>WNWU01000006.1:17358060-17373532 GCA_012654045.1 Ptyas mucosa
CCCCCACAATCCAGGTCCTCATTTTACCTACCTCAAAAGGATGGAAGGCTGAGTCAACTTTATTAGTCAAATATGATTAATAAATAAATAAAAAAATAAAAAAATATTAACTAGGGCTACATTTTCTGTCTGTAAAAATCTCAGTGACCACTAGATGGCAGCAAAAAGCCAGCTTTCTGTATTTCCTTGCTGCCGCCTAATAGCCATCTGGAGCTTTGCAACTCAGACATTGAAATTAGCAAAAGGCAAGAATGGAGCAAAACAGATTAGTGATCAACAGAGGAGCTCTTAAATCAGCAAGTGGTAACCATACCATTTGTGGTAGACAATAGTCTAGGTAGGATGCAACTTTCTTCCCCTAATTGGGAAAAAGCCCATGAGAAAGAGACAAGAGATTAGAGAGAGAAAAAGACAAAATGAACAGGCAAAGGGAGCCAAGCATTTCAGCTGTATGTTGCTTCCAGGGCTGCTGTTACTGTAACATTTGAAATATTTAACATAGGAGCCCAAAATATAAAAGCACTTTTCCCTAGTTAGACTTCTCATTTTTTGGATTCTTTTTATGTTATTGTTTTGTTTTTAGTTTTGGTTTCATCGGATTTTGTTTTACAACTCAGCTTTTACTGATAATTAAAGCAGTAAACATTATTGTCAAAAGTCTTGTAAAGTATATTTTGTCCATAAGATTACATGCCACAACAAATAAATTGTTGTACCTTATGATTCTTGACAAATATATTGTTTCTTTTATGTACACCGAGAGCATATGCACCAAGACAAATTCCTTGTGTGTCCGATCACACTTGGCCAATAAAGAGTTCTGTTCTATTCTGTTCTACTCTGTTCTATTCATCATACCATATCTGGTGTGCAAAGATCCAGATAACCACTACATGCTAGCAAAGAGATATCCACAATTCTTAAAGCTTTGTACTCATCCATGCTTTTGCAGTCCAGATACTATATCATATGCCTAGATGAACCTAATGTCCATAAACATCCCAACACTGTTTTCTGAAAAATTACCTTTTTTGATGGGGTTCTTGGTGCTCTCTGAGCTTGGTTGCTTTCTTGCAGATGTTTCTTTACCAAACTTGGTAAACATAAAGACCCAGGCTGTTTGGGGCAATATGCTGACTCTGTAAACTGCTTAGAGAGGGCTGTAAAGCACTGTGAAGCAGTATATAAATCTAAGTCCTATTGCTATTGTTATATACAGTATACATAAGTACATACACATACAGAGATATAGAGATATATGCTTTCAGGTCAATGTTAACTCCTGGTGACTGCCTGCATTAATCTCTGCAGTTTTTTTAGCAAAGTTTTCAGAAATAGTTTGCCATGCCAGCTTCTTAGGACTGAGAAAGCATGGCTGGTCCAAGGTCACCCCATTGGCTTAATGCCTAAAGTGGAACTAGAACCAGAGGTGGTATTCAGCCGGTTCAGACCAGTTCACCCGAACTGGTAGTGGAAATTGCGGGTCTATGCCATCCTATTTAGGCACATTTTTGAAGCTGGGGGCATGCGCGGAAGGGGCGCGCACCAGCAAAGCACATGCAGGGAAGTCTGGGCACATGTGTGGATGGGGTGCGGGCAAGTAAAGCTAGCGCGTGCATGCTCACATTTACAAACCGGTATGGAAAGTAAATGACTACCACCCCAACTAGAACTCACAATCTCTGGCTTCATGCCTGGTACCTTAATCACTACACCACCAAACCTGGCTGTCATAATTAAATTATAAGACACGCATTCGATCAGGTTGGTTGTATATCTGCTGTTGCTGCATGCCAATAGGCAGCCTTCAAAAAACCAGCCTTTGCACAATTAGCCAGCCTGCTTTCTAATAAAGGATTTGGGGATCATGGGTTATTTTGGCAAGATCCTTTAAAGAGCTAAGTTTAAACAGCACATTACAGAGTTTATACTCCTTTCGCCTTGTTCTTCTAATTACTAGAAGGAAAAGATTATTTCTTATCTCAGCTATGAGACATGAAAATTAAGCCAATCTGTAAATCGCCTCCAGCCTATTCAGTTCATGTTAGAAGCCATAGTCTTTTATATCATTTGAAAGGAATCTTCTAGGGGATAATAGTGACTTTTTAAAGTCTTTCTTAGTCTTTAAATCATATTTAAATGTCTTGCTGAAAGGTGTGTTACAGTTCAAATAGAGGCCATTCCACCGGTATGGGGGGGGGGAGGAACAAGGGGCCAGGGGTGTTCTACAAATGACAAATTATTCATTACTTATTAATTTAGATATAATGCAAACTCCAAAACATTGGCTCGCAGGTGTACAAAGGGCTGAGATCTCTGCTGCGATATCATGATACACATTTTGCCATGTTTTCACCATCGTAGTTTGTCCCATATGCCTATGGGCTGTGCTACACTTTTACAGATACTTTAACACTTATAAGGATGAAACTATTAAATCAGCAGCTGTAAATATCAACAGTTCAAACATAAAAATTATGCAAGAGCCATTGGTGTGAGGAAATGATAAATAATAATAAAATAATTCCTATTTTATTAAGATACAATTTGTCAAATTCAATTAATTACCTTCAAAAATGCATCGTTGTTGAGAGGAGAATTTGAAAGTCAGGTATAAATTTGACAGGTTGTTGTTTTTTTTAAATGCAAATCTGAGATTAAGTTGCTAGACAATTTTTTTTCCTCCATTAATTACATTCCTAGTTTTCCGTTACTGGAATCCTACACATATGTCTATGTTTTCAGTTCTACAGTTCAGCAATATTGCTTATTGTTTTTGGTGCCAGTATAGATTTCAACAGTCCAAACAAGACAGTGTATGTGAACCGACAGAGAGTAAATTATTTGTATCTGGCATAACTGATGGTTGTGTCAAAACCTTGGCATAAAATTCATTGGAAAACATATTCTTATGAATGCCTATTCATACATGCCCAGCATTTATTATCATGGGATATAGCCAGCTCCGTGCAAAAACAAGGCCCATTTTTTTTAAAAAAAAATCCTTATTGTGAAGACAAAGCAACTGGGCATGTGCCTGATAGATGCTAAATCAGAGGATGGCCTTTCATATTGCAGATCAAATATCATGTTTTGTAGGCAGCTTTTTATGAAAAAGGCATCAATAGTTTTTTTGCAGAACAGCAGTAAAATCTGGTTCTCAAACATTATGGCTCTTAATATTAGAATTGAGATTTAATTATAATAACAGAGTAGAGAGATGGCCAACTAGTTGTATGTAGTACGAGATTCTCCCAAAAATGCTCCAGGTCCTCAAATACCCCAAAATAGTTTCATACTGTATCTTGTTTGTTCGGTGGTGGTATTCATCCCATTCTATCCGGTTCGGGTGAATTGGTAGCGGTGGTGGTGGGATGTTCCACCCACCCACCCGGATGTCATCATGTCCCGTTTTTGACGCTCTGCACATGCACACTCACATTTGCGAACTAGTAGCAAAGGTAAGCGAATACCACCTCTGTGTTTGTTTCATATTCCCTTTTTGGCTCAAGAAGGCAAAGAACCCATAAGAGTCTGAACCAAAGCCAACATATACATTTCCTACTAAGGCGAATAATGCTATGTTTCAGTTAACTGCTGTATCATTATTTCTGTACTTATAAATGAGTGTAAGCCATTTTAACATACTCCTATGTTTTTCCTTAATTTTGAGAAATTAAGGAGGCAATTTATGAAAGATCCTCTCTGGAATTCCGGCTCAACTGTATAGTTTGGCAGATTACTTGTTGTATGGGAAAGATCAGGGGCAAAATCCAGCAGGTTCTGACAGGTTCTGGAGAACTGGTAGCGGAAATTTTGAGTAGTTCAGAGAACCAGCAAATACCACCTCTGGCTGGTCCTGGAGTGGGATGGGAATGGAGATTTTGCAATATCCTTCCCCCAGGAGTGGGGAAAGGGAATTTTGAACTATTCTTCCCCTGGAGTGGAGTGGGAATGGAGATTTTGCAATATCCTTCTCCTGCCATGCCCACCAAGCCACGCCCACAAAGCCACACCCACGAAACCGGTAGTTTAAAAAATTGTAAAAAAAAAAATACAATTTTTTTACAATAAAGATGTAAAAAATACCACTGGGAAAGATGAAGAAAAAGCTTTGTCCTGATCATTCCAGGATGTGGCTGTAGCTGCACTCCTTATCCCAGGAAAGAATGGAAGTTTCTGTCTGAGAGAAAGCCTAGTTTTAGTTGCTTCTAGGACTTCTTTCCTCTTGGTTCATAACTGAGTTCTCTTTTTCTCACCAGACAAGTTTGAATTCTTGAAGGCAAGTAAGTCATCTCCCCTACACAGCAATAATCATATTTTCCCACTGTCTATACAGCCTGCATTTTCTTAATGACATTTTTCTAGTCACCCATTTTGCAAAAATGATGCTTTACATTATTTTCTACAGTCTCTCCTAAAACATCTGTGCTTTCCAACTTGGGATTTATTATTATTATTATTAAAGGAAATTTTAAGTGTCATTTAATCAATCTATCCTGGTTGTATCTAGAGATTGCCCCTATCCAAAAACGGTGCCTTATTCTGACTTAGACTTTTCCTAATTAGATAGAATTTAAAAATAGCAATGTACAGCTAAGAAAGTATTTTTCCTATTCCAGAGGCCAACTGTTTTCTGTGACATTCCCACAATCAGAACGAATTGTCCTTTCAGCAAATGTATTAGAGACGCTGAAGGAAATCTCGTACAGCTGAAAAGCTAAAATTAACATGCTGATGATATTTTAATGTTTCAGTATAATCAAAGGAGCATGGATTGTGCATCTTCCAATTCCAGTGTCATTCTCTTTTAATCTTTTACATATGCAAAAAAAGGGGGGGAAGGAAAGGGAGGGGAGGGGAGAAGGAATAAATTGAAAGAAGAAAAGAAGATAATACTTTGCAAATGCTGCTGAAAGAATACAAGAAGCCTATTAGAAATTTCTCCTTCCAGCTTAAAGGCAATTGCTTGTGTAACAGTCCAGGTACAGCCTAAGAGATTTACTAGCTCACTTGATAGAATTTCATTTAAATGTTTAGCCAGAAAAATAAACACATCTAAATGGGGGAAGCAGCTGTGAATCTATTCCTGAGTTTATGGTGAACATGCAATATCTATTTTTTTCAAGGTACAGTTGGTCAAATCTCTTGTATGTTATGCATATGTTCGGAGTGAATTTCAGAAGTCTTCTGCTTTTCTAGAATCTTGGTGGAATAGAATAATTTCATTTTCCCCACCCTCAGCCAAAATTCCATGGAATGAAATTGGGTTGCATCCATCCTTTTATAGCCAGATTTGTCAAACTGCCATAGTTATTAATACTGCTTTCAAACAATGTGCAGATATTATATTGTGCCTTTGGCAGTGAATCTTCACATGCATATTTGGAGAGGTAGCATGTTGGCAAGGAATCAGAATTGGGAAAATGTTTACACCCAATTTCCCAAACCTGATGCACTCCAGATGTGTTGGAATAAAATTCCTATCTTCTTTTTGCCAGAACAATTATTGAGAAGATGGGCATCGTAATCTATATGTTATAAAGGCTTATTTAAAATATATGTTCTGTGAAAGAAGAAGAGTTTTGATTTACTGCAAAACTTTACTGAATTTCACACAATATTAATAAGGATTGGGAATCTTTATGGGGGCCAGCTCAGGACTACAGTGTGTAGCTGTATGTAATGAGCTAACAACAGGGTGGAATAACTATCTTTATATTATGTCATAATATTTACTCATCCAATCCAGTCTTTCTACTCAGATGGCAGCAAGTCACCATAGGTGTTTCCCATTACCTGTAATAATGTAATACGCTTATTTTTAAGTAGAGATGGCAGGCTTGTAATCCAGGATCTGTAATAGCCCATGAAAATCTTTACTTCATGCATTCTTCCTATCCTGTAGAATTGCTAAAGAAGAAAAAAGTAGGGACAACGATCATAAGTAAAAGGTTTGGAGCAGGGGTGGGTTCTACTTACCTTTATTACCAGTTCACAACGGGATCGCTCGTGCACACGCCTTGCTTCTGTGCATGCAGGGTCAGGGTCAATGGGCGGAGCCTTCTGCCGGTTTTACTACCAGTTCTATAGAACTGGTCTGAACCGGGGGCAACCCACCACTGGTTTGGAGTAACTTCTAAGAGCTTAAGAGAGAAGAGAGAAATATCTTGGAAGCAAAAATTTTGAAGTATCCAGTTAAGAAGTGGTTGTTGTTTTTTAAAGTGCTGGGGTCATTTAGGACATAAAGAAAAGATAGCTGTTTATTCAATGCCACAGGATGGATATTAATTCAATGGGGAGAATACAGAATCAGTTTGCCAATAGATAGCAGCTAGTAGTGCCATGGCTAATGCAGGGACAGAGCTACCAATCAATCAGCACTGGAGGAGGACCATGGGACCACAAGTATGGTTGCCAAGACACACTTTTTTGTGTGTAGAAGCCCACATTTTGGATTTCTTCTCTGATTACCTCAGGAAAAATCAGCAAGAGCCTTTCCACAGTACATAGTTGAACCAGGCCATATACCTGACCTTCTTTAAGGTCACAAAATTCGTCCTTGAATGTAAAGATGCAGAAAAAATAATAATAATGTGCTTTCTCCAAACCTCACACAAACTGTATGGAATTCTTTCTGTAAACTCTTTCATGTAAAACACACATACCAAAAAGCATCACCCCATCACAGAATTGCCACATTATCTTCACAATTCTACAGGTTGAAAATTGACTGTCCATTGGCTGTCTCAATAATTTATTCTGATTGTTGAGGGAGTTGGGCAATGAATGATAAACTGTTCATTTTTTTTTCATATCTTGCCAATTGACAGTTGCCAGTCTGTAGATAGATAAATTTCAGGAAAACTTAAATATCCATGTACCTTTTTTCTTGGAAAATTGATATCTCCTCAAAAATTTAGACTGAAGGAATTCCAGAGACAAAATATGCCCAGAACAGAATGAATGCTAAACCTGCTAAAGCTTTTGCTCTAACTAGATACTCCAAACTATATTAGTTCAATGATACCAATATAACTCCACTCTGTAGGAGTGCATGCCATATATTTCAGTTGCATGTCATTTTAATTACTTCTTTAAATAATTATTTCAGCTCTCCTTTTGGTTTCAAGGGACATACAGCTAGGGCCTAATTGTCTTGGAATAAATTATATATAAATTTTCCTTTAAAAAAACAACCTGTCATTTTCTTAATTGACCCTAAATAAAGTTCCAAGCAAAACATCACTTTTCAGTATTGTCTGTTTTTAGTTCATGGCTTCCCTCACTGAAATAATATTGTCAGTGTCCATTTTTCAGATCTAGTGTTTGCACTCTCATAAGCAGGCCTGAGTGAAGACTCACAAAAAGCTCAATAATTTTTCACATACGGTACTCATTTTCCAAGAAGCCTCGTAACTGTGAGATGTTACACAGATACAAAACATCTAGATTCTGAAGAAGCCCTTTGTCCTGCCTATGTGTTGTGAACAGTCTGATGATTGGAAAGACCTCCAGAACAGAGAGCAACATTAAGGGTCTTCTCTGATCCAGTGAAGTTATGAGGAAGGATGCCACCTTCTGAACCTTGGAATTTGAGAACACTCATAGATTTGTCTATGAACAATCTGACTTTAAAACATGACTTTATACAACCAAGATTTTTTAAAAAGAAAAAAGAAAAAGGAGAAGAGGAGAAGTTGAGATGTTAAACATAAGATTACACTAAATCTTCACTGGATAATAAATTATTGTTGCACGGGGAGTCAAAATAATTATTCCATTAAATTTTAGCTAGTTGTTTAGTCTTTTTTCCCCAGCCCTTTCTCTGAGGCAACACAATCTGCTTCCAGCAACATATGATTTGTCAACCATGTCTGTTTTTGAAGAGGTCTATTATCCATATGCTGGTTACCACCTAGTATGACTTTTATAACATGCTCTACATGGAGATGCCCTTGAAGGAAATTCAGAAATTGCATCAGGGTCGAAATGCAACAGCCAAGCTTCTGTTGGGTAGTTCCCAAAGGAGCACATGACACTTGTTTTCACAAAATTAGACTTCCTATCATTTTCTGAGTCAATTGAAGGAACATTTGTTGAGATTTAAATCATTTCATGTCTGAGTCCTACATACTGATTCCCCTGTATGTGTTGAATCAAGAATCCTGATGGACCTCTAATAAGAATTTGTTTGTGGATGCTGATTTATACTAAATTAGAATTAACTAAGAATACGACTTTTTCAGTGGCGGTACTAGTTTTATGGAGACCTCTCCCAATGCCTCTCTGACCTATTTTAAGAAAAGATTAAAAACTAATAGAAGAGAATATTTGTAGCTCAGGGATGAACTGTGGGGTCCTATGAGCTCTCTGAGCTTGGTTGTTTTCTTACAGATGTTTCATTACCTAACTAGGTATTATCACTTATAGGTTTACTGCTTTGGTGAAATCCAATTTTTTTCATTACTGGTTCTGTGGGCATGGCTTGGTGGGCATGGCTTGATGGGTGTGGCAGGGGAAGGATCCTATAAAATCTCTGTTCCCACCCCACTCCTGGGGCCAGCCAGAGGTGGTATTTGCCGGTTCTCCGAACTGCTCAAAATTTCTGCTACCAGTTTTCCAGAACCTGTCAGAACCTCCTGGATTTCACCTCTGGTTCACTGGTAACATCAACATTATTTGTAATCCCATATGTAGCAGGATGCTAAGAAGTGTTTACCAATATTTTCCCCTACACATTTGAGAATAGTATGTTTTCTATTTGTCCAAATCCATGTAAACATCTTGTAAACAGTTGTTGAAATGAGGATGAGCTTTTCAATTCCCATTCATTAGATTTGTTTCCTGCTTTTTCTCCAGACATTCAAGGTGGCATATATACCACTCCCTCATCCAATCTTTTTACATCATACTCCTTTAACGTGGGTTAGGCTGAGAAATACTGATTGGCTCAAAGTCACCCAGTAAGGATCCTGGGTTCTAATCTAACACCATTATACTGCATTGGCTCTTTCTTTCATTGTGTTTCAGCTGTACGGTATGTAAACATCCTGTTTCAGTTCTGTTGTGTGAACTGTAATTGATAGTTTATTCTCATAGGCGTGAAATCCTCTGTTCCCCTTAATTTATTGGTAAAGGCACATACATTTCTATTATTACAAGAACTAATAGTGGTATTCCTAAAAGGCTTCCTAGCGTGATTACTGCATAAGAAAGTAAAAAAATTACTTCAGAAAATCAAATGAGAAAAAGTGAGTTTTGGTCAAGAGATTCATTAATCTCCTATATATGAGTTTCATTTTTTAAGTTAGACATTCATCCATTCTGCTCACCCTCCTTGACGCATGGATGGATATGGTTGGTTGCTGTGCTGTCACATTTAGTTTAACTTACCACCGACACAATGCAGTACAGTATAATGACTAAAAGATGTAGCTTCTTATCCTTTGTGCCATGCCATTTTCAGTATCTCATGTCTTTGTAGCAGCAGCAGCGAATCTATCATGTTTCATCTTTTGCTTGTAAAGTAGCTTTGGCATTTTAAATGTACTGATCTGGGTGTTGTCTAAGATGGAAAGAGGGAGGAAATCTGTAATCTTGAAGCAATATCCAAAGGTTTAAATGCTAATCCTGTCATTTTGCGTTCCCCCCCTCCAAAAAAAAAAAATCCCCACTACCTGGTAGTGATTACCACATTACAAGGAACTCACCTATATTACAGGGTAATTGAGAATTTATCACCTCTGTTTGTTAAGAATGTTGAGATCTTTTGTGAATATATACAAAGGAAATGAGAAGTACCATTATGAGAATGTCACTTAGGATATCATTAATCCGCATCAATTACCAGTGAATCATGTCTCTGCCAAAGCAGTTTCAAGCATTCTATTATACAGCCTCTATAATTAGTTTAAATATCTATTGTGCTATGTACAAGCTGGACTCTGCTTTATGAGCTCATCTATACAAAGACTGGAGTGACTATTACACATCTTCTGGTGCCAGTTACATTTTGCATCAATCTTTAGCTACTGATTGTCTATATTTGATCCTACAGATTGAATTTGTAATTGTGTAAGCCCTTTGAAATAAGAACATGGGAATTGCTGAGCTGGGTCAGACCACGCAGAGTATTGATCTCGTTTAATACTATCCGCCCAAGAATAGCAATCCAGATAATTCAAGAGGGTATTTCAATACTTCAATAAATAAGTAGGCTATGATGGGATGTTTCCCCATGCAGATACTCAGAATCTTGTAGTGCAAAGCATATTGTATCTGAAATTGTTTGTTGTTCTGATTCTCAAATACTGCATCATTTTCAAGTTCCATACATGACGGTGGCAATCATATCTCACATTAATGAGTTCCATTGACTGACCATTGACTCACCGCGGGTGAAGAATATTGCACACCGGCCTATCAATCACTTCAGTAACGGTTTCCAAATTTACACACTGCAAGACTGAATGTTTTATTTACTCCATTCATGACTTTATAAGAAAAATATGGTACGTGATCATCCCTTTTCCTCTTCCAAATAGCATCAATATTTTTCTCATTGAAATTGCTGTACTGTATCTCTTGAAGTATTCCTGAAGAAGGACTAATGCAGAATGCAGGCTGACTTCTCTCTATCTGTAAGTCTCTGCATCTTCTTTCAGTGTACAACATGGAAGTAAGGATGCTATATTTATGGTATCATGTTCATAACATGGATGAAGATGTTATTTATTTCATTAACAGGCATGTCTGTTATTTATTCACAAAGGGTTTTGATCACTGATGTTAAATAAATAAACATTCAGAAGAGTCCTCCCTGGGTTTATTTTGAATAATTTACAATCCAGATGTAAGGGAATGGGAGAATTAAAAAATAAAACAAAAGCAATAAGCTAAAAAATAAACTAAAAATAAACAAGTGCAAAAGAACCATGAAATGAAAAATTATATGTTTAAAATAAATAATATATTTATAGTATACAACTCATTAGACTTGCTATAAAGCTCTGGATGTGTGATTTTGAATAAAAACAGCCAGGACTTTATTAAATACACTTAGTTGAAATAAATAATGTCTTCTTTTCTTAAATGAGTTTACTTTTACATATCTTCTTGCCATGTAATCCAGGGAGCTTTATATTTTTTTGAGGGAATTAGAAAGCATTTGAAGAGCCCCTAGCATTAGAATAAAAACTATCAAAGAATAAGTCTACTTGTGATGGTCAGGACCCCAATTAATTAAAATAAATATTAATAGGTTAAAAAGATACATGGTCTGTCCTGGTATAAAGGCAACTTTATATGTGTGTATACTCAGACACATACCTACACAAAATGCATATATACTTGTGCAAAAGTTTCAGTTATGTCAGGAATAAAGAGAGCCAAGTAGAACATGGTATATCCATTTATTTATTTATGTATTCTAAATGCAAACATTTATATATTGATATGATATGATATGATATGATATGATATGATATGATATGATATAATATAATATACACATCTCCTAGATGCAAATTTGTTATGATTTTGCACGACTAACTCATTTCAATAAATTGTAGCAATTCATTGTTCTTCTTTCTACTTTTAATCAAGGGATGGTTATGAAATAGCCTTGACTAGACACTCAAAATAGCATAGCTATTCTTTCGCACTACATTGAGACAGTCAGATTTCCACATGCACAGACATTTCCAAGAATATAAAAACAAGTAGTGTGAGATTAGACACTTCTGGAGTAGTAGAGATGGCAGCCAATAGGAAGCAACACTCTTAAACCATGGCTGATCTGCAAAAGCATGCAGGTAGTCCTTGACTTATGACAACAATTGAGCCCAAAATTTCTGTTCCTAAGCCATACAGCTGTTAAATGAGTTTTGTCCCATTTTATGACCTTTCTTGCCACATTAGTTAAGTGAATCACTGCAGCTGTTAAGTTAGTAACATGGTTGTTAAGAGAATCTGACTTCCCCATTGCTTGCCATAAGGGCACAAAAGATGATGGCATGACCCCAGGACACTGCAACCATCATAAATACATGCCAGTTGCCAAGCATCCATGTTTTTTATCATGTGACCACAGGGATGCTGTAATGGTTATACAGTAAGTGTGGAAAAGTCATAAGTCATTTTTTTCAGTGCTGTTGTAACTTCAAAGATCATTAAACAAACGGTTGTAAGTTGAGGACTACCTGGGCATGTTGTTTTTTTAAGCAACGATCTGTGGTCATTTGTAGTTCCTGCTCCTTTATTTATTATCTTCTAGTCTACTCATTGAAAGTAAGGCTACCTACTTTCTCACCTCACAGATAATTAGATCCTTCAGCAGAGGAACCCTCCTTACTCCTCATGGGTAAATCTAGGGATACCAAACCATTTTCTGCAAGTTAGGTTATAACTTTATAATGATCTTCTACTGGTGCCTTTTCCATAAAAATAATAAGTATTATCTGGTATTAAGGATTAATTTGAAAGACATTGTTTTCATGAACGAGAATATATGAAGATCCTTTATAACCACATTCTTTTATTTTTATTTTTATTTTATTTATTTGTCAAGAACATATTAGGTAATATATATAAGTATAAGCATGAATTGAATACATAAAATAGATACAAATAGAGGAAACATTAGGACAGGGACAGTAGGCACGCTGGTGCGCTTATGCACGCCCCTTACAGACCTCTTAGGAATGGGGTGAGGTCGACAGACAGTCTAAGGGTAACGTTTTGGGGGTTTGAGGATGAAACCACAGAGTCAGGTAGTGCATTCCAGACATTGACCACTCTGTTGCTGAAATCATATTTTCTGCAATTGAGTTTGGAGCGGTTCACTTTAAGTTTGTATCTATTATGTGCTCCTGTATTGTTGTGGTTGAAACTGAAGGAGTCATTGACAGTAGGACATTGTAGCAGATAATTTTATGAGTTACACTTAGGTCATACCGAAGACAGCATAGTTCTAAGTTTTCTAGGCCCAGAATTTCAAGTCTGGTGACATAAGGTATTTTGTTGCAAGCAGAGGAGTGGAGGGCTCTTCTTGTGAAATATTTCTGGACACGTACGATTGTATTAATGTCCAATATGCAGTGCGGGTTCCAGACAGATGAGCTGTATTGGAGAATTGGTCTAGCAAATGTTTTGCATGCTCTGGTTAGGAGTGTGATATTACCGGAGAACTTATATATTGCTGTTATTCACTTTCACTCCACATTGCACCTGGCATCTCAATTTAGTAATAATGCCATTGCTAAATTTTCTGACAAAAAGAAAATCAGGATATCTTGATCATATGTTGGTAGGGGAAAGAACAGTGGAAATGATCAGACAAAAAGAGGCAACCAAAAAGAAAGTGTGGCCATGGGTTTCAAAAAGATAATTCTTTTATCTAGGTTTCTCTTTCTCTCTCTCTGATAGAATTGCTCTGCTTATTTATTTTATTTCTCTTCCATTAAGAAATCTTCCTGAGGCTAATATTCTATGCATACTTACTTGGAAACTAATCCCTGCGAATTTCGCAGGACTTAAGTTAACCCACCTGAGCTTTGGACATAAAAGAACCAAATACGAAAAGGGATTGTTGAGTACAATCCTCCTGTTTAAAACTCTTTATTGCAATACAATGTGTACACATGCATTTTTAAGGTAAATTAATATTTGTTCTTACTGTACAATTATTCTCTTGTAAGAGATTTTGTTTGCAAAGTTGCCAGATGATTAGAAACAAATCTAATATGTACCTTCCCACTGCAAACCTTTTCAGATAAAAAATCTGCTAAAACAATTTTGTATTGTTGGAAGGACACTGGATTCATGAAAGTTGCTTGGAAAGAAGGTTTATTGATGAACAGGATCACATGCCTTGGAGATTTTGAGTGGAAAAAGGGAAGAGATGCTGAGAGTCCCTGGATGTTATACCCTCTCTGGGTTTGAACTTCCTGGGGCACAGGAAGAGTATCCCGATTGGTTGCTGTCAGAAGTCAAGGCTAGCTTTGTGTGCTAAATTTGCCTGTGTGCTAAATTTGGCTGAATCTTGTTGGGTGATGTAATGAAGGGCAATGAAATGGCTCTGCCTGAAGTAGGTAGATCTTTGTTATGTAGAATGGACTGGCTCAGGCCTTAATGGCCCATTAACAAAGTTAATGGCTGGGTTTCTGCCTCCCTTTTAGAGGAAATATTCTATCCTTTTAATATTTTCTAAAATATTTCATTTTTCTAGGAGAGGAGTGGCTTTTAACTTCTTACAGTACAATGCTTACTCCAAACAATTTTTCTCCAAATTTAACTCACTTAACAGAGACAAGCAAAATAATCCCAAGCATTTGTATTGTACTGCATAGCTAGCTATTCTAATATAGCATCAGTACTGAAAATACTGCACTGGTGGAAGATTTGCTGCTGGGCCAATGCAAATGTATTTAACATCCCTTATAACTGAAGGGTATGAGAGTCTCTGATGAGGATGGAGTCCTCCCTCCTTTTATATTAACAATTTCAGTGCTATAATAAATCCTCTTCAGTTTGCACTTATCATGCTACAAACTACAAAATAATGTTTCTTCAACCTCGGGAACTTTAAACTGCATGGATTTCAACTCCCAGAATTTGCCAGCAAGCATGTTGGCTGAGGAATTCTGGGAGTTGAAGTTCGCACAGTTTAAAGTTCCCAAGGTTGAGAAACATTGTTTTATAATGAACTTAAGGCAATTCTTTTTTTGGAGAAGCTGGGATGAATGTGGAAGGTCCCCGAGGCAGAAATTCAGAAATTTCAAAATGAATATTATCTACCAAAATAACATCTTCAGCTAAAATTAACCATTCTTTCTTAGAAGTTATCTCTCTTTCTACATCTTCTTACATGTAGATCTCAGACAGCAGTCTTAAGTGCTTCAACAGACATTTTTGAATAGAAAAATATTTAGAAAACTTGATGACATTAGCAGTTTGTATTTATTTATTTTTCTTTACTGTTAAAAAATACCCATTTAGATATGAATTGAAAAAAGGACCCATTTAAATATGTGTTGTACAATAAGACATGACTATGTGCTGTGTATAAAATACTATTTTATTAGTATATGAAAGAGATAAGTTCTATCATAGTTTTTCTCCTTCCTTTTTCCTTTTTCATATAAAAATCACATTGTTGTTGTTGTTTTTGTTGTTGTTGTTGTTGTTGTTGTTATTATTATTATTATTATTATTATTATTATTATTATTATATTAAATCTAGTGGTAGTAAGAGAAAACTTGATCCAGTATACTGCAGAAATGTTCAAATATTTAGGAGACTATATAAACTTGAAGCTTTCTTGTTTTTAAGTCTTTATATATTTTTTTTCACCAGGGATCTGCAAAATCAAAATTTGTGTAAGACAAATTAGTGTGTATCTATTTTGTTTAGATTTAATCTATCTATCTATCTATCTATCTATCTATCTATCTATCTATCTATCTATCT
>WNWU01000006.1:17386057-17427558 GCA_012654045.1 Ptyas mucosa
AGGAAGGAAGGAAGGAAGGAAGGAAGGAAGGAAGGAAGGAAGGAAGGAAGGAAGGAAGACTAAATTGATGCAATTATAAAGTGATTGTTGACACTTCAAGCAAGAGAATCTGCCATCTTGTCAGATTGATAAATCATTAATCTCATCTAGACCAACTTCTGTCTTGAGTTTAGTGCAAAGTGCATTTTAGCATGTGTGCGTATGAGAAAGAGAAAAGATATGCATGTTTAATAAAGTGCCTCAGCAGAAAAAAGGGGGGAAAGGAAAATTTACACTATCATGATATGCAAATTTTCACAAGGTGTGTGTGTGGGGAGAAGGGATTGGCACTTTTTCATGAGAGCAACCCATGTAGTCCTAAAGTGTACTAATGTGTGTACTAAAGTGCACAGTATCTTTCTTTCCCAAGATGTAACCTCCTTCCTTCCCTGGTGAAACTTTCTTAATTTTTATAGATATATTTCAAACTTTAGCAGTCCGTCGCCTTATAATATTTCTGCTTTTAAGCTGTTTTCTTGCCTCAATGAGCTCACATAAGATCCATCTGAAAGCTTTAGTACAAATTTACTTGGAATAAAGTCTTCAATTCATTTTCATGGCACCAAAAAGACAGCTTTAATAACTGCAATGACAAATAAACTGGAAATCATTCCAGGCCTTTTCACTTAACTGACAAGTAGAACACTCTCATAATGAGCCGCAGGTTTTACGTTTTCTCTTTGACCATAATAGCTTCATTTAAGAGCGTCAGACCCTGACACTTCATCATTTATCTACATTATTTCTCATCTTCTTTCAAATAAATTATGGAATACTAGACTGAGCACATAAAAACAAAGTGACTTGTTATCTGTAAACAGCAAGATAAATTGTCCAGAAGTTCCTCATTTAGTTCCCTTTTAAATTTAAAGGCAAGTTATTGGATATACTATATATATATATATAGATGTGTGTGTGTGTGTATGTATATGTATATATGTATATATGTATACATAAATACATATGTATGCATACATATAACATATGTGTGTATGTATATATATATGCATGTGTGTGTATGTGTGTATGTATATGTGTGTGTATGAATATATATATATATCTCACATACATATACATATATACATATACATATACACACACACATACACATACACATACACATACACATACACATACACATATACATATACATATATGCTCCTAGAAGCATGAAGCCAAAAACACCAGCTTGAAGATGACGAATGAGACTTTGTCGAAACGTCACCAAGACACTTCCAATTTTACACGGGAGAAAACCCAAATAACCAAAGACCTACATACAAACACCCGCGAAAACCTCAGAAAATATATATATATATTTCCCCTCCTTCTCAATTTTTGTTGTGGTGGTTTGCAGGTTTTGTTTTGTTTTTCACAGCCATCTTATTTTTCTTGCCAGTAGCTTTGTGCACTCAGCCGCGACCAGACGATCATGCAAAAGGCATAAAATAATTCTATTATCAAAGGTTGGCAAGTAAAATGAGAGCGTGTATAAACCACAGGGAGAGAGGGAAGAGGCGAATAAAACAATTTTACATATCCTTTCTGTTTGCAAAACTCTCTCCCCAGAATGCATCTTGACACTTTACCCAACTTGGTACAAAGCAGGGTGTAATGGATCTGAAACTAGTTGAACGTATCAGGAGTTAGCCTTGATGTTTATCCTGATCCCCACCCCCAACTCACACAGACACCCCATTTGATTTTAAACAGCATGCATTCTTGTCTGAAAGTAGTTTTAATGTCCCACAGAATCCACATTTATTTGAACAATGATACACTTTAAAGATCTAATTAGCAGCACTTGCAGCATTTGCATGTTAATTATTAGTGATGGGTGAAAGTCAAAACTTGGGTGGTTTGGGCAAGAGTATCAGAATATCTTGCACTTCAGAACCATTCAAAGGAATTCTAAAAAAGAAGAAAAGCTTTGGGTATTTTACTAGCAGAAATACCCTGTTTCCCCCAAAATAAGACATCCCCTGATAATAAGCCCAATCAGGCTTTTGAGCGCATGGCAATAAGGCCAAGCGCTTATTTCAGGGTTCAAAAAAATATATAAGACAGGGTCTTATTTTTGGGGAAACACAGTATCTGATCATTTATACATTTTTCTTTAAAAAAGAAAACACACTTTCCTATATACAGGTAGTCCTCGACTTATAATAGTGCATTTAGTGACCGTTCAAAGTTACAATAGCACTGAAAAAAATGTCTTATGAATGTTTTTCATGGTTTACAGCTTTTGAAGCATTCCCCATCATCATGAGATCAAAATTCAGACGCTTGGCAACTGGTTCTTACTTATGACTGTTCCTATGTCCCAAGTGATCCCCTTTTGTGACCTTCTGACAAGCAAAGTCAATGGGGAAGCTGGATTCACTCAACAACCAAGTTGCTAACTTATCAACTGCAGTGATTCACTTAACAACTGTGGCAAGATCGGTCATAAAATGGGGCAAAACTCACCTAACAACAAAAATTTGGGGCTAAATTGTAGTCATAAGTCAACGATTAGTTATAGTCAGTGGTGGGATTCAAGTAATTTAATAACCGGTTCTCTGACCTAATGATTTCTTCCAACAACCAGTTTGACAAACTGCTCAGAAAGTTAACAACCGGTTCTCCCGAACTGGTGCGAACTGACTGAATCCCACCACTGCTTATAGTCTCAAAATCCATGTTTCCTCAGTCCCTGGCTGTCTATAGCAGGGGTAGACAAATATCGACCCTTTTTAACTTGTGGACTTCAACTCCTAGAATTCCTGAATGGTTTTGTTCTGGCTCAGTAATTCTGGGAGTTGAAGTCCACAGGTTATAAGAGGCCATAGTTGCCCACCCCTGTTCTACAGCTACCTCCATGTAAGTGGGACAAAAGTTAGAAAACTCAAATATGTAATGCATGCAGCCAAGGATATTCAAGGTATGGAGTGAATAGGAGAAATCTTTGCATTGGATTCAAAGCAATGATGAGATCTGATGGCTTTTTGGTGGCTACCAAACCAACAGGGGAAAGGCAGACCATCTTGCTCTTAATCTTCCTTATAACCACCAGCATTACAAGTAAAATTTAAAGTATTAAAACAAAACTTTAAAAGGGCAACACATTCATTTTGCTATGACAGAGTTTAGCAAGGCCTTAAGAAAATCATTAAAAGCTGGATTCTTCCTTCAGCAAATAAGGAAAAGCAAACCTACAACGTTAAAATTAACGATACAGCTTTTAACTGGGACAATAGAAATCAGGGAATGTTTTTAGCAAGGACAACAGCAATGCCTCTCTTTCTTTCAATCCTTTTTCAGAATTTAGTACAATATTCCTGTTCTTCTGAGAAAACACTAGACAAGTTTATAAATAGTGTGTGATTCAAACAGGCACCAGATATTCTAGAAAATAATAACATACATTGCTCTCTTAAGACTACTTCATGACAGAAAAACAATGAAAAACATTTCTGAATTATGACCGAATGCAACTTTCCAAATATGATTTTGTCACATTTACACAGAGTAGAAGATAACTATCAAGGTCTAACAACTTATGATCCTATATACTGTAGTCAACTAAGTATCTGAAAGAATATTTTATGAGTCAAAAGGAAGGAAGGAAAGAAGGGAGGGAGGGAGGGAGGGAGGGAGGGAGGGAGGGAAGAAGGAAGGAAGGAAGGAAGGAAGGAAGGAAGGAAGGAAGGAAGGAAGGAAGGAAGGAAGGAAGGAAGGAGAGGAAGTAGGCAGATGAAGGAGAATTTGCATGAATTTTTTCAGTAGGCAATTCTTTCCAAAAGTCCATTTCAGTATCACTATCCTGGATAATATATTGTAGCTTTGGACTTGAAATCTACCCTGGAACAATACTGGAACCAATAAAACATTTAAAACCTAAATGGAAAAACCTACTCATAAATGCATCCTAATGATAAGTGGCTTTGTAGCCCTACAGGGTAAATAAATAAAATTGTACTGATCTAATGGGAATCATATTTAATTTACTCCAGTTGACTGTATTATATACCATTTCATAAATATATAGTAAGGGAAGTCAATCATTTTGTTGGTATCATTTTCAAAATATCATCCCTTCAAAGCCAGAAGAAAAAGTCAGCCAGGGTATTAACAAGATACCCTATACTTAAGAAGGAGAAAATTATCTTTAAAAATACAGAAGTTCTTTTAAGCATTATTACTTATATGATCTATATCTTTTACCATGCATTAAATCTATGTCCCATAAAACATGAATGGTCCCATAATCTACTTGGCCCTACAAACACACACACACACACACACACACACACACACACACAATTCTTGTGGTCTGCAGAAAGAGGACCTTTACATACATATTTTTTATGTGTAGAATTTCTTCCTGTAGACAGTTGAGTTAATTGTACAAATGCATAGAGGTCCAATTGATTTCATGAGGAAATCGAAGGTTTCGTCAACATGCATTTTCTATTCTTATTCCTTCTCCTAAAACAGGGGTCAGCAACCTGCAGCTCTGGAGACGCATATGGCTCTTTCACCCCTCCGCTGTGGCTCCCTGTCGCTCAAAATATGCATTACAACTGCCAATGTGTGACACCCGCCGGCATGTGATTTATTGAGCTTTTTGGCCCCTGGTAGGCCAACCATGGATATATCCAAGAAAAGAAAAGTTTCTGAAGAAAACAGAACGTTTAATTCAACTACATATGCTAGTTTTGTGGTCTCTCAGGAAATAGTCAGCACAGGAAGGCTTTTGTGGCTCCCAGTGTTTTCTTTTCTGTGGGAAATGGGTCCAAATGGCTCTTTGAGTGTTTATGATTGCTGACCCCGTCCTAAGAAGTCTTCTAGATAATGGTGAAGTAGTTTCCCAACAAAAATGAATTCAGTTTTTTCTACGCTGTACATCCCTAGAATGAGCATTTAACATAAAAAGCAGATTTTTGAGCATGTGGGGTTGTTATTAAGTAAGCCTTCCATGCATAAGGGCTTAACCAATTTCTGGCTAATGTCTGGTTAGAAAATACAAAATACAAATAAATAACCTAAGAAGCATATTGAGTGCAGTCTTGGGCGAATATCATAATATTATGTATAATTAACATTAAAATGTAATCAGGTACCTAGACGTGGTTTTACTTATTTTCAAAACTTTTTATGTTAATTATACATATTATGATATTCACCCAAGTTTTTGCTAAAGTCTTGGATGAGACTTCGCTAAATTAGCTAACTCTTAGTGGCTCATAAAATAGCAATAAGAAAGCTGTGTTTGTCAGAGAATGAACAGTATTACAAAGGTAGGCCAAATGGTTTTCATAGGAAATGAAAGGTATCTTCCTGAGATCCTGGGAAATCACAGCTGTTTGGGCCAATAGAAAATATTAGACTTGATAATCATCCAAGGATGGATGAAAAATACATTCCATCTAAATTTTATTTGACTTTACCAATTTCACACTTCCTGAACCAATTGGAGAATTCTGATCTACTTACATACACATACCAAAATTCTGTAATGCTACACATAAGAAAAATAAAAATAAAAATGGAGAGAGTAGGAGATGAAGGTGCATACCAAGATGAGCATGTTTAAAGGAAAATGGATATAGAATACATTTGATTAAAATAAATTATTAGGGAATAATTTCAGTGAATATTTAAATATATGCAACTGGAGAAATGTACATGATGCAAATGTGTTTAAATTTCCAAAATATGAAAACTAAGCAACAAAAAAATTCAACATTGCCCATTTTGACATGTCACAGAAGTTATAACATCTGGACAGATCTCTCTTGAGGATGCTCTCATTTTATTTTTTTTGGTAGAAGAAGCCACTAGAGACAATAGCAATAGCACATAGACTTATATACTGCTCCATAGTGTTTTATAGCACTCTCTGGGTAATTTACAAAATTATGGAAGAATATATAGATTTCAACAGTTGAACATTTGACCATCCTGCAGAACTGTTCTCAAAAGAACTCTACCTTGCTTCTTCACAATGAAATGATGAGATGTATGAATTTTGCATCCATTAGACTCTTCTCTGGTATGATAAAAGAATACAGTTTTTTCTGTGCTGTATGTCAAGGAGCTAACGCTACTCATTTTCCAATAGCATATCTTGATTCTGTTGAAATACTACCACATAAATTCAAATTGAAGATAGGATCTCCCATCATTTTAATGAGGAACTTGAACCTTCCAAGGTTTTGCAGTGGAACATGGCTTGTAAAGATGATCATGGAAGAACTCCACAAGAAACTCATTGTGACAGAGATCAGCATTGGTGCATTCAAAAATGACATTGTCATTATTCCAGGGATTGTGCTTAATTTATCAGAAGGTAAAGATAGTAATAGCAATAGCACTTAGACTTATAAGCGGTAGCTTTACATTGCTTTACAGCTCTCTCTAAGCGGTTTACAGAGTCAACATATTGCACTCAACAATGTGGCCCCTCATTTTTCTGACCTCGGAAGGATGGAATGATGGGTCAACTATGAGTCAGTCGGGATCGAACTCCTAGCTGTAGGCAGATCTGAAACTAAAAAAGTAATGAATCCATTTCATTCTGTAAATATATCCAGGGCCAGATTTCCATAGCAGGATATCCATGGTATGGCTACTTCGGGTGGAGATAAGATAAGATACCAGATGAAAGCTGATGATGGTACTTAAAGCAGTTATTTGCACATAACTGCTTTAAGTATCATCATCATGTTGATGATTTTCTCAAGCTTTCTCTAAGTTTTGTCTGAAAATTGGTTGGAAACTAAAACACTTTTCTCAGTATAATTTTTAAAGAAACTTGAGTTTGCTCAGAAGTTCTAGCAAGGGAGCACAGGTATTATATACTCTTGATTCTTTATTGAGTATATCATGAACCGTGGTGGCACAGTGGTTAGAATGCAGTACGGCAGGCTACTTCTGCTGATTGAGGGCTGCCTGCAGTTTGGCAATTTGAGTCTCAACAGGTTCAAGGTTGACTCAGCCTTCCATCCTTCCGAGGTGGATAAAATGAGGACCCAGATTGTTGGGAGCAATATGCTGACTCTGTAAACTGCTTAGAGAGGGCTGTAAAGCACTGTGAAGCGGTATATAAGTCTAAATGCTACTGCTACTGCTACTGCTACTGCTACTGCTACTGCTACTGCTACTGCTATTTATTTATTTATTTATTTATTTATTTATTTATTTATTTTATTCAGTTTATATGCTGTCCTATCTCACAATGGACTCAGGGCGGCTTACAATAATAAAAACACAAGCCACAATACAAAATAAAATCTAAAATCTAAAAAATTTAAAATTTAATCCATAAAACCTCCATCAGTCCAGGTCGAGGGATTTGAAAAGCCAAGTTTTTAATTCACGGCGGAAGGTGGAAGATGCGAAGGTCAGGCACTAATCGGAGCTCCAAGGGGAGTTGATTCCAGAGAGTGGGCGCACCCATCGAGAAGGCTCTACCCTGGGGGCTGCCAGCCACCACTGTCCAGCCAACGGCACCCTGAGCAGGCCCTCTCTATGGGCGCGAACCAGGCAATGGGATATCATTGCTGGCTGTAAGTGGTCCGCCAAATATCCTGGACCTAAGCCATGTAGGGCTTTATAGGTCAGTACCAGCACCTTGCATCTCACCTGGAGGGCAACCGGTAACCAATACAAACCATGCAGGAGGGGTGTAACATGGGAGTATCGGGATTCTCCCATCACAACCCGCACGGTTACATTTTGCACCAGCTGGAGCCTCCGAGTGGTCCTCAGGGGCAGCCTGAGGACCACTCGGACAACAATATTGCTATTGCTATTGCTATTGCTATATTTATTTATTTATTTATTTATTTATTTATTTATTCATTCATTCATTCATTCACTCACTCACTCACTCACTCACTCACTCACTCTCTCACTCACTCACTCACTCACTCATTTATTTATTTATTTATTTATTTATTTATTTATTTATTTATTCGGCTTATATGCCGCCCCATCTCACAATGGACTCAGGGCAGCTCACAACAATAAAACAAAGCCACAATATAAAATAAAGTCTAAAAATTTAAAAATTTAAAATTAACCCTTAAAACCCCATTATCAGTCCAGGTCAAGGGATATAAACAGCCAAGTTTTTAATTCACGGCGGAAAGTGCGAAGCTCAGGCGCTAATCGGAGTTCCAAGGGAAGTTGATTCCAGAGGGTGGGGGCACCCACCGAGAAGGCTCTACCCCTGGAGGTCACCAGCCGCCACTGTCTAGCTGACGGCACCCTGAGTAGGCCCTCTCTATGGGCGCGAACCGGGCGATGGGATATCATTGCTGGCTGTAAGTGGTCCGCCAAATATCCTGGTCCTAAGCCATGTAGGGCTTTATAGGTCATCACCAGCACCTTGAATCTCACCCGGAGGGCAACCAGCAACCAATGCAAACCACGCAGGAGAGGTGTAACATGGGAGTATCGGGATTCTCCCATCACAACCCGCGTGGCTGCATTTTGTACCAGCTGAAGCCTCCGAGTGGTCCTCAAGGGCAGCCCCATGTAGAGAGCATTGCAGTAGTCAATCCGCGAGATGACCAGTGCGTGAGTAACTGTGCGTAGGGCATCTCAGTCCAAGTAGGGACGCAACTGGCGCACCAGACGTATCTGGGCAAATGCCCCCCTGGTCACTGTCGTTATCTGGTCTTCCAAGCTTCCACATCCGTGAGTCCAGAAGTTGCGCACCCTGTCTACAGGGGACAAAACTTCACCCCCTATAGTCAACGATGGCACCTCTCCACTGAACCGAGATGCCGGTACCCACAGCCACTCGGTCTTGGCCGGGTTGAGTTGCAGTCTGTTTCTACCCATCCAGACCTGTACCACTTTCAGGCACCGGGCCATCACGTCGAGGGCATCACTGGGTTGGTTCGAGGTGGAAATAAAAAGCTGAGTATCATCCGCATACTGATGATACCTCACCCCAAAACCACGGATGATCTCCCCTAGCGGTTTCATATAGATGTTGAACAGAAGAGGCGAGAGGACCGACCCCTGAGGCACCCCACAAGTGAGGGGCCTCAAGGTCAATCTCTGCCCCCTGCCAACACCGCTTGCATTCGACCCAAGAGGTAGAAGGAGAACCACCGTAGAACAGTGCCTCCCACTCCCAACCCCCCGAGGCGACACAGCAAGATACCGTGGTCGACGGTATCGAATGCCGCCAAAAGATCTAAAAGGACCAGAACAGAGGAATAACCTCTGTCCCGGGCCCTCCAGAGATCATCCACCAGAGCGACCAATGCTGTCTCCGTGCTGTACCCGGGCCTGAAACCCGATTGGTACAGGTCGAGGTAATCTGCTTCATCCAGGACCAGCGGGAGCTGATGTGCCACCACATTCTCAACAACCTTCACTAGAAAGTGAAGGTTTGAGACTGGACGAAAATGATTTAATACAGCTGGATCCAAGGCCGGCTTCTTGAGGAGGGGCCTCACCACTGCCTCCTTCAAGGTGGTCGGGAAGTTCCCCTCCCTCAAAGAAGCCGCTATCACTGCCTGGATCCAGCCTCATGTCACCTCCCTGGCTGAATAAACCAGCCAGGAGGGGCATGGGTCCAACACACAGGTGGCCGCACTCAGCTTCCCCATGATCCTGTCCACTTCCTCTGGGGTAACAGAATCGAACTCTTCCCAAAGCACAGGACCCGCTGTCTCACCCCATCTGACTCTGTCCAGTCGGAGTCCAAGCCGTCCTGAATCCAAGCGATTTTGTCCAACAGGTGCTGACCAAACTCCTCGGCTCGTCCCTGTAAAGGATCTTCCCTCACCCTCTGATTTAAGAGGGAGCGGGACACCCTGAACAGGGCAGCTGGGCGATTCTCTGCGGACGCGATGACATTGGCGAACTCTACCAAATAGGCCCGTGTGGCCGATCTTAACTGAAATCGGTCAGATTTGGAATGGCTGGCTCTCCAACAGCTCTCTAGGCCTCGTCTACCGGAGCTCCTCGGTAAACCAGGGCGCCAATCGGGGTCTGCGATGAATCAGAGGCCGCAAAGGAACGATCCGGTCCAGAGCCCCAGTAGCGGCCTCTTCCCAGGCCTCCACCAGGGTCGTGGCCGGGGCGTGGGAGAGAGAGGGTGGGATCATCCCAAGCTCCTGCTGGAACCTCTCAGGGTCCAACAGTCGCCTGGGGCGGAACCAGATGGTCGGTTCCGGCTCCCAGCAAGGAGGGGCAGCATAATGGAAGCCTAGCTGAAGGAGATAATGGTCGGTCCATGACAGGGGATAAATAGAAGGAGATCCCCCACCGAACTCATCTAGCCACTGCTCCGAGACAAAAACCAGATCAGGCGTTGCCCCCCCAATGAGTTGGGCCCTGGATAATCTGAGTCAGGTCCATAGCTGCCATGGAAGCCATGAACTCCTGAGCCACACCCGACGCCACACCCAGGGACGGCAGATTGAAGTCCCCCAGAACAATAAGTCTGGGAAACTCCACCACCAGCCCCGAGAGGGCATCAAGCAGCCCGGGCAGGGCTGTTGATACGCAGCTGGGAGACAGGTATGCAATCAACAGACCCAACTGACCATACGGGCCCCACCTCATGAGGAGGGCCTCACATCTGTCAATCTTGGGAGTAGTGATCTCCCGCGGACTAAGGACCTCCCTAATAACCACCGCCACCCCCCTTCCCCTGCCCTGGGCCCTTGGCTGGTGCAGCACCCAGAAACCTGGTGGGCACAATTGGGTCAGAGGGACACCCCCCTCTGAGCCCAACCAGGTTTCCGTGATGCATTCCAGGTCTGCGGTTTCCTCCTCAATCAAATCGCGAATGAGAGGAGCCTTATTGACCACAGACCTAGCATTAAAATAGACCAGCCTAAGAAGACTTGCTTTCCTTTTATTTACTTGTTTAATGATTAGGATTATGATAAGTGTGAAATGGAGTTTAACTTAGAGAATTTGAGCTGTATTTTATCTTGTACTTGTATTTGCTCTGGGAAGTCCGGGGGGTGGTTGGGGAGGGGGGAGAAAATGTATGTAAAATTTTTTAAAACTTTTTCAATAAAAAAAAAAAATAGACCAGCCTAATCCCAGGGGCCCAATCTCTCAAACCTCCAGGAGGTCGGATAGAACAGGAGGGTCGGAGCGTGCCACCGCTCAAAAATAGCGGGGGCGGGCTCCCGAAGTTCGATACAGCCCTCCGTTCCTCCACCTACAGCCATTCCCAATCACAACCGGTATTTGAGATCCCACCCTCACCCTTGGTGCACCTGAATGACCCAGCACCACATCAGAACCTCCACCAACTCCCCATAACCTGGTCTGTCAATGACCCGGCGGGGCCCCCCCAACCACCAGCCAGATATCAAAACCCACCCCCCTCCCCAAACCCCTTAAAAATCTTATTAAAAAACAATACAACGACCCTTTACTAAAACCCTTAAAACCCTCGTGCAATAGCTATTGCTATTGCTATTGCTATTGCTATTGCTATTGCTATTGCTATTGCTATTGCTAATGCTAATGCTAATGCTAATGCTAATGCTAAAGATCAGTACACTTCTTCTATCTGGGATGGTCATACTCTTCCTCCAAGTATGCAGCTTCAGAAGGGATGAAGCAGTGAGGGAGGAAGGGGACACCCACCTAGCCAGCCAGATCAGTGAAATCAACCTTGGTGATCAATGGGGTGACAAATATTGCAGCCAGATCCCACTCACATCCAAAAAAGGCCCCCACTCACTTCTAATATTATGACAATCTTTGGCCATAAACACTGGCAGCATTTAAAACGTGTCTTGGAATTTTTATTTAGACATAAATTTTCTTAAGCTCAGACTAAAACCACTGACCTCCTTATCTTTCTACCTGCATGGCTGCATTTAATCAAAAACATATCACAACTGTCAAAAATTCTAAGTCACAAATGACAGCTATCTTCTAGAATCTAAAGTCTGTAAAACAATTTGGTAAATAGAAGTCTTATTTGTCTTGCCCTTTTATCGTAACTTATCAACAGATTTTTTTAAACTCATATTTTTCTTGCCCTTTTATCAACTTTTTATCAACATCAACCCAAGTTCTATTACTAAACCTTTCTAGGACTTACTTTAGCAGTTCAGTTAAAGACATAAGTTGTTTGCTCCATTGTAGTACATCAGATATATTGTTTTCACACCAGAGATCACTGGAGGTACAAACTTCTTTTTCTTTTTAATTAAGTTTAAAAAATGAAAAAAGGCAGAAAAAACTAATTTCAAAAAATACTGTATTTTTTGGAGTATAAGATGCACCAGAGTATAAGACGCAGCTTAGTTTTTGGGGAGGAAAATAGGGGAAAAAATCTGCCTACCAGGTATTCATCTGGCTAGCGTCCTTAGTCTGGTCAGCTTCAGCACATTAGTTTGCTGGTTTTTTATCCCCTGCTTCTAAGCTTCTAAGGCACAGCTTCTAAAAGCTTCTAAGGCACAGTTGAGAGGAAGCAGCAATGAGAAAAGCAGGCAAAGCACAGGCGGAGATCGCTTCACTCGGCTAGCGCTTAGTTAGGGCTGAAAAAAAACTTCTAAAGAACAGCTGATAGTCGGGGAAAAGCATGGAGATCGCTTCACTCACTAGCACCTCGTTAAAGCACAGTGAAGAGTCGAGGGAGCAGGCAAAGCTGGGATGATCGCTTCACTCGCTAGTGCCTCGTTAATGCCTCATTGGGGCTGAAAAAAAGCTTCGAAAAAGCTACATTCGGAGTATAAGATGCACCCAAATTTTCAGCCTCTTTTAAGGGGGGGGAAGGTGTGTCTTATACTCTGAAAAATACAGTACTCAAAACAAACCACAAACAAAAGGAAAGAAAGAAAGAAAGAAAGAAAGAAAGAAAGAAAGAAAGAAAGAAAGAAAGAAAGAAAGAACATAAGGAGTTTTTTTCCCCCTGTTTTCTTTGTCTGTGTGACCAGTCTTGACTGCCAGGATTTTTTATTCAAGTGAAGATTGCCACATGTACAAAAAGAAGACCACTCCTGAAGAAGAACTCTGGGACAAAATATGTCATATACGCTAAAGTGGGGGTCAATTTACATAATCCCAATTTAGCCGCTCTGCTAAACTAATAAGCCTGAATATTAAGTAATCATTATAACCTATCATACCTTCCCCACATTCTCTACGTAAATTAAATGTTCTGATTGCACATAATGCAATGAATATCTTTACTGTAAGGATCATAATAGTGAAACTCATGGAACCAGTAATAGTTTATTTTGTATAATATGTGTGCCTCTGAATTTAAAATGAATGGAGCAATTGTCATTACTCAAGAATTAAAGAGCAAGGGCAAAAATTAGCCCATAGTCAAGAGAGGGGCATGCATGATTTCATTCCCAAATGTGTCCGTACATCCACAGTCTTATTAGTGGATGCTTTGCTGCAAAGTGATTTTTTTTTTTTTACATTTGTGAGTTGCAGCCTTACCAATAGCAACCTTAATTACCATTTTCATACATTGCCTGATAATTGGCAACACGATGGCAATGAAATATGTAGAGGTCATCTACAACGTGGTTCAAAGGTTCTATGCAAGTCTTCTTGTGTCCTCATGATACAATCTTCATTGTATCATGAGGACATGAAAACAATCTTCATCTTGCCCCTGGACCATAATTGTGACTTTCTAACTACATTTTTACCTGATTTGATGCCAAAGTGATTTTTCTATCGTCTGCTGACACACATACAATTTCTGGGGCTTCAGTGGTGATCATGGTGATGATGCAACAGGGCTTGGATATACCCAGGGGTGAAATCCAGCAGGTTCTGGAGAACCGGTAGCAGAAAGTTTGAGCAGTTCAGAGAACCGGTAGTGGAAATTTTGAGTAGTTCGGAGAACCGGCAAATACCACCTCCGGATGGCCCCAGAGTAGGGTGGGAATGGAGATTTTGCAACATTCCTTCCCCCAGAAGTGGAGAGGGAATGGGGATTTTGCAGTATCCTTCCCCTGCCACGCCCACTAAGCCGCACCATGCCCACCAAGCCACACCCACAGAACCAGTAGTAAAGAAATTTGGATTTCACCACTGGATATACCTAGCATCCACTAACTGCTTTCAGCTGTGTAGACACACCCATTTCCTGCCAGTTGTTTGAGCCATTTTGGCTTGAGCAGCAAGCGAAATCAGGTGCCAGACACTGGCTAGCATTTTGCAAAGTGTTAACTAGGCATTATGTGGGCCCCTTATCTCCATGGACATAGCAGCCTGGAGCAAGACCACTACATATAACCTAACAACCCTGCCCCAGCTGACCTAATGGGGAATGCTAACTGAAGAAGGAAGAAATGGGAGAACGCCTTCCTGCTTCAAACTTCATCACTCCATTTGCAATTATATTTCTTCCCAAACTGGCAGGAGAAAGAGTGGATTAGCTTCTCCTCCCCCACCCCCAGCTCTTCTTCCATGTTTTCCAATTTCCCTGTTCCTCTTGCCATTTCTTTCTGCTTTGGAGAAGTAACAAGAGAAGAATGGAGTGAAGGACAAATGGGGGAAGTGAAGTACTCACCTACATTCTACATTCCCTTATCTGGGAGCTACCCAGCAAAGAGAGGCCCTGTCCTCTAAAGCAGGAAAATAAAGTTGCCTAAGCTGCTCACCCTACACACACACACACACACACACACACACACACACACACACACACACACCCCAAAGATCAGGGTTTGACCAATAGCTAAACCTATTGGTCTGGGCATCTGTCAAAATGCACCTCCATCCTTTCCCAACTCACATTAAAGAGTTTGATCTATGTTCATCTCTGCCAGCCGGAAATCCACCAAACCACTTTCCTTAATTTGCCCTTCATTAAAACTGTGAGGCCTGCAATACCTGCTGATTTTCTTTTTCAGACAGATTATAGCCTGGTGTTGAGACAGGACAAATCACATCAGCCTAATTTTTGTGCCACATCACAGAGTAGAGGAAAACATGTTAAAGTGACTCTGGGGAGACATGAGGCATTCAAAGCAGCCAATCTTCTACTCAATGTGGTTCCTTCTACTCCCAGGTTCGGGGCATGAACTCAGCTTTGTAACACAAAAGATAGACTGATGGGGTTGAACACAGCACCATCACCAAGTGCATCATAACTTGAGAAACATCTGTTCAAAATGTCCTGGACTATTGTGAAAATACATTGTGCACAATAGCCCTCAGCAGTTAGAATCATTATCTCTAACAGAGTGAATAGTATTACTTCAAGTAAAATTTCTTCCCATTAGAGGAAAAGGGGGGGAGGGAGGGGGAGGGAGGATTTGATGGACAAATCCAGAGCTTCAAAGCTTCCATTTGTTATCTGGAGTTTAACTTTACGAAGGTTAACAGCAGTCAAGGCATTTCCACTGCCCTGTTTGCAGCTGTCAACCATGTTATAGGAAAAAAAAAACACCTTAAGGGTCTTATTTTCTATCTTCACATTAGTGCCAGCTCATGAACCATCTCCTGGCTCCCAATGAGCAGACCACATGCTTACCCTCCAGTAAACATACAGGGGAAAAATGTTATTCACAGAACAATCCTTCCTAAGGATAGTTCAACTCCATAACTACATTTTAATACATTTTCCATACTATCAAAATCACAGTACAGACATTTTATTTTACATGTGTGGTTAATATTTAGTTTAACAGTAGTTTAATAGTAGACAAAGTCTACTGTTCACTGGAAAAATTGGATGGTTCTGATCTCTTCCTTTCGTTACCTTGCTACTTCTCCACTGCTTTCTACTTTTATCATCTGTAGCTATGATTGTGGTCTAAGGCTGATGACAAAGTAGACAAATTGGTACCTCTATGAAACTGAAAATGCTCATTTCTCTATGTTCTGTTATAGAAGAGGAAACTGTTTCACATGTACTGGTAGGGTAGTCTCTATACTATGAATGGAGGATAGAACTCACAATACCAATTCTTGCATTATTATTTCTCTTGCTGTCATGCAAAATATTAAGCAATTGTCTGCTTCCATCACTTTCTATGGTTGCCACTCATAGCCACAACTAAATGAGTTTCTGATCTGAGCTTGACTTTCTTCTGTTTCTAGATCTTCTTCTCATACTTTCAGTTGTTCAAAGAATGTTATTATACCCCCCTCCTCAGTTAATTTCACAACTAAATATACCTAGCTCCTTCAATCTCTGTTCATAGTTCCAGTCTACCTTCTTGCTGTTACATCATGCTGTTGGTTCATATTTAATGAGATAAATTATTATTTCAATATCAATTTTGGAAATCTCATTACCAAGTCAGGTAACCCTCACCCTTTACCTGGGTCCTTGACTTTTGTTTCCTAATAACTTTTCACTGTTTCTGTTAAATTTAATGCTGTTTTCTTTCATGATGTTAAACTACACGCTGTTTTCATTCTCTACTCTATCAAATAAGTTTGAATTTTATTTCTGTGTTCCAGATTATTAGTTATCCCTCCCAAGTATGCTTTATATGCCATTTTGACAAACATTCCACCCCTCTCTTTATTCCAATAGTTAACAAAATTATTAGTGAGGTTTTACATTTAGGCAAGAAAAACACAATGCACAGGTACAGTATATGTGGTATCTTGCTCAATAGTAGTAACTGTGAGAGAGATCTTGGAGTCCTAGTAGACAACCATTTAGATATGAGCCAGCAGTGTGCAGCAGCTGCCAAAAAAGCCAACACAGTTCTGGGCTATATAAACAGAAGGATAGAATCAAGATCACATGAAGTGTTAATACCACTTTATAATGCCTTGGTAAGGCCTCACTTGGAATATTGCATTCAGTTTTGGTCGCCATAATGTAAAAAAGTTGTGGAGACTCTAGAAAGAGTGCAGAGAAGAACAACAAAGATGATTAGGGGACTATAGGCTAAAACATATGAAGAACGGTTTCAGGAACTGAGTATGTCTAGTTTAATGAAGAGAAGGACTAGGGGAGACATGATAGCAGTGTTCCAATATCTCAGGGGTTGCCACAAAGAAGATGGAGTCAAACTATTCTCCAAAGCACCTGAGGGTAGAACAAGAAGCAATGGGTGGAAACTAATCAAGGAGAGAAGCAACTTAGCACTAAGGAGAAATTTCCTGACAGTTAGAACAATTAATTAGTGGAACAACTTGCCTGCAGAAGTTGTGAATGCTCCAACACTGGAAATTTTTAAGAAGATGTTGGATAACCATTTGTCTGAAGTGGTGTAGTTTCAAAACAGGGGGTTGGACTAGAAGACCTCCAAGATCCCTTCCAACTCTGTTATCCTATTCTGTTCTAACTAAGGAAGGATATTAATCTGGAGGAGACTTAATAGAACAGAGATCAGGAGAAAGGGAAACATACAACAAAGGGACAACCATTTTGCTTTTTAAAAACAGTATAATTTTAAAAAGTGAAGCAAACTAAATCTGAATTTTGTCTTCTCTGTTCCTGCTCACTTTATTGAATTAAACAGACAACAGAGCAACACTCCCAAACACTCAAGACAGGTATGGTTTGCAGAGATGATCATGCATATCAGCTAACTATCCCATTATCAAAGAGCCTATCACATCATTCAGTTCTTCCAACCAGCTTATGAAAGAAAATCTGAACAATATTTGAGCTTCTACAGCATGGGTTCCCAACCTGGGATGCCTGCAGGGTGAGATGGAATTTCAAGGGGTTCAAAAAAGAGTGGTTTATGTCCCTTAGTGACAAGTCACAAGTCACAATTAATTTTGTTGGGGTTGTGAACATTAATCAAACATTTTTCCAAGGATGTGGGGCATAGAAAAGGTTGCAAACCATTGTTCTACAGAGTGAAAAAGTCTATCAAATCTCCAAATGGCCATGAAAATATTCTGAAGTGATTCAAAGGCATTTTATTTAACTCAGTGCCTCCAATCAATGCACAGATTCAATTTAAAGTCTTTGAAAGGGATAATTTGATTAAATCACATCCAAATCAAATAGCATCTTTGGAGCTGCATATCACCCTACTAAATAGACCTAAGGGTTGATCCAGCATAGGCTTCATCCTCTCCTCATCCTAAGAAGTCAATTCTGAGTTGAACTGATTTATGGTTTAAATTACCAGAGCATGCTCTAACCTTTGAGACTGAGGCTACTGGAATATATACATGAGCCACATCTGGAGGAGTACTGATTTTTCTGCTTCTTATAAAGAGGCATGGGGTGGTGTGGTAGCTCAGTGGTTAAGATGCTGGGTTCGTGGGCTGGAAGACCAGCAGCCCAGGTTCAAGACCCAAGAGCCACACAACAGGGTGAGCTCCGTCCTCACCCAACTCCTGCCAAGCTAGCAGTTCAAAAGCATGCAAATGCAAGTAGATAAATAGGTACCACTTTGGTGGGAAGGTCACAGCACTCCATGGCATCATGCTGACCACATGGAAATATCTTCAGACAGCGGTGACTCAATGGCACCACACCTCCCCATTCCCTCCTCCACCCCCCCCCCACCCCCATAGTCAGCAATGACTAGTGGAGTAAAATCCACAGGGATTCCTTTGTAAGAGGCATATTCAGTAACATGAGCACCCTCATTTGTAAACTGATGTAAATTCTGGACCTGGTTTAATTTTAGTTTCGGTTATTTCTGAGACTTGGAAGACACAATAGCATTTGCATTTGTAATTAAGAAAGATAATAAAATATTGTATTGTTCTCCTCTTCTTCCTCCTCCTCTCTTCCCCTCTCTTTCTCTCTCTCTCTCTCTCTCTCTTTTTCTTTTAGAATTGACTCGTCATCCCCCAATTTTGTTTTTAATTATAGATTGTTCTTCCTTTTTTCCAAGGGTGGGGCAATTTATAGAAATACTGTCTTCTGAAGTGATGAGTTAGAGAATGAGGCAGGAGCCCTTGCCAAAGCATACCACGACTATTAATTCAAGCATGATGAAATTGTTCATTTTAACTATAATCATGTAATTCATCAAAATATTACTGGAGCATATCATTCTGTGCTATTACACTGATATAGCACCTTCTTCCACCTCTGCCAAAAGCAGGAAATGGCTTTTTCTATGCTTATCTACACAAAAGCAATTGAAATTGGGAGCTTATAACAATGAACAACAATTTCAAACATATTTTAAGGGTTTGTGTGCTGCTACTATTGCTGCTCGGCTGATTGTCCCTAATAACAAAATACTGGAGAACCAAACAAATTTCCACTTTTTAGGAAGGGGTACTGCAACAGGGATACATATTCAAGGAAATTGTGAAATAGTAGCTGCAAATTCTAAAGTATATTCGGAGAGCTTGCCTACAGATGTTCAGTCCTGAAAAAGACTAGTTGTACTGAAGTTAAACAGTGGCAGACTGCTCTTCTATAACACTGAAGGAAATAGCACATATATGCACAAAGACAAATAAAGAAAAGAGGTACAGATGGGGCCACCTATATTTATACCTGCAAAAAAAAATTTCAAGGAAAATGACTGTGCAGTAAACTAACTTTCCAAGCTCTCCCACATTTCTATCATGAGAGAAGAAGACTTTCTGAGGATGTTACAGTTCTGAGAAGATAAGAACAGTCCCGAAGGGGACCTGCTTCATATCAGTTGTACCACAACTGGAAATTACCATTCATCATAAGGATAGAATAAATTACTTAGCAAACATATTCCCTGTATGCTTCTTTATTACTATGGGTTTTTTTTTATTTGTTTGTTTATATCCCACCTCTATTATTTTTACAGATAACCCAAGACAGTGAAATATTCAAAACACCTTCCTCCTCTTATTTTCCCCTCTACAACAGCCTTGTGAGGTGAGTTGGGCTAAGAGACTCTGACTGGCCCAAGGTCACCCAGCCAGTTTCATGCCTAAAGTGGGACTAGAACTCCCAATCTCCCACTTTCTAATCTGGCGCCTTTGCCACCAGACCAAACTGGCTCTCTATTTATTATATATAAAATATTTATAGTAATTTATTATTGTAATGGGTTGCGCAATCAGTCAAATGTTTTGGGATTGCACACATAGTGTGTAGTTAGTCCAGTCAACTATTCCAGCAGTGTATCTAATGACTGGAATCGCCCAGATGTTAGTTGCCTTGATGGTATTTCCACCTTTGAGTTTGGACATTAAAGTCTTTTTCACTCTTAGGATGTATTCACAACCAATTTCTTTAAGATTTCAGTGTACTTAATGGCAGCCTGATGATGCTCAGGTATTTGTAGTGATTATCTTCATCCAGACTCTTGATGTTATTTCTACAGAGGCATCTTGATTCCTTCACTTTTCAATATTTTCACCTGTTAATACTGAAGATGGCACATTTGTCCAGTCCAAACTCCACTGCAATATCTTGGCTGTATGTACAGACAGTGTTTCTTTTCAGATGGTATTTTTCCATACAGGTTCAGATCAACCATGTAACGGATATGGGTTAGTCTGCTAAATGTTTTTAATATTTGATAACCATGGTTAATGATGTCATATACAACTCACTAAAGGTTATGACTTTCATTAAATTTGTTAGTTGAAAAGAATGCTATAAAACTCATTCTGATTTTGAGGTACCATAGATTAATGCAACTCTGTTAACATCACCAGACCAGCAATCAAGCAGTAAACAATATGCCAATCAAAGAACTACCAACTCAGACAAACAACCGAACAGTAAACCATAACCTAATCAAGGAACCACCAAGAACAAAACAACAGTCCTGCCAACACTGATAGGGCAAGCCATTGTGTATAAACAGAGAGTAAACTCCATTCCCTTCTAGCAATAAAGCTGTAACCTTGTTGGGTAATGAAACATCTGCAAGAAAACAACCAAGTTCAAAGAACACCAAAGACTTCACAGTTCAACTCTGAGCTATGAATATTCTCTTCTAGGGTAATATGACTCCCCTCCTGCATTGGCTTTCCCCCAAAGATCTGAATATTCTTTGTTTTTCCTGGAATCCTAGAATTAGAATTAGGATTCTTTATTGGCCAAGTGTGATTAGACACACAAGGAATTTGTTTCCGGTGCATAAGCTCTCAGTGTACATACAACAATAGTGATAGATCATTATTATAGTCAATATTAATTGGTGCCTATCATCATTTTCCAATCTGATGTCCTCCAGATACATCAAGATGAGTAGCCTCAGATCACCCCAACATACAGTGGTGATGCTTCCTTGGAAAACAGACCCAGTGAGTTTGGAGGACCCCAAGTGGGGAAGACTAAAGTAGAATGAATTAAATAGACAATGTTTTTTCTTGCTCATTTCCTGCCTGTGTGGTGCTGGAGATTTCCAGAAATCATGAAAAATCCAGATATAGAGGAAAAAGCACTAATGATTTTTTTTCAGGGGGATTGGGTTTGAGTCAGTGTTGACTCTTCCTAACCGCTTGGATCAAGCCTTACAGGTGTTTTTTGGCAAGATTTCAGAAGTGGTTTGCCATTGCCTTCTTCCTAGGATTGAGAGAGAGTGGTCACCCAGTTGGCTTTGTACCTAAGGTTGGATGAGAATTCAGTCTTCCATTTTTACCCTGGTACTTTAACGACAGTGAACCAAAATTGCTTTTTAGCATCAGGCTTATAAAAGATACTGCAGAGAACCAAGTGCCAAACTGATAGAGAATGCTACACTGAAGATCTGCAAAAGCCTTGCTTTTCAGCATTTGCAACAAAGGGTGTTTTTAGGAAACTTCAGAGGAAAGGCTTCCCTGAAGTTCTGAGCAAACTAGACTAAAGTGGAAAAGAAGTTAAGATGACAAAGACTGCGCAAGCAGATGAATGATTACCGGAGCAAAAATTGCTTCTACAATACATACTCCAGGGAAAGAAAAAAAACCCAGTAACAACAGTAGAATACTTGCAGGCAGCCACTATTCAAAGCCTGCTTGATGTGAAAGCAATTTCAGTAGTAGGAAAACAGCTATAACTCTTTTGTGAGATTACCAGAAAGAGTAATGAGAAAAGTGTTGTAGGTAGAAACTCCATTATATGAACCTCAATTATCCAACTCTTCTGATTATCAAAATTCTAGTTTTGTATCCTTCACTGATCAGATGAGCAGGGACACTGTGGACAGAATTTTCTGTTGCTATTTTACCTATAAGATTATTGCTCATTCTATTTCCAGTAGTTCTAAACTTGAATGCTGCAATCATTTATGCACAGATCCTTAGTCATCTCCCACTACAATCCAGAAATATCAAATCCCAAAAGGGAAAGGGAAAGGGAAACCTAAATGAAAGAAAGAATGAGGAAAAGGCCACAGGAAGCTAAATAATAAACATCAAAAATCTTACAATATTAAATTAGGATTAAACCCCTAAGGCCTTCAGAGTAGCATTCCAGAAACGTCAGGCCCTCTGAAAATAGAGAGATTGTTCTGTCCACATAAGTAGAATTTCAATTTCAATTTCAAACCTTTATTGTCAACGCACAACATGTGTGCAATGAGATGGGTTGAGCCTCCCTTAGTGCAAGCCCCCCCCAACACAATACATCTCAATAACTCACAGTGAAAGAAAGAAAATTCCTAATCCAATAAATCATACTAACAAACACACAATCCTCTATACATATATGTGCATAGCATTACATTATAAAATATTGCACCAATATGAGCATGTTGCATGTTGCACTGGCCCTGCAAGTCTATCATACTACATAGTTATGATGTTATGTGGCATTCAGAAGTCTGACAGCCCACGAATAAAAGCTGTTCTTCAGCCTGTTCGTATCATTATATCCCAGTGATTTCATCTAGTGGTGTCAGGGGACAGCACATGATGTTTTGTGCCATGCTCATTACCCTTTGTAGTTGTCTTTCTATCCGCGGTTGTCAAGCCAGCATATCATACCGTAATGCAATAAGTGAGCATGCTTTCTATTGTGGACCAGTAAAAGGAGGTCATCAGTTGTTGGTCCACCTTGTTCTTCCGCAAGACATTGAAGAAGTGGGGTCTCTGTTGGGCCCTCCTGGACAACTGGATTGTGTTATTTTTCCAGGTGAGATCTTCACTAAGATGGACGCCCAGGAATTTGAAGGAGGGGATTCTCTCCACACAGCCTCCCTCGATGTCAAGTGGGGCAGGTTCCTCTCTTTTCTTCTGCTTTCTCCATGAGTTCAGGCTAAAGTAGTAAATTATCTTAGTATGTGATATTTTATGGTCAATAGTAAATTAGCTTAACAATGTTTATTCTTCTATTCTGTAAATGTTTGAGAATAATTAAAAGCAAATCTCTATAAGCTGTCAGATATTGAGTATCTATAGCAGCATAATTTACCTTTTATATTAACTTTTTTATTTGTCTGCATGGCAGTATTACTGCATCCTAGAACAACCCATTTGTGCAACAACAACACAGGAAGAACACACACATATGCACACACTCCAAAAAACCAAAAAGTCCCAGAAATACAGTGATGGGTAGTTCAAGGTCCTCCCACACTTTGCTGGACCGGACATGAAAACTGATTAGTGGATGAATGTTCCTCCATTTGCCAACCTTCATATATGCTTAATACCTAAGCATTTGTTCAATGTGTAGAAGAAAGTAGGTTTGGATTTCTCAAATGATCCAGGACTCTAATTCAGGAACATTCTGAATTGTTTTTCAGAAGGTCTGGTGATTTTTCCACTAACTAAATAATGGCCACTTTGACTGGGGAGGGGGTCTCAGGACTAATCTAAAGAAAAGAAGAATTAGGGGTGACATGATAGCAGTATTCCAATATTTGAAGGGCTGACACAAAGAAGAGGAGGTCAAGTTATTATCCAAAACACCAGAAGGCAAGACAAGAAACAATGGATGGAAACTAATCAAAGAAAGAAGCCACCTGGAATTAAGGAGAAACTTCCTAACAGTGAGGACAATTAACCAGTGGAACAGCTTGCCTTCAGAGGTTGTGAGTGTTTCATCACTGGAGGTTTTTAAGAAGAGACTGGAGAGTCACTTATCTGAAATGATATAGGTTTTCCTGCTTGAGCAGGGGGCTGGACTAGAAGACCTCCAAGGTCCCTTCCAGCTCCATTCTAGTCTAAAATGACTCTCTTAAGTTTAGTCTTCAAAACTGATTTCTTTCTCTTTTTTTAGGGAGGTACTGGAAACTCTGTAGGATTGTGGCATTAAATATAAAGTTCTGCTCCCTCACAAATGGCATCACTCCCTATTTATCATTTGGACATCTTCAGAATGCATGACTGGCAGCTTGTGTACATTTCAATGGTCAAAATATCTCCTTGGCTTGCAGCCAAAAGAATCCATAGCGATGAAAAACATTTTTTCTGTGGGGAAGGGGGGATTTCCATCCTCCAAATAAAGAACATCCTTAGATTCCATCTCTTTCTTCCAAGTGGACAAAGGTGAAATGTGAGCGATATATATTTGTTTAAATGGCCCATGCAATACTTTGACACAAGAAAGGAGGATAGTCTCTAATCCTTTCCTAATCAGCACTTTTCAAAGAAGCCTCTTCCATTCAAATAAGCATGTAACATTTAACATCATGTGCCTAGTTTACAATTTAAACCTGGCTACTTCTTGTTTCAATCAAGTTTCAATACATTCTCGTGTCACAAAGGCCATTGGTATTATTATAAGACTGTCCCTTACTTTCTATCTTCTGAAGCCCATCCAATCTGCTCTAGAAAGTTTCTTGGTAGATTGAAGGAAAACACAGAATGCTTTGGGGAATCTATTCTGCTAGCTATGTTCACTTCATGGATGAACACTCTTAGTGGGATATAATCCACTGTTGAGCAATTGTTCCTGAAATCAGTCTAGTGAATTGTGTTGGTATGACATCAAAGACGTGCCCAAGTGTTGCCTGATCTTGAACTGCAAGATCCAAGTTAAACTAAAGAAGAAGAAAATCAACCAGTTCCTACAATACGATCAGCATTTGAGTTGAAGCCCTGGACCTCATTTATAGAGAACTAGAGGAACTATGGAATGAATTTAAAGAGGTTGTTAAGCATGAACGTTAAACGAGACTGCTTAAGTAAAGAAACAGAAGAAAGCAAACTGGATATCAGAATAAACCTTGGAAATTGCCAAGAAGGGAAGAGAAGCCAAGAAAGACAAAACTCTCAGGAAAGAACTTATGAAAGCCTTTCAGAGATCTGTTAGGAGAGACATAGAGAAACAAGAAAAGTCTTCCAAAAGTTCTCTAAACTCAGAAGGAGGTTCCAACCTCACATTTGTATGCTAAAAGATGCCAACTGATTCAAATAAGATTAAAGAAAGATAGACAGGGCATCCTGAAATGCTGTTCAGAGGAAGATGATCAGCAGCTGCTACATGAACAATAATTCATGGGTCTTTGCAGAGGCAATCACTACAAAAATGTATATTGCATTGCTCAAAGGATGCTGGAGGAAAGCCTTTCAAAAGATGAATGGTGCCATTGCTGTTCCGGGTAGAAAGGGACATGGAAGAACTCCATGGACAATTTCAGTAATTGCAAGAAGAATAACAATTGCTAATTGGGGGAAGAACTGTGATCCAATCTTAACTCAGAAAATAAGATATTTCTTCTTGTTCTTCATGCTGCACCTTTATTTAATATTGCTAAAGCCTGCACCACAGTGCCCTTAACCTTAGAGCAATGGTTTCCAAGCTCCAGTCTGTGGACTGGCATCAGGCCGTGGCATGCCAGAAACCTGGCCACACAAACAAGCGAAGCTCCATCTGTGGGATGCAGACACCAGGAAAACCACACCCTCTCTGGTCTGTGGAAAAACTTCTGTCTGATTAACCAGTATCTGCTGCCCAAAAGGTTAGAGGTCGCTGCCTTAAAGAGACTAGGAGAAGGAGAAATTCATCCTGGCATTTAGTGGATATTTTTGATGTAATCCATCTTTTTCCTAACAGTACTTTGGAAATCAGCTGCACTTTCCATGTAATATTGCAGTTATGATTCACTGACATTATGGTGAAAACAGTCAATTGTTTTAAAAAGTTATTAATTTTATTCTATTTTTCACTTGAGCAATGTACATCTGGTCATTTTAGCTTAGGTCTTATGTTTGATATATTCCATCAAAAATCCAGGAAGAAGGAGAATTCCCTAATTTACATATACTAAATACATAAATTCCTAAATTCTCATCAACAGAGACTCAGAAATACCTGAAAAATATGGCTTGAAGATCAAAACCTCAAAAACCAAGATCATGGTCGTCAGCAAATAACCCAATAATTTACCACTGATAAATTCGGAAGGAATACCAATAGAAAAACTTGAAAGGATCACGTACCTCGGTTTTAATTTACATGAAAGCTGGGACATGATCAGTGAAGTAAAGGATAGAGAAAGCTCGAACAAACATTCTTCAAAATGAAAAAGGTCTTCTGCAGTCACGACATAAGCCTAAAACTGAAAATCAGGCTTGTCAGATGTTACATCTTTTCTATCCTGCTCTATGGAGTAGAGAGAAATGTGGATTTACAGACGACTGTTACATATAAGCTGGGTTAACAAAATCACAAAAGAGGAGGTGATAAGCCACCTGGGAAAGCAAAGGGAAATAATTAAAGCCATTAAAAAGCGAAAGTTAGAATATTTTGGACATGTGATGCGACACCCAGAAAAATACAGCATCCTTCACTTAATCCTCCAGGGAAAAAATGAAGGCAAACAAGGTCCAGGCAGAAGAAGAACATCATGGCTTCAAAACCTAAGGGACTGGTTTGGACAAAACTCAGCAGCACTTTTTCATACGGCTCTTGACAAAAATAGGATTGCCAACATGGTCGCCAACGTCCAATGGCGGATATGGCACAAGAAGAAGAAGAAGAAATACATAGGATTTGTTGTTTGTTTGTTGAATTCATACTCTGTCATAATTAACTCTCAGTGGCTTTCACTGAATACAATCAAATAATAATTTAAACATCTATGCAAAATGCCAAAACAAATGGCAGTACGTAAAAGGGAAGGACATAATAAAAATAATACACAAATAAAGTCAACAAAGTATTAAAAGTGTTATCCAGAATAATTCTGATTTTAATAGCTTCCTAAAGGCCAATAGGGAGCATCACTCAATTGTGTGAATCTGATACAATATAAAACTGATATACTGATACAATATAAAACCCAGGTTTACAATTTCAGTGAAAGCTAGATCTGATTATATTTAAAGCATTCACAATTCAATTCGGTCCTCAAATGCAAGTGGGCATTATTCCAAAGTAAATAAGTATAGGATTATATATTTGACTGTGATCCTATATACTTTTATCAGGAAGTACGTCTCAAAAAGAGCCACTTATTTCTATGCATGCCTAAAATGAATTTGTGAACAGAATCTCTCAAAGGAAAGACTATCGGCGTATAACAAAACATAATGTAAATCCTATTTCTTTAATAATATTCCTGCATTCTGAAATCAAAACTGATTCATCATCCATTTGAACTCAGGCTACCTACTTTAGGCTCACGGAGTTGATAACAATCACAAAATGCAATTTGTCTTCATAAATGTATTATTATTTAATCATATGAAAGTTTGGTTCTATCTTGGGCAAATATTTATAGTAGCTTTAATACACAGGAGCCATTCCTGACAGATATGATGAAACAGATTTATCACTCTTGACAAATTATATTGCAAAATGTCTTCTCTTGACTGCCCACAGAAGAAAAGGCACGAAGGAATTCAACAGGAATGTCACCTGTGATTCTTTTGTTTTTTAACCTTTTACCGTGGCAATCAAAAATCCCTTTTGGTAGGAACTCTGCCACAGTTAGTCTGGGAACTGGTTATAAGGGTAATTGTGTGAATGAAGAAAACCTGTAGCCCTTTAAATCAAACTAAGTAGTGTTTTATTAAAGTGCCCAGCAAATCAATCTAAATCCAAGGATAATAAAGCTCTAATCAGGTAGTAGAAAAAAAAATAATAGGTTGTCATGCATGAGGAAAAATAGGCAATCATGGAATGTTTTCTTTAATTAGGTCATGTAAAGTGGAGAGATTGAGTAGGAACTGGCAAGACATTCATCATGGGCAAGGTGGGAAATTATTTAGATTACAGATGAAAGAAAATTGAATGTGATACTCTAAGATTTGATTGGACAGAAAATTAAAGATTTGTCTCTCCCCCCTCCTCCCCCTCCCCATTATTCATATCCCTTGCTTTTGGTACTTATTGACAGGTTGTTCAACAAAATGATTCCAATCTCATTTTTGGATGTCTCACAGTGTCATACAGTACTTACTGCACGTCCTAGGCTGAGTTTATTTAATCTTGCTAGATCCAGCAAAAGGCCATCGATTCCAGTCTCCTTCTTCCAATAGTTGCCCTCCAGGGGCCTTGGGAAAGTCACCAGTAAAGAAGGTGATAACTTTCTTTTGTTGTTTGCCTCTAGCTATCATGCTACTGTAGCATCCTGCCTTTGAACAAGAGCCATGGTGCCACAGTGGTTAGAATGCAATATTGCATTCTGCCGACTGCAAGCAGTTCGATTCTCATCGGCTCAAGGTTGACTCAGCCTTCCATCCTTCTGAGGTGGGTAAAACAGGGACCCAGATTGTTGGGGGCAATATGCTGACTCTGTAATCCACTTAGAGAGGGCTGTAAAGCACTGTGGAGTTGTACAGTATATAAGTCTAAGTGCTATTGCTATCCTCTGCATTACTATTTTGAATACCCATGAATTGCCCTTCATCATGAATTAATCTAAGCTAATGATCTTCACCACAATATATTCCAAATATATATTAACAAAACAACACATAGAATAAAACCTTCTACCAATGTTTGGTTAAGAGCCTTGTATTAAAGTGCTTGAAGAGAAAGAGAAAATCTCTATTTAACTCTTTCTTATTCTAAAAGGGCCCAAATGATGTAGGCTTTTCTCAATACGTTTGGGTTCTTTGAACCACCTGCTGTAGTTGTTATTGTTTTTTCCAATGACACCTTGGCATTAAATTCTCATATTGCATTTAAAAGGTAAAAGTAAAGGTTTCCCCTGTCCAGTCGTGTCCAACTCTAGGGGTGGTGCTCATCTCTCTTTTTCTAGCCAAGGGAGCCAGCATTGTCTGAAGACATTTCCATAGTCATATGACCAGCATGACTATATGCTGAGGCACATGAAACACTGTTACCCTCCCACCAAAGTGGTACCTCTTCATCTACTCACATTTGTGTGCTTTCAAACTGCTAGATGGACAGGAGCTATGGATCTTACCTTGTCACGCAGCGCTCCGGTCTTGAACCTGGACTGTCAGCTTTCCAGCTGATAAGCTCAGCATCTTTAACGGCTAAGCCATCACGCCCTTATTGTGTTCAAACACATGATAATGTGTTAACGCCCTCAGCAAATAATTGCATTTGATTTCCTCGTCATCAGTTCAGTCCTTTTGTCATATATAATTTTCTTGCTATTCCAATAATTAATTATACCCTTGAACTTCTCACCTTTTTTTTTTTTTGCTGATCCATTAAGGACATTGGATCGTCAAACCATTCGAGGGGATTCCACATGAAGAGTTTTGCTGTACCCAAATTGCCGCTTCTTCAGACATTGGAGCAGCTGTTTCAAGGACCTTCCCTAGCCAGCTCATCTGTACATGTGAATGCATGCAGAACTCCTTCATATCACTTGCAGACCCAGCAGAAAAGCTATCTGTGCACATGCACATATGGGCAGATAGGACTTCAGAAGGTTCCCTGAACAGGTATTCCGAGCATCCAAAACGGCCATGCTAAACCCTGTTGAAAAGGGGCTCTATGGTTGTGTCAACATATTTAGCAGACTTCTCCTTTGAAAGCTTTGCACAAGCTCACATTTTCTACCGACACCCTTACATCTACAAGCTTCTTGAAGTCAGAAGTTACTCCTTGAAGTAACCAGAACTTCATGATGCTCCCTTGTAATGTTGCAACTGTTACAGAGTTCATCTTTTTCTAGATCTTCCCATTTCTAAAATTACAGACTTTTTTCATTGGTTTTCCATTCTCATAGAAATTATGATTTTGCTTGTTTTGTAGCTATCGTTTTTGAACAGGGACCAATTATATATAAAACCACTTACATATATAACCAGAACATGTTTGGAATTATGCTACCTTTTACACAGCTAGGCTTACACTATAAATTAGTAACTGTACATAGCAGCATTCCACTCTTCTTATTTTCCAAATGTGCTTTATTACTTCCTATGCACATGATCCTTGAGAATGGGAAAGTGGAGTACCAACAACCCTGGAGGGTACCAGGTTGTTAATATGTAGACATAACTAGTATAATTGCTGCACTTATTATTTTTAGGCATAAATAAACCTAACTGTTGCACTTATTATTGTAATCTGTGGAAGGGAACTTGCATTGTTGATGAAAATCTGCCTAGTAATTATTTGTTTGCTCATTCATTCATGGATGCAATTTACATGGCCACCTAACTCGCAAACTTTAAAAAAGTGGTACTTCAAGATTTCCATAAATAAGAATTAACACCTGTTGTTTCACTTTAAGATGAAATCATTCTGACTACAATATTATAGAGCAGTTCTGCATGAAAATCCCACTACTGGACATTTCAGAATTGTGCTCCCATTGACATTTTATTAAACTGCAAAGAAACAATAATTTAACACGCATTTGCAAAACATTTATGGTGATCATGTAGCTCTTTCAGAAGTTTCTGTAAACTGTCTTCCCCACCAATTCATCTGAGATTCATATTTCATCTCAAAGTCTAGCTGGTTGGCAGAACAACAATGTATATGGAGGTTTCTTTGATTTAGTGGTTCACAGATCTTTTTAAAAAAAGTTACTTTCACCTCTGAGTCTACCACTCATGAAGAACCAGCCTACAAATCACTTGTCAAGAACTTTGATCTACCTAGTTTCAGGTGGTTTCCCCTCTGTCTATTATTTCTGCCAAGAGACCCGTGAAAATTAAATACAGACCTCATCAATGCTTGAGTGACCTGGTGCTCCATCATAACAGCAGTGTAATAGCAATAAATCATTTCAACTTTAATCTATTGTTATTGATGAATGTACAATTATTTGTCATCTAATATGCTGAAAATGATGACCAAAGAAATAGATCAACTTTTTTTTTCCAGCTTCCAAGTACGGCATTGATGGATTGTATCCCTAAGCTGTTATTACACTTATAATGTGCTCTTCTGTTATGACAGCACAGCTAGTTTTTTAATCATTCCATAGTAATCAACTTAAGACAACATAGCAAGACTCATAACTCATGTTCTTTTCATTTTTGGCAGTGATGGGAAATGAAAGTGTATACTTTTGAAATAATTCTTACCTGACTAAAATGAAGATTGCTTTAAAATTCTAAATAAGCGGTTGCTTATTGAGCTGGAACTGAAAAGTGACATATTAAAATGTCTGTTTCTAAAGAAAATAATAATAATACGGCCTTGATTGAAATTAAGATTTTGTTAAAAAAAAGAAGAAGAAGAAACTTTCTTCCTTTCCTTTCCAAGCAATTGGGTGTGAATTAAAGCACATGTGCCAGTTGGTTTGCTGGCCAAGTAAAACTGTGCATTTTGTGATTGCAGCATACAAATGCCGTAACATTTTGAAGTGCAGAATTTTGTCTCTTGATCATATCAGAATTTGATGACTTGACAAGGGGTTTAGACATACTTTTAGAATGCATACAGCAAGTGATTTACTCCTCGGTGAATTAATTATCTCCTGAGGAGCCAGAATACACCAAAGACCCTTTTTGAAAAATGGATGTGGGGCAGCGGTGAAATCCACTTACCTTCACTACTGGTTCGGGAATGGGAGTGCCTGTGCCTCTTCTACACATGCACAGTGGGTCAAAAACAGGATGTAATGACGTCCCAGCGGGTGGGCAGAGCATCCCACTGCTGGTGCTACCAGTTTGCGCGATCCGGATAGATCCAGATGGATTTCACCACTGATGTGGTGGTCTAAATTCTCCAGTTATCTTCCTACTGCAGCCTTAGTTTGATTGTCAATGCTGTTCCTGAAGATCCCCCACCATTCTGAAATAGCAGGGCATGTGGTATTGCGGAATTGTGGCTATGGGTAAATGGAAAGCATGAGGTGCCTCATGAAGTGTTGTTCATGACAATGTTAGAAGTGGAAGGCCATCTTCATCACTACAGCATTAGGTAGGTGCCAGAGTTCATGGTAGCTCCTTCTTCACCTGTCACTATACTTCAAAGCTTTCAGCCCTCCTCCCATCCCCAATTGAGTGGGACATATATGATGGTGGTGCAGCAGGGAGAAATGAAATGAGAAACATGAAAATTCTGTCCCCTTCATCACTATCTTCAGTGGTATCAGGACATTTCTAAAATCATATTTGGCTCCAGTCCTGTAACAGTAGTCCAATGATAACATATTGCAATCTCCAGTAGTTCTGATGGCCCATTTTTGTATTCTTGAATATGGCTCTTAGCCTACTGGATGAAAATAGTTAAATAAAATTTAGATAGCATTATGGATAGAGTAAGTAAGTATAATCAAGTTGCTAGCTAAATCATCTCAAATTTGGGGTTTTGGTGGGTAGATGAAACATTCTATTTCTTTCTTTAAATCAAATTTACTTGTTTCTCCAAGGAAAAGCAAAGCTTTATTGAGCAAAAATAAGTTTTGCTCTTGAGTTACACAGCTCTGCTCTGGATTCTACTGTGTATCTTAATCCTGCTAAAGTAAGTAGAATGTTAGTACTATTAATATTCTGCTTTTAAAGATACTAATCCAACCAAGGCAATTAAAAGTAAAAGTATTAATAAAATTGAAATGCATTAATAAAGCAATCATGTGCCTTCCCAAGAAGAGCTGAAGTCACTTGATCCTGAAGAGAGGGGGAAAAACCGGGTGAGACACAATGTTATACTTCTTTCTCAGTCTTCCAATTTATGTCAGCTTATAATGAAGAGGAGAAATACAACTAGGGAGCCTTCGAGGTGTTTTGCAACCTACCAAAGAAAGGTCCCCTGCTTGCATCCCCCAATAAGGAGGACACCCCCAATTGCCACAAAGAATAAAGGGGATCCTAAGGAACTCATAACAGGTTGTGACAACTTCTATTAGCAAGTCTATATCTAGACACATTTCTCTCAACTACCTCGGTTTCTTTAAGGAGGCACCAACAGATTCAGCAAGCATATTGGACATTGTCCATTTCTGACCAAAATGCCCGAACATCACTTGTTATAATCAAAACCTTCCAAGCTCATCTCATCATTGTCCTTTATCATGATCTCATTATTAATATTACTTTTCTCATTAGTTCTCTAAATACTTATGGGATATGCCTCTCCAATTAGCACTTCTATAAGGCCTACATTCTTCCCAACTTTCCTGTGTGAAACAGAGAAAAGCCACCAAAAATGTTAGTAGAAAGTCTGCAGCCATGGCTGGCTTTGATTTTGCAGCAAAGATTTGTTAGATAAGTATCCATTGATGCTAGAGTGAATCTGATGCTTCTTAGGTTAGACTACAAACAAAACAAAACAAGTTATCAACAATAACCAATACTAATAAGTTTGTACAGGATCAAGGAGACTCAAACCTCTGGGTGATATTATTCCAAAGGGCAGTAGCCATGAAAGAGAAGGCACACCAACCATGTCTCATCAGAGGAAGGTTTCTCCAAAGCCAATTGATGGTATCATTAAATAGGAGACATTCATTACCATCATAAACTCTCTCCAACCATGGGCCATCCTTAGTGACAAATGAAAATCATATAAAATAGGAAACATCTATCTAGTGAGAGGCATAATGGTGACCATAAGAAACCATGACTTCACGTATGATGATATCACCATGATGATATCACCATGCAAATGCTGCCGTTGTGTACTTCTATCATGATGTTTAATGCTAGTACAATCACTGTGGCATTTGTGTCATGACAAATGTTAGGAGCCTTGGTGGAGCAGCGGATTAAAGTGCTGTTAAGTAGCACTTAGCTGCCAGCTGCCTGCAATTACTGCAAGTTCAAATCTCACCAGGCTCAAGGTTGACTCAGCCTTCCATCCTTCCAAGGTGGGTAAAATGAGGACTCGGATTGTGGGGCAATAAGCTGACTTTGTATAAAAAAGAACACCGCTGGGGGGGGGGGGGGGCGAAAGCCCTACTAAGCAGGTATATACAAAAGTATGGAGGCTATTGCTTAATGTAAGCTGCCCTGAGTTTCCGGAGAAAGGCGGCATATAAATTGAACCAATAAATAAAATAAATAAATAATAAATAAATGACATCATGAGCTGAATTAAAACTTCACAGGAGTTTGAACTATTTTCAGTGATTTAGTGGTTTACGGTTTGACAAAGTTCCTTGTCTATAAATGTCATAATTTTTTCTTAGTGTATTGTACTTCATATCGGTTAATACTGTATTTTAAAATTCTATTTTTATGCACCTATACTCCTAAAAATATTTATATATTAAAATAAGTCTCTTAACTTAGTGGCATTTTCTTCTGAATAAGCGTATTTAAGTTTTTGTTCTCCATCATAACCAAAGAAAGCCAGTTTGGTTTCATTGACCAAAATATCAAAGTTCCAATTGATTTCAGAATAACTAGCTGTCACCTAAAATGTTTAACTATAACATGGGATTTGCCAATATGTGGAAAAATAATTTATTTTTAAAATGCACAATAATGAAGCCAGCATGTAGAAATAAAGCTATAAAGCAAATCTGATGTTTACATGATTTCAGCATTGGCTATCCCTTTATCTGTGAGAACCACCAAAATCCTAATCCTTATATCAGCTCTATAAAGGAGGCCAAAATTATTTATCTTCTTCTTCTTGTGCCATATCCGTCATTGGATGTTGGTGATCAGGTTGGTGATCCTACTTTTATCACGAAAAAGTGCTGTTGAGTTTTGTCCAAACCAGTCCCTTAGATTTTGAAGCCATGATGTTCTTCTTCTGCCTGGACCTCATTTGCTTTCGATCTTTCCTGGTTATTATTTTAATATTATATATTAAATATAATATAAATATAATGTTAACATTATTTAGAATGACAATATTTGTTAGCAACAAAAATGCTAAACATTCAGTTTAGCTGAATGACAGCTTTGCCTTCATCTTTGTGATAGCAAAGCAGTAGCAGAACTTTATATATTCATCAGGCATTCACCTTATTTGTTTTTCTAGACAATTTATTTTGGAAAGTTATGAATATTGCTAAGAACATGCTTAGAGTTCCCTAGACTATAACCATCATTATCAGTTACCCTTAAGGGCAATCTTTTTTCTTCTTCTTCTTCATAAAATCATGATCCATTTGATATCCCAAAAACAGCAGCATTAATTTTAATTTGTCACATTGTAGAGTGTAAATTGAGTAAATGTTAATAGCATTCTTCTTGAGTAATCAGTTCTACATGATTAACCTAAAAATTGCCAAAATGTTGTTTACCATTCATTTGTTTCTGAGGGGGGAAAAATGGCATGAGGAGTCAGACAGAGCTCTATTAATTTACTTTCTGATCTGTATTAAAACTTGCCACAATGATTCATAATCATTTCACTCCATATTTATTCTGACAAACCACTCCGGGTGCTGCTCGGAGTGAAAATATTGCTTCACTGACAACAACACTGATCTTATTTGTTTTCAAATGTTGCATGAATGTAAAGTTTAATCTTATATTAGCGTAGGTTTATTTCTTTAAAAAGGTAGATTTTTTTCAGGATGACTCCTGTTATTTTTATATATTTATTTAATCTCAAAACATCTAGCTTGTGGTCTTTACTACCATCTAGTGGAGAAAGAGAGACAAAACAGGAATAAATAAGATCAAATTCATGGAAAAGAAAGAAATTGAAAAATAAAAGGGCAAGGAGTGTTGGTCATCTCAAGCAGAAAGATTAAGGAATGTCTGAATATGTGTCTTTCTTTTTATCTATCTGACTTTCTATCTGTCTTTTTTTAAAAATTTGATTTATATGCTGCCCTTCTCCAGAGACTCAGGGCAGCTTACAAGGCGTTAAGCAATAGCCTTCATACTTTTGTATATTTATACAAAGTCAGCTTATTGCCCCCACAATCTGGGTCCTCATTTTACCTACCTTAGAAAGGATGGAAGGCTGAGTCAACCTCGAGCCTGGTGAGATTTCTATCTGGTGAGATTTCTAACCTCGAGCCTGGTGAGATTTCTTTCTATCTGCCTGCTTGCCTGCCTGCCTGCCTTCCTGCCTGCCTGCCTGCCTGCCTGCCTGCCTGCCTGCCTGCCTGCCTATCTATCTATCTATCAATCATATTTTTAGGATTAAGGCAATATATCAGTTTGTCATGATGTTCATGAAGAATTCAGAAAAACAGAATTGGATAGGACCTTGGAAGTCTTCTAGAACAATTCCCTGCTCAAGCAGGAGACCCTATACCATTTCAGACAAGTTGTTGTCCAATTTCTTTTTAAAAACATCCGGTGATGGAGCACCCACAACTTCTGAAGGCAAGCTGTTTCATTGGTTGATTGTTCTAACTTCATTTGGGATTGTTCATTTGGGATTGTTTTGACATCATTTGGGATATAAATAATTCAAGAGAAAAGAAACCAAAGGAGGGAAAGATATACCACTGTACCTTCCTCTTTTTTTTTCCTTATCATTTAAAAATATGTAACTGTTATGGCCAATCTTCCTCCTCCTCACCCTGACAACTAGTATCAGCCACAGCATTGGTTGATTGCTTCCTTGAAATGATATTAATAACCCACAGATATGCAGACTTTATTTTATGGTGGAGAAGGGTGGGGAGAAATTGAGAGCAAGAAAGATTGCATTGGGTGGGCGCCCATATTTTACAAATACCATAAACTTTTCAAGCAAATTATTATGTGGAAGCTTACTGCTTTTCAGTATGTTAGTATACTACTTTCAATCCATAGGTTAATAGATCTTGTTTGTCTTTTAATGCCTTCTGTGTATTTTTCACTACTGAAAGCCTATTGCAATTTAGTTTCCCCTCATTTTTTCCTCCGACACTTGTATTGCTGGCAGAGCCTATATTTTCCTTTCATGGGTGAATCCAGCCGTATCAGTGAATAAGTACTTAACTCTGGGACCAGGAACTCATGAGGAAACGGCATTTTCCAGTTAATAGAAAGAGAAGAAAGATGTTGCATGAATTCATGGCTCTGTCATTACATTGCTTTCACAAGTAGACAACTCTCGATAACAAGTCATTGTGGAAGTAGAAATGACATCTATTATGAGAGGATTTTGTACAACAGGCCACTAGTCATGTCTATTTATTCAGAAATCAGTCCAATGCCATTTACTCTGAATTTGGGATTCAGGGATTTGCAACCCTGATGGTTTAAAGAATTTAATAAATGAAAATAATATAACCATCAAAATATATTTTCAGGCTGAACAGATTAAAATCTGCCTGTCTAGTTTTTCTTTTTTTCCTGATGTTCATATTTTATCAAGCACAAATTTGTTCTTAAAAGGCAAATTTCAATTCTTGCTAAGACCTTTTTTTTAAAAAAAAAATTTAACCTCAGTTAAAAAAAGTATTCACTCATACGACTGTTAAAGTCAATTTTCTTTAATATTTGCTTTTCAACTGACACTTTCTTTTCCGTTTACATTGTTAACATTAATGTATTCTTTGATCAGAGCATGGCATTGCCAAATTCGGGCAAGTGTGAAAATAAAAACCAACATATAATTGTGCAGCAGTTCCTAGATTATTTCAAAAAGTGTGAACTGGGGTGGTTTGTATCAAAATATAAACCGAACAAATTTCTCCCCCATCTCTACTTGATGCAAAGGCTTGATCTGCTTAACATTCCTTCTGGACCAAATTGTGCAAATTTCTAGATTAATGATACTTTTGATTACATGTCTCTAATCAACAGAACAATATAATTATCTTTCACAGCTTGTACAGTATGAAATTTAAAATACATTTACAGCCCATTCCTCAAAGTACTTCCTCCAACACAACTCCCTTCCACTTAATGAACCTGGCACAGACTGAGAGGTGGGCTGTTACAAATTAAGTGGATACTAAATTGTCTCAATAGAGGAGTTATCCGACATAAATAACAAATTATACAAACAGATGCAACAGAGTGATAGCTTTTCACATGAATATGTATTTAGCATCCTCTCGGTAAACTAATATGGGTGCTGAGCTAAATGTTCATGGAATAAGTCTGTAAGATTAGAACAAAATTCATGTAAACTAAACATGAAAATTAAAATGGGAAAAATGTACATTTTAGAATAACTGAAATATTAATAACAAAAATTATAGTATCCATGTATTGGTCTGAATATGAAATCCCTAATTATGTAGTTTCATATTAGCAATTTGAACTCAGCTGATATACAGAGTCTTGTATGTGTACCAAACCATACACATACACAAACACGTACACACATTTCTGTAATTCACAACAATCCAACTTTAGCTGAGTTCTTATGGGCTTTCACAATATTTATTTCAATAGGCCTCATGTAAAAATGCTCATTTTATTCATATTCCTCATTATTACAGACGTTTATGAATATTTTCCTTCAGGTTTTGAACTTCTTCAAATTTTGTCATCTTTGTTTGGCCTCAGAAATGCCTACAGAAATTTATATTTTAGAATAACGAACATGTATAACGCAACCTTTGAAAGAAGCCAAATTTAGAAATACATATTTTCTGAAGAAAAGCTAATTTTAAGTGATGTTAATGTTCATTTCACTTTACCTCATGTATTTTACGTATTGTAGTTCCATCCTCAAATCCTTAGAAGAGTTGGTTTACTAATGTTTTTCAATAAAATAAATAAAAATAATGTTTAATTATATGCTAGAATGTATTAAGGAATGCATTTTTAAAAAACTGGGAATTTTTAATGGTTAAAAATAGTTTAATTAGAAACAAGATGGAGTAGAGGTATATGGATCTGTATCTAAAAATGAACATATATATGAGCCTATCATTGACATAATGTGTCTCTAATATTGCCAGGTACATTATCTGGAAAGAGAGAGGGTTGAGAAAAGAGTTAAACCCCTTATCAAACATAACTCTTTTTTGACTCAATGGCTTGACACAATGCAACATAATAGACCCAAGTGAGTGAATCAGCAAAGAAATCAATCCTAGTTGTCATTAGAAGCAAGATAATCTCGAGATTGGATTACTTTTATACTTTTTTCCATGGTCTCTCTTGAACATGGTACAAAAACAGCATCAGGTGCAGAATGCAGCTGCGATTGTTAAGCAGAATTTTTTTTACTTTTGCTTTTAATTTTTATTACTTATAATTAATTGCTGTCGCTTTAAAGATTCAATAGAAAGTATGAGTTTTTAAAAAAGAGGAAAAGATTGTAAAGGTAAGTAGCTAAATGATTTGCGGTAAGGCTGGTTTTTAAAGGCTCAACTCAAGGTGTTGGCCTTAAATGGTTTAGCATTCAGAAAGGATTACTTCTCCAGCACTATCCAATCCATAGGATAGGATAGGATAGGATAGGATAGGATAGGATAGGATAGGATAGGATAGGATAGAATAGAATAGAATAGAATAGAATAGAATAGAATAGAATAGAATAGAATAGAATAGAATAGAATAGAATAGAATAGAATTCTTTATTGGCCAAGTGTGATTGGACAGGCCAAATATGTACCCACACCTAAGCGTTGGCCATACACTGTAAGGATTTTCTTGGTGATAGTGACAATTCTGGAACCTCCTTGAGGAAATATAGCTGGATTTCATGATGTCCTGAAAGTGACTAGTTCAAACTAGTTCTGCGAGCCTTTTAACTGCTTTTAAAAATGTTTTCCAGCTAAACACTGGTTTTATTGATTTAGCATACTATTTTTGCACAGTTTTATTGTTTTACATCTGGGCACTACAGTGTATTACCTGAAGTATCAAGTCAAGACAAACTTTATTTCAGTCAAAGACCAATATAAAATGAAACCATGAATAACCTGTTAAAAAGTAAAAGGGGAGTTAAATTGACCTGACTTCTTGAAGGGTGGTGGTGATTGTTATTATTATTATGTAACACAACCAAGTTAATATTATTAATAATCCAACACAGCAGCTCAAGTCAAATTTGGAGTACAACTAGAGATTTCATTTAGAAATCAGAAGAGGGAACTAATATCTTTGATTTCTTTGTCATGCTACTCTTATTACAAATCATACCTTTTTAAAGCCCTAACCACTCCTACTTTTAATACTAGTTTAATAACATAATGAACAAAAACAATTATGTTAATACTAAATACTCATTTCTGTTTTTCCTAATAGTAAATTCTTGAAACTACACCAAATGTGCAAGAAGTCTCAGAGCATGGGATACCTACAGGTAGTTGTAGTCCAGTTTTTCCTCTATTACCTGCTTGAGCATTTCTCCTAAAACTGCATTCTCAAGAATTTGGACCTCAAAGGAAGCACATTTTGCATGAGTTATCTAACTGTAAATTGTCTTAATGTTTGCCATCAATATTTCCCATTATGCCCAATTATTTCTAATCCAGTGGCTTCTCCCTCCCTCCCCAAACTAGCCACCTCTCATATCTATATATATAAAAGCCAAATCCACTCACTCATCCCGAAATCTCCAGAACTGTAAAGTCTACAAACTTGAAATTTGGCACTTATGTTCTTCTTGGCTTCTAGGTGTTCGCTAAGAAAGGATTTTTCGAAATGACCATCAAATCATTAGTACTTCATATACAATATTCATATACAGTATATTAACACACTCAGATGCTAAGGAGTTAGAAGTTCTACTCTCCCTCCATACCTGAAAAGTTCCAACTACCACTTGCCTCACATTCCATTACTTCAATTCAAATTGGAAGATGTTCCACTCCTTCACTCAGGAGCGGTCTGGGACTCCTTACAGTACTCACCAAAATGTCTACACCTTCCACCTATGGAACTGCTTCTGGACTCAAAGTGGCGGGAGAGATATTCCTTTATGTGTTTCAATCACTGGCCACCACTGAGCCAATGGATTGTGAACTGAATTTCTCCTGCATAGTGTCCCAGCTCACTTCGTATACAGACCTCCTCAGTTCAGACGAATCTGTTCTTTCTACTGTAACACCAGTTAAAAGGAAAAGACTGTCTTTCTGCTGCCTGGAAGTACAACAGATGCTTCAAAATGATGTCTTTTGGAACCAGAGAGGTGAAGGAGGGAAATTTTATGCCAACATTCAAAGTGCAGGGGCAGGTCTAACACAGGATAAGGAGTATCATGGCGGGGCCTCAGAAGCAACCTTCATTTCTCCAGATATACTTTGTTGGTGATGATAACAATGAGAGTCTGTCAAGACCATGGGGATGCTACAATGGTAGTAAGCATGAAAAATGGTCAGAAATAGCAAAGCAGGAGTATCCAGCTAGTACTATTAATAAAGTTTTCTTTGAATTCATAGTATGTATGTGGATGGATGGATGGATGGATGGATGGATGGATGTAAACTGATCTATGGCCTTAGCCCTAAACAGATAGATAGAGATAGATAGATAGATAGATAGATAGATAGATAGATAGATAGATAGAT
>WNWU01000006.1:17427568-17440503 GCA_012654045.1 Ptyas mucosa
GATAGATAGATAGATAGATAGATAGATAGATAGATAGATAGATAGATGACAGAGAGACAGAGACAGAGAAAGACAGAGAGACAGAGAGAGACAGAGAGGGGGGGATGGATGGATAGATAGATAGATAGATAGATAGATAGATAGATAGATAGATAGAAGAGAGAGAAAGAGATTTTCCTTTGTGTTTGTGTTTTATTTTTAGTGAATATTTTATTATCTATTGAGTTGTAGTCTTTTATATAACCACATAGAGAAATAAAAAGATACGCCAACATATCAGAAGCCAAAGTAAACCACAACCTACCTTTGAGGTGTTTATGGGGTTTTTTTTCTTACAATTCTTTCTTTACGGTTTATTGGCTGATTTAACATTGTGTCCTTTCAAGTGAGATGGAAGATCCAAGTGCCGGCAGCTGATTTCCCCATTGCTAACCATGGCTGTGTCCTGTGTCCTTCCTGGAGGGGTCTTTAATTCTTTGCACCTGATTAAATGGTAACTAAGAGTCATGCTTTGGGGTGATTCATTGGTTTGGATGACTGACTAACAATCTCTACAGGGCAGTGTACAATTTACTTGTGTGCCCTAATTAGCACTGCTAATTGGGGCACAAAATCAATGTAAAATTGGACCCTCTTTTTTTTTTAATCAGCCATCATTTTGAATGGCAAAGAAAAAGTTTTATTTGTCTCTTCTGTGAAGTACTTCAAACATATGCATAAAAACTTTGATTGCATCTATGTGCAATACATACACACTGTTATGTAACTGGGACTGAAACTTTTAGTCATGTTTCATAAACTAATTACCTATATTATATGAGTAACATAATTACTGTAAGTACTCCAGTAAGATATACTAGCATTACACGTGCATTTTCTAAAGGACTATTATAAAATAAACACAAAGAATAACATGCTTAAATCAATATTTCATATCAAATCTTTATTGTCAGTGCACAACATATGTACAATGAGATTGATTGAGCTCCCTCAGTGCCCCACCCCCAACAATACAACTTACAGTGAAGACAGAAAATCCCTAACCCAATAAATCATATTAACAAATCCAGTCCTATTGCATCAGTGTAAACATGTTACACGTTGCACCAGTCCTGCAAGTCCATAGTACTACATAGTTATGATGTTATTTCGCATTCGAGAGTCTGACAGCCCATGGATTAAAAACTGTTCTTCAGCCTGTTTGTGTGGCTGGCTAAGCTTCTATATCTCCTTTTTTTTAAAATTTGATTTATATGCCGCCCTTCTCCGGAGACTCAGGGCGGCTTACAATGCGCTAAGCAATAGCCTTCATACTTTTGTATATTTATACAAAGTCAGCTTATTGCCCCCACAAACTGGGTCCTCAATTTACCTACCTTAGAAAGGATGGAAGGCTGAGTCAACCTTGAGCCTTGGTGAGATTCGAACCTGCAATAATTGCAGGCAGCTGATGTTAATAACAGGGCTTTAGACCACTGTACTATCCAAGGCTCTTTCCCAATGGTAGGAAAGTAAAGAAGTGGTGACCAGGGTGAGAGTCGTCCCTGAGAATTTTCCTCACTCTTCTAAGGCAGAGAGCCCTAGCGATCTCATCTAGTGGTATCAGGGGACAGTCCATAATGTTTTGTGCTGTGCTCACCACCCTCTGTAATGTTTTTCTATCTGCAGCTGTCAAACGGACATGCCATACCATGATGCAATAAGTGAGCTTTCTATTGTGGACCAGTAAAAGAAGATCATCAGTTGTTGCTCCACTCTATATTCATGATTCTATATGCAGAATCCTAATACATATCTTTGAGTAGAGATATCCAGGCCATTCTATCCAGGCCATTCTATTCTCAGTCCCTTACTTGTTGAGGAACTGATATAGTATGACACTTTCTGCATTGTCCAAATACCTCATCCAGTGAGAAGTACCCTGATACCAGCAGACTCTCTCTATATCCATGTTGTGATGATGTCATACTGGAACAAGCATTCATCCATACAGTCACACCCAATGGCATCTATTATGCCTCCGGAAAAGGATACCAGTCTTCTTTCTCCCCCATTAGGTGTTATCTAGAGAACCAGTTAATCAGCTGCCTTAAATCATCTTCTTTTAATGACCCCCATAATCTCTTGCGGGGTGGAGTCTGAACAACTGAATGGAGCTATGTGTTTATTGGCTGGTTGCCCTTCCTGTTGCCAATGCAGAGTTTTTTTCAGCAGACATATTCTTATTGTGCCCAGAGAGAGAAATATCTGCCTCTATCTAGGATGGAACTAACAGCCTCCTGATTGTGAGGCGAGAGCTCCACTTCTAGGCCACCGAACCATTCATCAGCTGGCCTTAAATGATTGTGCATTATTGATTGATTGATAAAACTGAGATTTTGTTGACAAAAATCTACAGAAAATATATTTTAGGGATAAGCAAATCACTGGCTAATGATTTCTCAATTCCTGGCAAATAGATGGGGAAGAAATGGAGGTAGTGACAGATTTTATTTACCTGGGCTCCAAGATCACTGCAGATGGGGACTGCAGTCAAGAAATTAAAAGACGCTTGCTCCTCAGGAGGAAAGCTATGGCAAATCTAGATAGCTTACTAAAAAGCAGAGACATCACCCTGCCAACAAAAGTGTGTATAGTCAAGGCTATGGTTTTCCCAGTTGCAATGTATTACTGTGAAAGTTGGACCATAAAAGAAAGGCTGAGTGCCAAACAATTGAGACCTTTGAACTATGGTGCTGGAGAAGACTCCTGCAAGTCCTTTCGACTGCAAGGCGATCAAACCGGTCAATCCTAGACAAGATCAACCATGACTGCTCTTTAGAAGGCCAGATTCTGAAGATGAAACTCAAATACTTTGGCCACTTAATGAGAAGGAAGGACTCACTGGAGAAGAGCCTAATGCTGGGAAAGATTGAGGGCAAAAGAAGAAAGGAACGGCAGAGAATGAGGTGGCTTGATGGAGTTACTGAAGTAGTAGGCGTGATCTTAAATGGACTCCAGAGGATGGTAGAGGACAGGAAGGCCTGGAAGAATGTTGTGCATGGGGTCGCGATGGGTGAGCCATGACTTCACAACTAACAACAACAAAGCTAATGATAACCTATGCATGTGGAGATAGTTCAAAAAGGTTATTCATGGGAGAGTGGAAGGATGGCAAAAAAGAAAGATAGAAGGAAATTACCTCAGATTATGAATCACAGAAAACAAAGTGATGTCAAAAACCTATCATTTTAGTTCTACTATTTTCAACAAAAAGTCTTTAAAAAGTTCAACTTTCCATGAAGTATTTGTTATTTTATCTTTCACTGTAGGTACTTCAATATATCTCAATTTTATACACGTATAATAATGTTGCCGGCTGACAAAATAATATCTTCTTCTATGAATTTATTTGTCATTTAAAAATTCATTCTTCAGGAGTGCTCCACCAATCTTCTCTCGTCTGTACTTTTTATTCCCTTTAGTAATAAGCATGTTTTTTTATTTCAAATTTAAATCCATAAAAGATGAGTAAAAAAAAATAAATAAATAAAAGCAAGCCTTGCTTCCGCATGTCCATAACAGTTTAGTTCCTTTCAGTACTTTTGGGCTCATATGTTCTTCTCATATTCATTTTTCCTTCTGTTTCTACTTCTTTGTTTAATTCAGGCAACCAGTCGGGTTCCTTAACAAATTGAAACATTCTTCTTTCGAAAGGAGATGTATATTATCTGTTTCTTTAACCAAAAAATAGGTAATGAGGTCTGTTCCTCCTAGTGACACAGATATTGTCCAGCCACCAGGGTGGTGCTGAGCTGAACACAAACCAAAGCGATGTCAGGCCCAGACAACAAGCTGATCGGTCAGGTTTTTTGTAGCAACCTATGGACCTACAGCCATCTCCATCAAAATGCAGATGTGACCCGGATTGGATGCCATGTTTGATTGTGCAACATGATGTTAGGACCCTGCTCCTGCTGGAAAAATGCTAGGAAGATCATGATTATTTAATCAAAAAATACTTTAAATGAGGCAATATTCCAAATTTGACTATTGTCCATTTTTTTTAATTTTCTTATTCCAAATCCCAGTAAGCTTTTTGCATGTACCACTTTTTAAATATTTGTAAATTATTCCTTCCTCTTTACTTTAATCTGTTCCAGATCAAAGGTACACTTACTCAAGTGGCTTTAGGTGCTCTGCTGCTATGAAGATCTCTTTACATTTTAAATATGCTACATTTAAATGTGTTTAGAAAGGGGAACTACCAGTAACAGACAGTGCTCTTTAAAAAGTCTTCACACAATGTTGTGAGCATTCCGTGGCTCCCAGTATTCTACTCACAGATTGCCCAAGATTCCTTGAAAACCCTATTCTTCATGAGGGGTTCCCTCCCACCAAGCTCACATGGGTGATGTATGATTCTCCTTATTCAGAGAAGCTCTGTTAGCTTGGGCATATAGCAGAGGTGGGTTTTAGCAGGTTCTGACAAGTTAGTGGAAATTTTGAGTAGTTCGGAAAACTGGTAAATACCACCTCTGACTGGCCCCACCCCCCATCTATTATCTGCTTCCTGAGTCCCAACTGATTGGGAGGAAATGGGGATTTTGCAGTAACCTTCCCCTGCATTGGGGAATGAATGGAGATTTTACAGTATCCTTCCCCTGGAGTGGGGTGGGAATGGAGATTTTACAGTATCCTTCCCTTGACATGCCCACCAAGCCATGCCTACCAATCCATGCCATGCCCACCAAGCAACACCCACAGAACTGTAGTAAAAAAAATTGAAACCCACCACTGGCATATAACCTGGCTATTGGTGTTTGTCTCTGCTTTATCCCTGTGGGACACCACAAGGCTCAAAAGTTGCCTTTAGAAAGCATTTGCAAGGTGTAACTTCCGAACTGAAATGTAGCAGCTCAAGGATTTATGGGCACCTCCCAGTTTGCCCAAGTAACACTTCTACTGTGAGAATTGCCCTGATTGCGAGCCTTGGATAGTACAGTGGTCTAATGCACCCTGTTATTAACACCAGCTGCCTTCAATTATTGCAGGTTCGAATCTCACCAAGGCTCAAGGTTGACTCAGCCTTCCATCCTTTCTAAGGTAGGTAAATTGAGGACCCAGTTTGTGGGGGCAATAAGCTGACTTTGTACAAATATACAAAAAGTATGAAGGCTATTGCTTAGCGCATTGTAAGCCGCCCTGAGTCTCTGGAGAAGGGCGGCATATAAATCAATTTTTTTTAAAAAAAACTATACCCAATCATATTTGTCCATGCAATTAGATGTTCAGGTTAGAGGGGACATCATTGCTGTCATCTTGATTTCCTTAACTAGCCTGCAAACTGAATTGGCCTTTAATATCTCCCCAATACTTTTTTTCCCTTTCCATTCAATCACGACCAATTCTTGGAGACTGCCTGGACAAATCCCTGCAATTTCTTTGGCAAGATTTTTCAGAAGTGTTTTGCTCTCCCTTAGGCTGAGAGGCAGTGACAGTCTCAAAGTCACTAAGCTGGCTTTGTGCCAAAACAGGATTAGAACTCGTGGTCTCCTGCTTTCTAGTCTGATGCCTTGACCACTACACAAAACTGATACAGTGTTGTTGTTTTTTCCCAGACCATTTTCCATAGTCATACTTCCTCCTATTTCCCTGACACATTTGTTACCACCATCCTCCATCTCCCAAGCATGATTCCCAATCCCTTCCTCTTCTGGCCCTCCTACAGAGCCACAGATAAATAGAGAAACAAACACAACTTGCTTTCAGTCCAAAGGCCTCTTTTAAAAGCTTCCAAGGGATTCCTACACCAAATCTGCAAATCAGACTCTAGCCCAGGGGTGCTATTCAGCAGGTTCTGACAGGTTCTGGAGAACCGGTAACAGAAATGTTGATTAGTTCGGAGAACCGACAAATACCACCTTTGACTGGTCCCAGAGTGGGGTGGCAATGGAGATTTTGCAATATCCTTCCCCCAGGAAGTATCCTTCCCCTGCCATGCCCACCAAGCCATGCCCACTAAGCCACACCACACCCACCAAGCCATGCCCACAGAACTGGTAGTAAAATAATTTGAATTCCACCACTGCTCTAACCTCCCAATTTCCCTTTTTTCTGAATGCCATGGGGGAAAAAAATCATTCTCAGCATATGCATCCATTAGAACAAAAACAAAAAACACTAAAATGTGAGAGGTCTTAAAAAGAAAACAAGTAATGTCCTGCTTATATGTCGTTTATTAGGGACATGACCTATGGAATTACAAGAGGGGAACAATCCGGGGTGAAATTTAAAATATGTTATTACCAGTTCTGTGGGCGTGACTTGGTGTAGGGGGGGTTAATGTGACTGGGTGGGCGTGGCCAACTTTTTTTTTTTTAACTTTTCAAAGCATTTTTTCTAATGCTTTGAAAAGCCTCTGGCGATCAGGCAACTCAGCTGGGATCGACAGAGAGGCATTTTAAAAAATGCTTTGAAAAGCCTCTCTGCCGATTAGGTAACTCAGCTGGGATCGTCAGAGAGGTTTTTTTAAAAAATGTCTCTCTGCCAATCAGGCAACTTAGGAGCCTGGTGGCGCAGTAGACTAAAGCAGTGTGATTAACATTCAGCTGTTTGCAATTACTGCAAGTTCTAATCTCATCAGGCTCAAGGTTGACTCAGCCTTCCATCCTTTGTAAGTTAGGTAAAATGAGGACCCAGATCGTGGGAGCAATAAGCCGACTTATTGCTATTGCTTAACGCATTGTAAGCCGCCCTGAGTCTCCAGAGAAGGGCTACATATAAATCATTTAAAAAAAAAAAAAAACCTCAGCTGGGATCATCAGAGACTTTTCAAAGAATTTTTTTACCACCTCTTTGTCCAAGAAGTTGCAGAAAAAAATGCTTTGAAAAGCCTCTGAGGATCCCAGCTGAGCCGTGCGATCATCAGAGGCCTTTTTTTTTATTTTTAAAAGCATTTTTTCATCGGAAGACGTAGAAAAAATGCTTTTCAAAGTAAAAAAAAAAAAAGCCCCTGATGATTGTGCGACTCAGCTGAGCATGGTGGGGGGGGGGGGACAGGGATTTTTGCTACCGGTTCTCCGAACCACCCGCCGCCATCACTATCAGATCGGGCGATCCGGTCCAAACCGGGAGCATTTCACACCTGGGAACAATGGCTTCTAAAAAAAATTATCTGATTGAAATCTTGGTGGTAGTAAACCCATCATCACTAATTAATTCTTCTCTAAATCCCCAACAAGAGCAGCATAAATTTAGTATAAATGAACAAAATCTCATATAAGTGACTCTTGGAATACATATGTGGGTAAAGGGGAATCTCTATATGTTTAAGTATATCTCTTTAAGTATATCTATACATATTAAGAGTTCATGTGTCTGTGTGTATCTGTGTCTGTGTCCTTCAAGTCAACCTTGACCCCTGATGATTGTCTGGATTACTCCCTGCAGTTTTCTTCACTTACCATTTCCTTCTTCCTATGTCTGAAGTGACTGGTCTAAAGTCATCCAGCTGACTTTATGCCCAAAGCAGGACTAGAAGTGATTTCCTAGTTTCTATCCTGGTGTTTGTTAGCCCTTCAAGGCAGTCTAGATAAGAAAAACAACTCTTGAGTACTAATTCTATCTCTATTGCAAAGTTACATTAATAGAATTTTACAAGACTGAACGTATCTCTCCTCTCCTCTCCTTTTACTCTTCAGAAAATGAGGGAGGGTTCCTTTTGAAATGCTTCCCATGTTCCCTTCTTTCCCAGTAGACTGAAGAATCATTTACAGGTTGGCAAATAAATGTCATTTCTTGAATAAAGTTTACAAAGACAAAAGACAAATGTTAAAATATATAAAGAAGAAAATATGTATGGCTCACATGTGAAGGGAACAATAATAATTAAAGAAACAAGAACTGAAAAAGAAATAACTTTGATAATTTTTCAGCAGTTACAGACACATTTATTATCCTTCTTCCCTCTTTTATATTACAAAAATCCCTTCAGCCCCTTATTTCATCCTTTTTCAAAAATCAAATTTTTGATTTTTCAAAAATTGAGAAATCATTATTTCACTCTTTTCTAATATCAGCAAAAAGTCTATAAAGGATACCCAGTTTTTTATAAAAGACTGTTTGCCTCTTATAAAAGTTGATTGTTCATCCCCCTGTCTCCCAAAGCCATTCCCACATACCATTACAGTACCTTAACCTCTACATCAAACTGGTTCCCAATATTCTTCAGATACAATGTTGAACATTTCCCAATTTTGTCACCATATTTTCCTGAAAAGAAGATGGTGATTTATTTTCCAAATAATGCCCTTTGAAGTAGAAAGCCTTGTCTTACATGCAGTTCACAGAAGCAGACATTATTGAAAAGGAAAACATAGGAGATATGTAGAAATAACACAAGGAAATGGTTGGGAGAGTGGGATCCCCATCTCGTTTGTATCAGAGGCACAGTTTAAGGCACTTTCAGCTTGAAAGGATTAGTCGGTGACATCACCATTGACCAGGGAGTCTCCTTTCATGTCCCCATCAAGAAACTGGAGCGAATGACAGGAGCTCACCCCATCTCACAGCAGCGCTCAGGTCTCGAACATGGGCTTGCTAACTTCCAACCCAGCATTGTAACCACATGAGCCACCACTCTCCTTGGAAGAGTGGAATGAGAGGAAGAAAAGCAGTCACCATTGTTTCTTGCCTAAAAGTGGAATTTCTAAAAAATGGTGGAGTCTACAGTACAATGGTGGAATGTACATTATGGCTGATTAACTTTGCCGTAGGGTTGTTGTTTTTTTAAAAAAAAAACACTTATCTTCAGTGTGTATTAAATTAATTGGACTTGAAAGCAACAGAGATCTGGCTTGTAGCTAACTCTTCTTTTCCTCTGGCAGAGTGCCTCCACATTTCATGTGTCCCCGAGCATTCCTGGAAATAAGAGAACAAGATAGCTGGAGACTGGCAATCTGTAGCACTCCAGCCTCTATTTCAATTTCAATTTAATTCAATTTATATGCCGCCCCTCTCCGAAGACTCAGGGTAGCTCACAATACATTTAAAATCCTAATAAAAAACATTTAAAAATTTAAAACATTAAAACATTAAAACTCATTCATACCATTCATGGCCGGATCTTGCCAGATCGCAAGAGTGAGATCAACAGCCCCAGGCCTGCTGGAAAAGCCAGGTCTTCACCGCTTTTCAGAAGGCCAATAGGGTGGGGATGGTCCGGACCTCAGGAGGTAACTGTTTCCAGAGAGCTGGGGCAGCCACAGAGAAGGCCCTCCCCCATGGGCCTGCCAGTTGGCATTGAGTGAGGAAGCCAAGTGAAGAAGCGATGTGTGAGGGAAACCATTTGTAGAAGTTTGCATCTAGGAATGAGCTAAGATGCAGGTAGATGTAGAAGTTTGTAGGTAAGGACCTGCAAGGCATGGACTTGAAGAAGAACGAAGATGGCTAGAGAAGCCAGAAAAATTGAAAACCTGTTCAGAATGCACAACCTTTGTCAACAGTCATGAAGGCCCTGCTTGGCAGGATCTCACTAGTTTTAGAGTATAGTTATACTGTATATAAAGGCCTGCCTGGCATTCATGATGACCAGAGCTACCTGTCAAAGCTCTATTAGTTACATTCAGAATTTATCTTCTCCAACACTCCTCCAACAAAAATGTCATAAAAAAGCACAACAAAGAATGTTCTTTCTGTGCCAACTCAGAAAGTTCAAACTGCCCAAGGAGCTGCTGATACAGTTCTACAGAGGAATTATTGAGTCTGTCATCTGCACCTCTATAATTGTCTGGTTTGGTTCTGCAACCCAACAAGACAGACACAGACTTCAGAGGATATTTAGAACTGCAGAAAAAACAATTGCTACCAACCTGCCTTCCATTGAAGACCTGTATACTGCACGAGTCAAAAAGAGGAATGTGAAATAATTTACAGACCCCTCACATCCTGGACACAAACTGTTTCAACTCCTACCCTCAAAATGACACTATAGAGCACTGCACACCAGAACAACTAGACACAAGAACAGTTTTTTCCTGAACGCCATCACTCTGTTAAACAAATAATTCCCTCAACACTGTCAAACTATTTACTAAATCTGCACTACTATTAATCTTCTCATCGTTCCTATCACCCATCTCCTTCCACTAATGATTGTATGACTGTAACTTTGTTGCTTGTATCCTTACGATTTATATTGACCGTTTCCTAATATGATTTGATTGCTTATTTGTACCCTATGACTATCATTAAGTGTTGTACCTTATGATTCTTGATGAATATATCTTTTCTTTTATGTACACTGAAAGCATATGCACCAAGCCAAATTCCTTGTGTGTCCAATCACACTTGGCCAATAAAGAATTCTATTTTATTCTATTCATTGAGAAAGCATATCCTGTTATTGCTTCCTTCCTAAACTCATAGGAAATGGCTTCCAGGTCCCTTGTCACCCTGGTATTGTGGCTCTCCACTGGACCTAATTCAGCTTCTCCATGCCCTTTCAAAATGTGATGTCTAGAATTAGACATAGTAGTGCAAATGCAATGGAACTATTGCAGAGTAACCCAAAATCTGGATACATCAATCAGCCAAAGATAGTCTTGGCCTTTTTAAGGGTTACACACATTTCTTTCTAATATACATATCATATAGATTTTTTTTTAAAGCGAGCTTTCAAGTATACTTAAGTTATTGTTTTACAGATCAAACTATTTCATATATGTATGAACGTATAGCCTAGATAGTTTGTTTTTTAAATCAAATTTATATGTTTTGTGTACAGTATTACTCGTAAAGTTAGCTTTGGGGTTGCAGGTACAATGAAGCTTCTAAGAACTATTTCTTATACCAGTTAAATATAATCAGATGCACTTTATTCTACATGTTTTTAAAAATACATTATTCTGCTTTTTCATTAGCCAAGGTCAGTATATTCAGAATAGCCACAATATAACCAACAATGCAAGATAAAAGCAGTAGAATTTTAGCCTCTTTAGTAAAGGGACTGGCTAGATGAAGTGCCTGCTGGGGAAACTATTGTGTCTTTGCAACAATAGAAGTTCATCTGAGAGGCAATCAGACAGTCCCAAGGTCTGCCTAAATGATCAGAAGACTCAGTCATGTCCCAGAGAAAAGCAGTTTTATCAGTCCACTTGAGAAACAAAAAGCAGAATTCTCATCAAGGTGTTCAGAATTCTCATCAAGGTGTTCAATCCCCTCAGCGCATTTCAAGAAATTAGACAGTTTGAAAGAATATGGAAAGGAAAAAAGTTAATCACAAAGAAAATGCTTTTTTGTTTTTACTTTTACTTTTCCAGAGATGAAAAATATTAGAATGTGGAACAGTGCAGTTGGGAAGATGAAGGTGTGGCCATTTTGTCCTCTAATCACGGGCAATAGTTAAAAAGAAACTGTCCAGTCATAGTGCATTTTAAGAAAAGGAAGTTGAATGATAGCGTTTATGCCATATTCTCTCTTCTTTGTTAACTCTTAGTGAGATAGATTATTTTGCTAACTGGGAATTTCAAGACTCTTGGCTAGACTGGGAGGTTGAAAACACTACAGAAAATGGCGGTCCCGAAATAATTTCACAATGTCTTGAAGAAAATTGCAGGGATGCAGTCACAGGAGTTGTGCATGGCCTCTTTACATTTATCATTCCAAACTTCCCAACTCTTTCCTTAAAATTCACTTTTTCTAAGCCAGTTTCTTAATGTATATGCTGATCTTGCATTTAACTATTACACTTCATTTATTATTATTCTATGTTTATCTATCTTATTAAGATTCATATAAATCCTCCCTTCTACAGAAATCAAATTTAATGCCTCTAAAATTTCTCCTGTACAAAGTCTCTGCATTTAACAAGTCTTATCCCCACAGAAGGATCAAATCTCATCTGATTCTGATGGGAAAGCAAGGAACAAATCAAGACTTTCCCATTTAAAAACAATAAATATTTAAAGGATCTAAGCAGACTTATATATTTACATATTCAGATATACTTCTTTCCCTAAAATTTAGCAGGCTTGTGGAAGACTATAAATCTTACAGTTACAACCATTGTCAGACTTTCTCCGACAGTCTGACAGACAGAGTTATAAGAGACAAACAGACTTATATGTCTCCTAATAAGAGACATAAATCTTTGACTTTCCAAATTATATTTCAGATTCAGTCATGAGTCAAACAGGGCTGAAATGATGCAACTTTCCAATCAAAGCACATACATCATCATAACTTTATTTAAAATCTTCCTTCCTTCCTTCCTTCCTTCCTTCCTTCCTTCCTTCCTTCCTTTTTAATTATCTTTCCCATTCTCTTTCTTATTCTTTCAAGGTTATATGTCTGTACGAATCAGGATGGTTTTCTATTATTTCCAATGTTAGAAAAGAATAGGCCTTTGAATGCCAGTTGCCCTGGAGCACAAGTGGGAGGCACAATTGCCTCTTTCACACTTCAGCTTCTAGAAAAAAACAATATTTATCTGTTTAGTTAGGATTTAAAGTTTGCAAAAGTCCTACAGTGACTACAATTGGGCAGTAAGAATTCAGTATTGACCAAGTGAATTTAAATATGTCACACACAGAGAGAATAAGGGCCATGGGCTTAACAAGAAAAGTTAAGGTCAGCAGTAGGTTAGGATTTTTTTAAAAAACTATGGTACATAAAGACAAAGAAAGTGGTAGAGAGTTTGGGCTTAATATCTATGCGTTAGTGTTTCAAAAACCAGGTAGTTGCCAAAACTAATTCATAATAGAACTTCTTTTTTTAAGAGTTGCCTGCAAGATAACTTGCGGCTTTTGACTGATTTAACTCCTCAGCATTTTGGTTAACTGCAAACTTCTCATTTAGAAAGGCTTTTGATTGCCTGAAGAGAACTACAGTGAGTGGTCAGAGAGTTGAAATAGAATAGAATAGAATAGAATAGAATAGAATAGAATAGAATAGAA
>WNWU01000006.1:17440513-17457786 GCA_012654045.1 Ptyas mucosa
AATAGAATAGAATAGAATAGAATAGAATAGAATAGAATAGAATAGAATAGAATAGAATAGAATAGAATAACAGAGTTGGAAGGGATCTTGGAGGTCTTCTAGTCCAACCCTCTGCTTAGGCAAGAAACTCTACACTACTTCAGACAAATGGTTATGGAAAGGTTTATTATTTATTATATTTGGCATCTAACAAAAATAGAAACTCTTTCAGTTTAAGGAAGGGCTCAGGAAGGAGATCAGCTTTGGCCCTAATAGGCATGGACAGATTTGGAGTGGATTTTAATGATTAGGCATCTTGAAACCAGATCTGCAACTTTCCAATAAAACCAGAATTTCTCTGGTACAGCCTTTTCAAATATATCGTACACAGTTTTTCCTTGTCCCATCTGGCATTGTTCTGTGTCAGCTAAGGTGATGGGCACCAAACAACAAAACCGAACAGGACCTTTCAAAGAGTCTGAAAAATTTAAAAACAGCATATTCCCATTTACAATTCTCTCCTCCCTGAATTTTATGTGGGTGTATTTTTTTTTCTCTTACATAGTGCCTCTGTCCACTGATCATTAAACCAGAACATTAAACTAGAAAACCTCAAATACTGAACAAACTCTTGGAATCGTATTCTGGCTGACTTGTTGTACCACCTTCAGCAAGCCGACCTGATCATTTGAAATACTGATCTCTTCTTTGGATAGCCCTCCTCTGCATGGGCCTGAGTCATTTCTATTTCCCCCAAAGACCCATAACAGGAAAGTCATCACTTGAGGATATTAAATTAGGAATTTAAAGAGGCCCATAGTTATAAGACAGGACACCATATATTCTCCTTCCTTGACTTAGTGACTGGAGCCAACATAAAGTCTGCAATGGAGGATAGAGGAAAACAACAGCTGTATAAAGATTTTCATTAAACCTTTTAGCCCATCATAATTTATGTTCTTTTTTAAAATAATTTTTATTAAACAGTTTTTTTTAAAAAAAATGACAGTTTTCTTCTTTACATTTCCACATCAGTATACTTTCTATTGTGTGTTCATTCCCCACTCCCTTCAATTTACCTTTAACTATACATGTGGTTCCATTATTTTTTATACATATTGATATATTAATATATTAAATTACAATCATACCTTTTGTGTCATTTCCATATATACAAGTTTGTTTCTAATTTCTAACTCCTATATCTTCCTCGTTTAGTCTTTCCTTAACCTTTACATCTATCCTCTAACCATTTATACCATTTATTCCATACCATGTAGTATTCTGTTTCTTCTTTATCTTTTATTTCTTGTGTGAGTCTATCCATCTCTGCACGCTCTATCATAATTTCTAATGTCAGCAGCTAATCAAGAACTTACTGGCGTCATCAGTGAGTGGACAGAATAGACTTCCCATGGGCCTAATTTGTTCCTGTGAGGATGAAATGTATTCTTATGCCACCACAAGGGTTTTACTGCATTTGGTGCACTGGATGTAACTAATACCGCATCGCCTTCTACTGTTGAAATGCACATTTCAACCACTGGAGTACATGATTTATCTTTAGCAATAAAAACATTTATATAAATGACAAGAGGTTTGACTGCATTATTAGTCAAAAGGACAGTCAGCCATTAGCAGTCTTCTCATGCGCACAGCCAAGACTTATCCCACTTTGATATTTTGATCTATCATTCGGAAGGGGGGAAAAAAAGGAGGATAAATGGAATCTTTTCACTATTAAATCTGCATCTGAGGAAGTATGGATGCGCATGCAAACATTCTTAATATTGCTTGTCTGTTTAAAATGCAATCCTGTGTTCACTTACTCAGAAATTAGAAAAGTACAGAAGAGTTCACTGTCAGCGTAATGTGAATTAAACATTTCTGTCAAAATTTGGGTAATTATTTTTTCAAATAATTATTTTGATGCTGCTTTCGTTGATGGGTTTATATGCTCTTTTCTTTAATCCACTCGTCCTGATGTAAAACTTTTCTAATTAAAGTACATTTGTATGTAGCACTTTCTAAAATTAGTTGTCTTTTTCTACATAGCTTTCCTTGATGCATATTTTTCTTCAGTTATTGAGCATGAAATAGTTTGAGATAGATGTCAAAGACTTTGTGATTTATAAATCCTTTTGGCTACTGTCTGGGAAAAGAATATTTGTAGCTCAGAATTGAACTGTGGGGTCCTTGGTGCTCTCTGTGCTTGGTTGTTTTCTTGCAGGTATTATATTTCCAAACTAGGTAACATCATCAGTACTAGAAGGGTGTAGGATTTGGTCTCTGTTTATATACAAGTATCTTACCCGTCAGTGTTCCTTTTTTGGGTGGGTGGGTGCTTTTTGATTGTCTCTTCTGAATGCTATGTACATGTTGGTAATTTCTACGTGCCTGTTGATAGTTGATTTGTCTGAGTGCCAGGCTTTAAGGAACTCTACAATGTTTTTGGACTTGGCTTGATCTAGGATGTTCTGGATGCTATGATGGATTCTTTTCTGGTGGTATATTAAACAATTAGAACAATATTTTTGCTGTACAAATAGATCTTTTTTTCCATTGGGTCCCCCACACAAAATTATGATGGGCCAAATCTACAACTTGAATCTCTTAACAAATCAGGAATTGGGAGGAGTATAGCATCAGCATCTCTCTATATATCTTATATCTTTTTCCCCTATAGAAGTTTGATATGAGCTTTTAATACATTGTCTTATACACAGCATTACATCAATACAACAATACAAGCAAAGGAATAGAATTAATACAAGGCATAAAAGAAGGAGCAGGCTGATGAGCTATTAACAGCAACCAAAAACACAGTAAGCATTTAGCTTAAGTTTTGAGGAGTGTAAACATAAAGAATTTTAAACAAGGTATGTTTGTTATCTGGTGAGGCAATCTTAGTTGAACCCTTTCAGAGAGTGAGTTTTCTCTGTTCAGTTATGGGGGAAAGCTCTGGCAAGACTGACAATGCATAGAGATAACAATGGAAAATCAGGGAGGAATAAGAAGAAAGAAGTTCTAAAGGGTAGGATCTGGAAGGTAGGATTGTTCTTTTCTAAATCCAAATGGCCAAAAGTAAAACAAGAGTACATGAGGTTTTGTTAAACTAATGTAGCCTGAATGAAAAGTAACAACAGAGAAAACACTTTTATCTGCCTGCTGAATCTGGCTTTTCGTAATCATCATATAGATAATTGATAAAAGCAGTAGTGGGTTTTGACCACTTAAGACACTTATGGTATAAAAAGGATGATATGGAAATTGTACTTTCGGAAATGAAAGATCGATTCTATTTTTCTCTGAGCTTTTCTCTGAGCTTTCCAGCACAGGATCAACTTATAGAGACTGTACACTGCACACTGTTAGCCTATTCCAACACAGTTCTGTTGTGTTGGTGGATAACATTATTGTGCTTACAAGACACATGACTGCTTTTCTATCTTCCTAGGAATAAACCCAAGTGAATTCAATTACATTTATATCTAAGATGTGTGTGTATTATCAGTTCTGATCTCTTGTCTCATCCATATAAAGGCCAAAGTGATCCCATTGGTGACACAAGCACCTGGGGTGTGACTCCTAAACTGGGAGAGTGATTCCAACAGGTCCCAGGAATAACATCAGAACTCTCTGTCCAGAAGAATGAAAGGCTAGGAACAAGTAAGATCCTGCACAGAACTTTCAAACTCACAGGACCTGAGATTGAGAGAGACTCAAACCATCCAAAATGGTAAGAAGGGAATAATTTTACATACACTTATCCATACACATACATACTATATATGGTAACTTTATTACATTTATATTGAAAATGTATTAATATTTTGATCTTAGACATTATTAATGAATTGCAACAAATTAGTGGGGATCTCTCGTTCCAGAGACTCTACAAGATGCTTATTTTATGAAATAAGGACTGAAGTCATGCATCTCAAAGCAAACAAGCCAAGAATAACATAGGATCCATTTAAGACTCTACTCATAGAATGCAAGCCATGCTAGGATGAATGAGAACGATGTCCCTGAAGCATACTATCCAAATATAATCTCTGTTATGCTAAACTACATCATAAGCAAAACATCATTTGCCATATGCTTTTCTCATTCCCAAATGCCAGCAACAATTTGACTTTGCAATGAACTTAAGTGCTGAGACACCAAGATGTGGCTTTTATTAGAGCTAGTATAAGCTAAGAGTTGATATCCTTCCATTACGGTTCTGATGCTAATTTTCACAGAAAATGGTTTCCTCCTTAAACAGCCCCGCAAACCGAATAAGGCATCTTCTCTGACATATGACTTACAATAGCATTAAATTTATTTAAATTGTTTTTCCTGTGCTGTGATAGTGCTGACCCTTTTATTCTGTCAACAATTTGTTCTTTATATATTAAGGCTTCATCTCCTAAATTGTGAGAAGATGAGTCTGAGTTCTTTACATTTTAATTGTACCATCAGAGCCCATTGAGGATACGATAAAGTAACCAGAAGTTAAATTATCAATAAGAGTCATTTGTTTTGCATTTTTTATTTTTAAAGAATACTTATGAGAATTGTGATAAATTAGCAGTGACAAACTATGTCTTGCAGGCCAATTTTGTGTGGAGAGTTTAATTAAACATTGCAGCTGTTTATCTCTATGGTGATTACATTTTCATATGTAAATTACATGTATTAAGATCAAGATACTTATGTAAATGTCACTTGCCTTAATGTTTTGTGTTCTTGTTATTAACATTTAACCATCAGCTTGTAATCTGCTTGTACTGCATTACACTGGCATGCACAACATGACTAAAATAAGGAGATTTAGATCTTAATAACAAGCAAGTTTTTAAAGAGAACTATGGCTTACAATTTAATTGAGATACAGAGAGATAAAAAAAAATCCAAAGAGCTGTTTTTTATTTCAGATTATCATTGGTTAGAACTTTTCCATTTCTTTCATGTCACCCATCTGCCAGTCAACAAATGGTCCAGAGAATAAGTCATGTGTGTCTACAGTTTTGAAAAATAAATTAAAAATTGAAGATGTTTTTAGGTTCCAATATCAAAGCTACATTAAAACCCAGTCACAATATACCATATTACTCACATAGATCTATAAGATAGCATGCCATGTAGACAAACAGTTATATACTATATATAGCCAAAGGAAAAATCAAGTCATTATAGGGCAGGGTTTGAGCAAAATTCAGCATATCTAAGGCACAATGAGAGTAACAGACACAATTATTATTAAATAAATGGGATGTAATAGGGCTTAATCTGACAGACATGTCCCATATCATTTATTAGGCAGTTTGAAACCTAGTAAAACAACATTCATGTTGTTTAGACAGCAAGATTAGAAATTTTCATGATGTCAATATTTTTCTGTCCTTCACCTTTGCTACCTTATAATGCTGTTGCAAAATCTCTCTGTAATCAAAGATTGAAAGTACTGCAAAATGAAAGAAAAAAAAATTGCCTCCCACTTTTCCACACAAAGAAACCACTGCTGGATCAAAGGGTCATCTATTAGTGTTGATGTTATTTCCAGCTCTATGTTACTCCCATTTGTAACAGGTTGTGTTTCCATTTTTCAGCACACTTCATTAGGTTCCTTATTATCTTGAGACCCTAAATGGGTATTTTCCCGCATCGTATTTTTTCTTTTTATGTCTTTCTGTCACAGTCTGATTTTTATTTTTTAATTGTCTTGCTTTTTTTTTAGTGGAAGCAGACTAATACAAAATCTCTTGGAAAAAAGGGTAGAGTTTAAATAGTGCTTGGAAGAGATGCATTACACCTTGTCATCATGTTCTAAAACCACAGAACAGTAGTATCCTGATAGATAATCAAACATTCGCTTCATTTCCTCACCCATCCACATTGATGATATCATTTCATATCTCTCTGTAGTCTGGCCACTCTTTATAATGGAGCATTTAGCAATAACAATAGCACTTAGACTTATATATAGCTTCATAATGCTTTATAGCATTCTCGGTTTACATTGACACCATGTTACCCCCAAAAATCTGGGTCCTCATTTTACTGAGCTTGGAAGGATGGAAGGCTGAGTCAACTTTGAGCTGGTCAGGTTCAGCTCCAGGATGTAGGCAGAGTTAGCCTGCAATTGTGCATTCTAACCACTATAGCACCAGGGCTTCTAGTTGCTAATTTTATCATTAATGAAGCTTTTTCAATTACCTCAAAACTGGGGAATGCTAAAGGCTAAAGCTGGAGAAATTGATGGTGGCCTGATCATAATAAATCACTCAAACGTGAGGTTAGAGTTGTTGATTCCTGAAAGCCCATAACCCCTTTCTTCTGCTCTCACTAAGACATTTCCAATAAATATAGATAAGTATTTTTTTTAAAAAAAATACATTATAGATTCAATTGCTATGGCACTATGACAGACTGCTATACTGACCAATAGGATCAGAGATTTGTAGATGTTTTCAAACCAGGACAGAACAGATTCACCCTTCCTTAGTGGGAAAACTGTATCCCTAATCCACTGAATTTCTCCAAGACTTGGACTTCATCCTGAATCAGACAACACGCTTATATTTCATTTATCTCAAAAAAAAAGTAAAGAAAAATGAATATATTTATTTAACGAAAACTAATGCACATAACAAATATGAAATCCAATGGCAATTTTTTTAAAAAAGTAATAATAATTTTTTGCAGAGCATTTCCTTGTAATACAAGGTAAATTATTTATTTCATTTTCTCTCCCCAGCAAAGGGAGTAGGAAATAAGAACTGGGCAGTAAAGACTTTGGTGTGCAGCGGGTGCATAAAATGTACTTTCTGAACACAGTAGTAATTAATAATGGGAAAGAACCCTGAATGTTTTATAAGGTATTTGCAAATTGTTACATTGCTGTAAGATGGTGTGATTGTCTTAGAAGCTCTTAAATACAGATGTATAATGATGAAGTTCAACCAACCAACAGCTTTTTTTTTTAAATAGCCTTTAATAAGAAAGGTTTTTTTTTCACTGGGTAGTCTTGCCATAAAACATATTTTATTCATTTCCCTTCCATCTACTCAAAATAATGACCTGGAATAATAACGGTTAGATTACTTTAGGTGAGCAGCCACTATAATTACCAAAAGTTAATTAGAATTATTACGATAACAGAGAAAGCCATTCATGTTATTCTAACTTTTAATAGAGGGACCCAACACTCCATCTTATTCATGAGCTCAGCTCAGCCTTTTTAATAGCTCCCCTCCTTTACCAAATTAAATGTTGATGGATTGTCCTCTCAGTGTGTGTGCAAGCTCCCTCAGAGCTATATTTATTATTGACCCTAAAAACTAAACTACAATGAAGGCCCATAAACAATTGCTTGTCTCAAGTGAGCAATAAACATCCTTAAGTTCATTTCGTGCTCATTCTCTTCTTTAGGGATAGCTTTAATACTACATTTTTCCAGGCTGTTCTTGCTTAAGCAATGAAAGTTAAAGAGAGAATGAGAACATTGCTCCTCTTTTTTTAAAAAAGAAACAAGATGGCAGACTGCTACTATTGGCCAGATCTTGTGTACCACCGTAATAGTGCTGCCACTATAGTTTTCTTCAGTTCACAGAGTTATGTGCAGAAATTGTGCAAGCTGGGATGGAGAGCACATACAGTAGTGGCCAAAATTTTGGAAACCTTTTGGGAAAAGTGTATTTTCTAAAACTAGCTAATAATATCACTTTTTTTTTTAGTAGTACCATAAAATTATCAATGGAACGATAATTTAATCAAGAATGTAATGCAATAACTTTTATGAAGGATTTGCTGTTAGAATAGCAATTACAATCTAAAGAAGAAAAATGAAACACGTAGAAAAAATGAGATATACAAAAATTATTACCATAGAAAAATGAGATATACAAAAATTATCACGTCAGTTAATATTTAGTTGGGTAACCTTTAGCATGAATTACGGCCTTACAATGTCTTCCCATGGAGTGAACCAAGTCTTTTAGTTCTTCAGCTGTTATAATGTGAAACCAAGATTGAATGATTGCTTCTATTAACTGGGTTTTATTGCTGGGTCGCTTCTAACTAACAAGTTTCTTTAGTCGGCTCCATAGATTTTCAGTTGGGTTAAGGTCTGGGCTATTCCCAGGCCATTCCAGCAGTGAAATATGATTATCTTGAAACTCCAAAAAAAAAAAAAGTGGTTATTAGCCATCAAACCTCAAAAATATACCTCTCCCAAAAGATTTCCACAATTTTGGCCACTACTGTAGATGTGTACTGAAATAATTATTTGAGAGGCTAATATGAGAATATTGCCAAAATAGTCTTCCATTTGCTGACTAAAGTTCATTAAACTGTTTTTAGGAACAAGATGTGATTGTGAACATATTATTATGATACAGAAGGGTTACTTTGTGCTTGGTTTTTATGTGGAGCCCAAATACAATGTTATCCTGACAGAAAAAGTCATCCTACAAGGTGTTGGGTAGACTAAAAGTAGTAAAAGACTCAGGGCACAATTTTAGTAGGATCATTCGAAGTCAAAATGTTAAGTGACTAAAATAGTCTACGTATATTTTTGGATATGTTAATCATGATTGCATTTGCTTACAATGCTCTTCTGAACATTTGCTCATTATGTATTATTTTTAAGCTTGCTTAATTATTAGAAAGATGGATCTTTTAAGGCATCTGGGAGGGATTTTCATAATATTCAGTTTGTTGTCGTTGTTCAAAAATAACTTTATTCACACTGTCTTAATAGCATTTTCTGCGTTTCATAAACAGCATATGAGCTCAGGTACAATTCAATTCAGTTTTATTTATTACCTCCCTGTGCCATCAAAGGTCTCAGGTTATGTGTTTGAATTTCTTTCTTTCTATGCAGTATAAATTGGTTCGGAACTGGTTACATGTTCAGAGCTGACAGTTCGATCAAAAATATGTGCAGAGCAGCATACCATTTTGATATTGTGGCCAGTCACCCAGAAAATCGTTGCATATCAGAAATAAAAGGTAATCATGAAAATATATGAGGAAAAGTTAAGAAAAAGAGAGAAAATAAAAGAAAAACTGTGGAAAGCAGTACGGAGAGAAAAAGAAAAAAAATAATTAAGGAAAGGCTTTTAATATTCTTGCCAGAAGTTATAAACACATTTAGTGTCCTCTTCCATCTCTAAAGTTGCATTACATAGTTCCCTTCTATCTATATTTAATCTATATTTAGATTTGCTTTAAATCATCAAATCCAAAGCTCACATTTCAGTTTTTTCCCTATTTTCAGCAAAAAGCCCATAAAAGGTTTCTAGTTGTTTAAGAAAGTACTTATTCTCTTATCCCTAATGAAACAGATCAATTTGGCAAATTCAACCATCTTCACAATCCAATTCTCCATTGTGGGCGTTTCAGTATTTCCCTATTGTCACCCAGGGAACCATAAAGAACTTCTTTATAATATCTCAAGTGCTATTTAATCTTAAATACCCAGATTCAACATCTGGCTAGGCCAAGATAGATCTGACTTCCCAAGTATCCAGGAAAACCATCGTGCATGGTGAAAAACCTACTTTATTCTGTGTAACAGTTCTAAAGTACTATAGTTCCCATCCAATTGTATAATTTTTGAGAAGGTTTGTCCAAACCCAATTTTTTTCACATTCTTTGTAGCTTTTCATTTGGATGCCATCCTCTTAACTACTTAACATTGGAACCCATTGTTGTTTTGAGAACCATAACCTCTTGTTGAGATTTCTTAAAGGTCTTCAATCTGGTATTCCATATGGCGCATAAGCTAAAATCTACCAAAACAATCTCTTTGGCATCTATTGCTTCCTTTGAGTGGGTCTCATGCACTCCATCTCTAACATATGTTCACATAAGTTGACACAGATGGTATGCTAGATAATAACACCGATAACAATATGGTAACAAGCTTGACTCCAAAAGTGCCAGTCTGTTAGTAGAAAGCATATTTACCTTGGTCACCAAAAACGGATTTACAACTTAGGCAAGAAATATTGTGTAAAAAAATATATATTCTTGATTCCCCGAAAACCTTGTCTTCTGTTTGTACATTTTCTCTGTCTATTCTTATTTATTTTATACTCATAAACTGGCTCCTGAAGATACAAACTATGGCAGCAGAACAAAACCAACCTCCTGAGGCTGTGGCTTTCAACTTCAGGAATTCTCAGCAATGGACATTTGAATCTTTCCAAGATTGGGAAAAGCTGATAAATTCTCCAGATGCTTTCAAATTGATTTGAACAGGTGTGAAAGACTCATCATGCCATAAAAGAAATTTATCATTTTTAGTTTCTTGAAATAGAAAACATGGGCATGGTGTTTCTTAGCAGCTATTTCTTCTTCTTTCTTCGAGAATGTGTAGGACCAATCAAATACTTGTTTGGGGAAGTTATGTATGGCAAAGATTTCTGAGTCAGGACCTTCATTCCTTTGAATGCAGTATTACTGCATCCCATACTATAGCAAAATATTAGCCAATTAGACCTTGAAGAATCAGAAGGAATTTGGAAATGTTAGTCAAGCAGCTGCTTGGGGAAAAATATATTCATACTGTGCATCTGGAGAGGAAGCAGTTTAATTCTATAAATTGACTTTGATCTTGTGGTTACTCATGTGTATGACCTTCTGCTGAAGAACAGGTAACTGAGAATTATCCAAGCCTAGGTACATCTCATTGCTATTTGGCTCAAGGAATATGAAAAGAGGACAATCCTGGATTCTAGTTGCTCTCCAGCTAGTGATGTACAGGATTCTATAACTTCACAGTGGGACAGCAATAAAAGACACACATAAGATATAGCTATTTGTTTGTTTGTTTGTTTTTCACATTTCTGAACTGCCCATCTCCTTCAAAGAGAGAAGATTATCAAGTAGAGGTTGCCATTTCCCAAAACCAATGAGTGCAAACAAATCTAGATAAGCCAATAATCTTATGAAATAAAATCATTGGTTTTAACTTTATTATTTGTGCCTGGGATTCCCCTATCTTAAGATTCCTCAAACAATGTTCCAAAGAAATTGATAGCTGTTCTAACATCTGTACAGGAGTAGGTTCTAGATCAGGGGTGTCAAACTCATGATGACACGTCATGTGACATATCATAACTTTTTCCCCCTTCACTAAACTGGGTTGGGCGTGGCTAGCACATGACGCATCTGGCCCGCAGGCCACGAGTTTGACATCCCTGTTCTAAACCATGCAGTGTATTCTCATAACTACATTTTCCAATTATGTGAGTAGAGAGATCACTATTTTTATGTATTTATTTATTTATTTAATTTATATACCGCCCTTCTCCCAAATGGGACTCAGGGCGGTGAACAGCTGAAATTAAGATACATAAATACAAAAGTTAAGATAATTTAAAAATGCATTAAATCGATCGGCCTCCCAATATAAAACCCCGAATCCTATAAAATTTAAAATCCCAGTAAAAAATTTATTTAGGCTAGGCCCGCTTGATGAATATAAACTGATCCTACTTAACAGAATGGGCATAAATAGAAAAGCATCTGAAGGAATGCCCCAAGAAAGCCCCAAGAAAGCTAGGCCAAACTGGGCTCTGAGTATTATAAACATATTTGTATTCTAGCAAAATAGGGCTATATGAAATTTCATGCATGGTCATATAAACAGCTCATTATTCAGTGTAACGTGTGCTCCCAAGTGGTACTGAATAGATGGATGCTATTGAAAATACAGGATGAAAAGTTCATCTTCACAAAAGAAAAGTTGATAATTTGACATCCTATTACAGAAGCTTGACTGAATCTAAAATGTCAATGTAGTGTCTTCTGCTAGCTATTCCAGAGACCTAAGATGTAATTCAGTTGAACTAGACAAAAGCTGATCAGATAGACAAACAAGTGAGCTGGGCTCTAGAACCAGAACCAGAATCCGATGCACTGAACAAAATGCAGATCTGGAAACTATTAGAGAGTCCACTCTGAAACTTGTCATACAACCTCCTATAGATTTTATACTGTAGTTCATACAGTAAAAGTGTATTTACAATTTAGTAGTGCTTTGGTGGAACTTGAGCTAGGAATAAAATCAATGAAACACCACCACTACCCAACTTTTACCTCATAGAATATGTCCCATATAATACCAAGGCAAATCATATCAAAAACCAGTGAGTGACCCAGAAGAATCAATAGAACCATTCTCCTATCTGGATAAAATGTTTCTTCCAAGTTGACTGGATCAATCTCACCAGTATCTCATTCAAGAAGGTCTATAGCCAGAAAGTAGTACTCTAAGTACCTCTAAGTCCTGTCAAAGACATGTTCTTCAAAACCAGACCTGCTATTGCCTCTTGCATTACCATAGGTACCACCCATCTACATTGAAAGTACACTTTACTCACTGCACCTAGGCAATCTCCTCTTGGTGGGGGCGGGTATTATCAGCAAGAGGGAGTCAAACTGGGTTGACATGTAGTGTGATGAACTACACAGTAGTCAAGTATCTTGCCTACTTCCCTCATCTTCAATATCTGAAAATCATCCCAGGCACTCCAATTAAAGATTGCTGTGAACACCTCCTTAGAGACTGTCAGAACTGTTTTACCATGTCACTTTTATTTCACGTTCCTTCCCTTTGATGATTATTTACCCAGTTAATGAACTTCATCCAATAAAGGGAACGATTGCAAATATTTTACAGAGATGGAGAAGAGACAGGCAAATCCTTTATTGTTGGGAGGTTAGGTGGGGAGGCAAGGAGAGAACGATCATAATTACATTTTCTAAATTGGAAAGTGAACATAGGTTACTTACCATAATGTCATCCTTAGTAAAACTTCTTAGAAGGAGATAGCTGAAATAAAAGGCATTTTACTCTGTGATTAATGATTCAATTAATCATACTGATTATATGATTAATGGTTTACAATCACAGTTTTATTAAAGACAATAGTCACTTTTAGATTGGGGAGAATGGTTTTTACAATTTTTCAGAAGAAAAACGGGAAGTAAAAATTCAAATTATCCAAACTTGTTCAGAACATATTACATATTAATCTGCCTAGCTGAGTAATGAATGCACAAAACTGCAGGTGCCCTTTTAGTCATGTTATCAATGTATGTTTCAAATTTGGACGTTCTTTGAGCATTCTAATCTGACATTATACACATATACTTGGCGATTCAACTCAGTAGAATAGACCAACATAGAAAAACTAACCAGAGGTTCTAAAATCTGTCTATATCATAGTAATAGATCAAGCCTGTCAAACTGGCAGCCCGTGGGCCAAATGCGTCACACACAGGCCACGCCCACCTTGGCTCCGCAAAGGCAAAAAATGTGATTCATCATGATATGTCATGTGGCGCGATTAAGTTTGACACCTGTGTAATAGATGAAGGAACTTCCTACCAATACACATAAACACTTCCATTTTCAAACTGAATTTTCCAGGTCTAATTTCAAAGTCCACATTTGGAAAAGATTGGATGGTGAGCTCATCCCAGCTCACTGGAAACTATAGGAAGAAATTTTAAAATCTAACTCTTTGCAATTTGATCCAACCCTTCTCCCAAATATTTTAAGCATGGTTATGCCCTTGACAATATCTGGAACTGAATTTGATTTGAAGGATATAGTATTTTAGGAGTACGTAATAACAGATATATAAATGTTTTTCTTCTGGAAATAACTACAGTCATCTTAATAGTATCAATCAATTATCAACATGTGTAATTTCACTGAATAATTACATTACAAAATCAATCCAAGGAGCAACTGTTTTTTGAAAAATCTGATGCTTCTCACTGGACCACCTCAAAAATACAGAAATTCGCTGACATTTTATGCAGCTAGACAGTACAGTGTTTTAAAGGTAAAAGTTTCCCCTGTCTAGTCATGTCCAACTCTAGGAAGCAGTGGTCATATTCATGTCTTAGCTGAGGGAGCTAGCATTGTCCAAAGATGCTTCCGTGGTCACGTGGCCAGCATGACTATACGCTGAAGTGCATGGAATACTTGTTGTGACCCTGGCCCCAGAGGCTGATTTATCTTCACATGCTGTTTCGGAGGATGATATGGAGGGGGAGGAAGCTGTCACGAGCTATGTGCCATAGGGGCCGTCTTCACTGGTGAGTCAGCAAGAGCTGACAGTTGCTGACGTCCCTATGGACCCCAGCCAAAATGAGGAGGAAACAGCGGCCGGTAATGACAAGGGGGAGCCCCTATTGGATGCAAGAGAGAGACGTAGGAGACGTCGTAGAGAACAGGTATTGCCACATCCTAAGAGGTGTGGTCAGGAGATGTAGGGCCACACCCTACAAAGTATAAAAGGGTGTGACTGGGCTGGAAAGGTGTGGTGAACAATTTGTTGGAGCTTTGGATGCAGTGGAGTTACAACTGTTAGTATGGAGTTTTTTGACAAAGAGTCTGCATTCCTGCATTAGCTTGCTGGCTGTCTGCCAAGACCTTTGGAACATTGCCCAGTAACTGTTGGACTGATATACGCTTTGGAAGAGAACTATTTTTTTAAAGGGCCAGCTTCAGTCTCTCTAGCCTGCGTTTGTTACTGCCAGGCTATTTGAGCCTCTGCAAGGCCACTCATGGGAGGGGACAGAACAATACTGTTATCTTCCCACCAAAGTGGTACCTATTTATCTAATTGCATTTGCATGCTTTCAAACTGATAGGTACTTTCATGCGGCACTTTCCAGCTGAACCATCACACCCCCACTACCACCACAATGTTCTTAAACTTTCAAAGGGTAGGAAGCTGAATATTTTCCTAAAACATACATCCAAGAGAGCACTAAGCAACTATCTTCTCAAGAAGACTGGCCAACGTGGGATAGCAATCAGATATATGAGACTTCCAACCATCTCAAGAATTGGTTTTTCAATAGCCATTGTCTATGTGCATCTTTTCATACATGGAACCTTAAAAAGGGAAGCAAGAACTAACCTCAGTTTAAAATGTGAAGCTGAAGCCAATTCTTTTGCCGGTTCTTTGCAGATAATGAAATATGAAGACATTTGTGGCACAGCATTGCCAGCGCATTGTAAAATGATGCTTTTATGGGACTAATAAAAGCAGCCTTTATTTACAGCATCTGCAGCATAAGAAACCTCAACTTTTAAGGTGGTGTTTCTGAAAAGCCAGCTTGGATTATCTAGTAACTATCCTGAAATGCTGGGAAATTTATGACAAATGTTTCTCAGATTTTTACTATGTTATAAACAGTGTAAAAAGAAGAAAATTGGAGCATCACTTTGTAGTTTAACTTGTAAGCTGCCCAGAATCAGGGCACATGGGTAGCATAAAATGTAATAAATAAATAAATAGTTGTAAAAACATAACATGGCCACTATGGATTGGAATATGCTGAGCCTGGGTACTGCTAGTGATACATTTATGACAGAATCATTATTGTGATGGATTCCTGAACAATTTTTTTTAACAGCCCTGTAATCCATGGCATCAGGGTGGAGTCGGAGTGACTGAACAGAGCTCGAGCATTTACTGACCGGATACCCTTCCTGACACCTACACAGAGTTTGCAACAGACAAATTACTCATTGTGCCCAGAGAGAGAAATCTTGGCTGCTACTTAGAATCGAACTCACATTCCCTTGACTGTGAGGTGAGAGCTCCACTGCTAGGCCACCAAGCCGCTGGAATCCTGGACAGAAATAACTGACATAAATGCCCTGTGGTGATGGTGATGGTGAAAAATATCATGAAGCCTCTACAAAGCAGCAGCAATTCCCTTTGTTTATCTCAGCTGTATCACCACCTGGCTTCTCTCTGCATAAAATGGTAGTGGAGTGAATGTCTCCTTAGAGTTTTTGCAGTGCTCCAAGGAGATTTTTATCAGCCAAAGGCCTTCTACCTAAGCGTGCAGAAGAGGTATACAGAAAAACACAAAAGCAATGAGGCAAGTTGGACTCCCTCTTTAGAAGCAGAAAGGCGTGCCTTTCTCAAAACTTTGTCAAAATGAAACACTTCTTCAAAGCTTTGCAAAGTCCTGATGTCATCATCCTCTTTTTTATCATCATCATCTCTTCAGGGGCTTTCATTTGTTCTGCATGAAGAGTATTTGATGGGGCATGTTAAGCTTGAAGTCCTACTTGATTCAACATTATTTATGGTCTTCCCCTTAGCTTCCCAGAGTCTTGATTGTATAGGAAACAATCACAACAATGAGTCTCTATGTGACCATAGAACATAGAATCATAAGGATGAAAATAGAGATGACTCTACCCCGTGATCTAAGACACTTGGATTAAGGTGCAATTACAGTATATTAGAATTGCTTGTTGATGGCCATTAAGTATAGTTGCTCAATTTTGTATGTTCCTTATTTTCAGTATTTAAAATAACTCATATTGCTTCAAATGTATATTTTATTCTCAGCCATAGGACACCCTGTTTTCTCAGTATCAAATAGAAATCATGCAATGCATGATAACAATATGAGACTGATGATGAGGCCAAATCAGAAGTAAGGCTGTTCAGAAAGTGCTTGATCTACTTCAAATGTTGATCTCTGAAAACAGGCCTGGACTATTTAATAGTTTGTTGAAATCTACCTGGTCCCTAGATCAGAAGCCTCATTTGAAAACTGTCCTTGGATCAGAAACCTGAGTTGAAAAATTGGAACCCCATTCTCACTAGACAAAAGTTCCCTGTAAATTATTTAAAAACTACACAAATCAGGTTGTGTTTTTCTTTTATGTTATGTGGACTTTAGCTTCTTCATTTTCTGTTATTTTGTCTATGTTGTGGTCCCACCATTCTTGCTGGCAGGGAAATGGTATTTCTTGGAGATACCCCAATGCACCATTGTTGTTACTTTGTCTTGCCCTTGTTTGTAATCCATCTGTTTGATTTTCTTTCAGTAGTCTACTAAGTGGTCCACTGTTTCTTCAGCTTCTTTGCAGAGGTGACATTTATTGTCTATGGCTATCTTCTCAATTCTGCCTTTGTATGCATTTATAGATTAAGATTATAGATTAAGATAACCTTTATTGTCATTTTTTACTGCAAGCACACTGGCACACATTAAAAATGAAATTCTGTTGCCTGCTCTCAAAAGAAAATATATATCTACTACTCATACTCATACATAACACACATATGCATATGCTATATGTATACCATACATACATATATACCAGGGGTGAAATCCAGCAGGTTCTGACAGGTTCTGGAGAACCGGTAGCAGAAATTTTGAGTAGTTTGGAGAACCGGCAAATCTGGCTGGCCCCACAGTGGGGTGGGAATGGAGATTTTGCAGTATCCTTCCCCTGGAGTGGG
>WNWU01000006.1:17457796-17477202 GCA_012654045.1 Ptyas mucosa
CCCCTGGAGTGGGGTGGGAATGGAGATTTTGCAGTATCCTTCCCCTGCCATGCCCACCAAGCCACGCCCACCAAGCCATATCACGCCCACCAAGCCATGCCCACAGAACTGGTAGTAAAAAAATTTGGATTTCACCACTGATATATACCTGCACCCATGCATATATAAATATACATCCATGTAGCAATGTTGACAGATTTTACTTATAAAGGAAGTAAAGGTTTGTTCTTGTTCTTAAGGCTTGGTCTTGTACAGTCTTGAGTTAATCCCTGTCACTTTCTTCAACTTTTCTGCTCTCAATCATTGCCAAATCTTGTTTTTATCTGCTTGGTCAGCTAGCTTTTTATGTACTCACCAAGAGATAACAACTGTTTGGCAAGGCAAATAATACACTAACTTGCCATGTCTCTTTTCTTTTCTTCATTTCGTCCTTCCTGTAGGCCAGTGTCGTCTCTTTCCTATTCAGTAAACATTCATGTGGTACTACTTTCAGTGCATCTTCTTCACTATCCTTCAGATATTCTTCCAATGCCCTTTTCTTCTTCAATTGTCTGGTGTACTTGTGACATTCCACAGTCACCTTCATAAGTAAAATCTGTCAGCATTGCTGCATGGATAAAGGGCATGACTCATTGTTATTATTTTTCAGGGCTTTTAGTGGTGCTGGAGTCCAGTCTATTCTTACAGCTCTGTATCTTCTTCACCCTCATAATGTATTCACTTCTAACCTTCTTCTTGACTTCTGTGTGCTTGATGTTGTCAATTTGAAGGATGCCCATGTATGTGATTGTCTTCATCCAGACTCTTAGTGTCATTTTCATAGGGCATCTTTATTCCTTCATTATTTCCCCTGCTGACAGTGAGTGTGGCACATTTGTTCAGCCTAAAATCCATGCATTACCTTGGCTATATACACAGACAGTATTGAGCAACGATTTTTATTTCAGATGGTGTTTTTCCATACAGTGTTAATTCTGTGGCTGTGAAGTACTCCTTTTCAAATGACAGGAAGGACTTCCTACCCAGAGTCAAGCACAGCTTTCACCCAGCAAGTGTTAAGAGAAAAGGGGTAAGTTGAATTTAAAAAGGCTAACGGAAATATGGGCACATTCATCTATTTTCAGATAGTGTCATTTTCAGACATGTTCAGTCATAAGATCATTCCATCCCATCTCTGCATTAATTTGTGTTTTTCAAAAAAACAAAAAAAATCTACTTTTAAATCTGTATTTAAAGGCAGATTTTGAGCATATTGTCTCTCAAAATACACATTTATGAATGTTTTTTCTCTCAGAGTACATATTTAAAAATACTTGTTTTACAAATTAAACTTAAGAACTACATCTAAACCTACAGAAAGTGTGAAAGCTGGTAGAATGGCATTCTCCTCTGTACACACGTCAGAAGGTACTTTATTCTGAGAGATTGAATGTCTTAATCATCTCTATAGACAGTACCCAAATAACCCTTAACTCCAAAAGATGTCCCTATTATTCTTTGAAAAAAAAATCAGTTTTATAGGTGAAAGGAATGAAAAATGTAAGACTCTAATAGCAGGGAAATGATGGGATTTATTCAGGCCATTTAATAACATTTCTCTGAGTTCAACGCTGCCCATTAAAAGTTGCTGGAGAAAGGACTGCCAATAAATATGAACTAATCCCCAAAGTCTTCAATGTGACTAATAAGCACTTCCATTTTTAAATTCATGCCATGTGGTGCCCAAAACTCTGGTAAAATTGAAGATTTACTAATACTAAATCTATGTCTGTGTTATAAATTGAGCCACAATGTATTAAAAATAATAAGATCTGTTCATAACCCTTTAGCAATTACTGCCATTAAATGCTATATACATAATTCATACCATTGCCCTTTACTGTTATATTACTCATACTGATTATTATGACAATAGGGAACAGAATGAGGTAGTGGGCTCAAGATAGCAAACATTGGAATATTTCCAGTTAAACCCTTCTGCTAATAGAATAGCTTTTATCAGCGGAAAGGAGGGTCCAATGTTGCTTCAAAACATTGAGAGACCTCTCATAGCAGATGTGGGGGAGGTACCAGAAACCTTGAAGAGGAGGAGAGACAGAGAAAATATTATTGTCTGAACAAAGGTTTGCTCATATAGTGTTGGCCGTCACTCAAGAAATGTAACATTCCTAATTAAATTGGCTGTTTTCTAACTAGCTTCTCTTCGGATGTATTGGACTCCTATGACTATAATTGTCATCCATGGATGCTGTGGCTTAGAAAATATAGATGACAAAGAAAGGATAGAAGGCAAAGTCCAAGGTGAATTAATCTTGGATTAATTAGGTTATTGTTTAATTAGGCGGAAGAAGACTGTATGTTATAAATAAAGGCATTCTAAAGAAGGAAGGCCTCTGTTTTTAGATGATAGATGGAAGCATCTTATTATCTGATGTTGTTTTGCATGCGAGAAAATAATGTGTAAAATTATTGCTTGATTAATTGGGGGCCTGTTTCTAATCAATCAGGATTTTAAAGAGGTTAGTCCAGCTGAGGAATCAACGTATTGCTGCCATATTTCTTGATGCATTGTGTTGCTCTGGCATTAGAGAACCAACTCCACCTATTCTGTCTTGCTACAGTAGACACTGGCATTTTATACTATCCTCAATTATCTACATTTTCCCCCCAGTGGCTGCTCTGAACTTTCCCTTCCATTATATTAATAGGAGGCAATATAGGCAGAAGTAGACTTAGGAATGGTAAGGTATATTACACAAATCTCCAGAGGACTTTACGTCAGTCTGGAAAACCAAAATGCTTTGCATTGTTTACCTTTGATGTTCCCTAGACCTTTTCTAAAATAGTTTCCATATTTTATTTATATCTTTCTTGCCCAGATAAATTATCCCTGCGTTCTATGAAAACCACTAACCAAGTTAATGATTGAGACCATTCATCCTTCCACAATTGGATCTGCCTTGGCAACTTAATTTAATGAACCTGTTCTCAGTATGCACTTTTATGAGAACTTTATGGAAATGTTTTTTTCCCCTCCTCTTCTGTCTCAAGATATTAGGTTATATGGCTAGTATCCAAACACACAGCATTGAGAAAATGGTGAGCATAGCCATTTTTAAACAGCTACTTCTCTCCCTATTTAGAAAACAAAAGAAAAGAAAGAAAAGGAGATGATATAATTGAGTAACTGAATCACAATCATAGAAATCAAGAGGCCACAGTGCTATTAGTACTTGTTTTTTTCCTTATCTTTTTCATATTTTATAGCAAAAGAAAAAGAAAAAAAATAGCTAAAGATTCCCATGTTACCACCACATGAGGGTGCTATCTCCTAAAAAATGTACCAGTTTTTTAAAAAAAAAGTCAAATTCAAAGGTTGAAAACAAATCATAGATGTAAATCGACAATCTTTTCTTAAAACAAAACAAAGCAAAAAAAGAAGTTGAAGCAGCATTTAAGATGGGGTTGTTTAAACGACATATTAAGGTTTTTTATCCTGCCATTAAATTCTATCAAAACTCAAAATTGTTTGTTTGTTTGTATGTTTGTTTGTTTAAAGATGAGATTCCTCAGAAAGAAAAATGGTAAGAAAAGGAGGGGTTTGAAATTCCAGTATAAAGCAAAAGCCAGATTAGTCACAAGAAAACCACATAGGAATATAGAACAATGGCCAAGTCTTTTTCTGGCTTCCTAACGGTTAACTGATTTTATACATTGTCTTAAATGAAAAGTAGCAGAAGGTAGATCTGGAAATACTGAGAGATCTCTAAACAGTATAAAGGAAAGACATGCGGAAGTTTGCTTTCATTTATTAATAACAGCAATTTTTTAAAAAAATCCAGTGTCCCCCTCCAACTACTGTGTCCACCTATTTATAAAGCCATATCTACAAAATATAAAGCCATATCTATAAGAGCCATGGTGGCATAATGGTTAGAGTGCAGTACTGCAGGCTACTTCTGTGACTGCTGGCTGCCTGCAATTTGGCAGTTCAAATCTCACCAGACTCACGGTTGACTCAGCCTTTCATCCTTCCAAGGTTGGTAAAATAAGGACCCAGATTGTTGGGGGCAATATGGCTGACTCTGCAAACTGCTTAGAGATGGCTGTAAAGCACTGTAAAGCAGTATAGAAGTCTAAGTGCTATTGTTAGAAATGAAGCCCAAAGTCTTGACACCTATTTTAGGGGGAGTACTTCTCGTTGAAAGGCAAACCCATAACAGCGAGAGCACCTCAAATATAAAAAACAAGTCCTGAACATTTCATTTAATTATGTCCAAAAAGAAATTTTAAAAGATTTAAAAGAATTTTTAAAAATCTCTGACACTACTTTTGGTTTTTCCTATAAAAATTGACTAAAAGGATGTATTTTATTTGGGCTCTGCTCCTGCACTAAATTGGGCATCCTACAATTCGGACTTAATTCAACAAGGAGAATAAGCACTGTGTCAGACTAAATCTGAATTTACGTGGCAGGTCATAGCCACTTAACATCAGTGCTGTGAAATAACAATTGTTACGGGAGAATTCGATTCAATACTTATCAATATCTGTTTATATATAGTGCAGTTGACATATCTACAAACTTGATATAAATGAGGAAAAGTGTGGAAAGATATTGCCTTGTAACCTAGTCCTTAGAATCAAACATGGAAGGGTTCCACAGCCTGAAATTGTTCAGAAAGTAAGCAAGATCTCTTATCATTGGCTTCATTTTTTTCATTTTTTGCTTCATTCTGAATTCTTTCAAGTTGCAATGAAGATAAAGGTAGTGAAATCTTGTTTTTGTAGCTATAGCTATCCTAGATCGTCCCTGCTCAATATGAATCAGTGGTTAACACAGAATTCTTTGATCACAATTGACTTTAATGTGCATCGGTCAGTAAAGTTTTATATAGTTACATTCTGCTTCATCTTGAGATTTCAACATTCTTTTGTTTCCTTTTTTTTTTTAAATTATGGGTTGCAACCAAAACTTCATTGCTAAATGGTGCGGTCAAACCATATGTCCACAGGAATGTCCTCTGTAAGCCATGATTTCATCAAAATGACATCACAATGTAAATTTTCCCCTTAGGTTCTTGACAATGATATCATAAGGCATGTGCATAAGGCAGCAAATTGTCATCAATACCTTGTGATATACCTTTTCTCATTTGCTCCCCTTGACGCGTGTCCATGTGTTCCCTGTCCAATCATCTATCAGCATTCTAACCTTCCCATTAAATCCTGAGAAAGGATAGAAAATGAGAAATAATAACATAAATTTGATTTCCTTGACATATGAATGTACAGAGAACAAAGAAATTTCACCCTGGTTTTCTGGTTTTTCAAAAGTGAGGAAAACAGAAGATGGATTAGAATTTTAGAATTTGTCAACATCTATTAATGGATTAGTCCTCCTATTAATCAATTAATTTAGTCGTGGAATGTTTGCTCTATTACATGTTACTCTGAATAAAGTTAGAAATTAATTGTCTGAAATGAAATTAAGATGTTAATTTATTTATTTATTTATTTAAGGAAAAAAAAACCTGCTTTATATTTTGTCTTTAAACATTAAAGCCAGTGTGGTAACCTGTGGACCATTCCAGAGCTGGGGTGGATTGCTTTTATCTCAGGTGTCTGAAGGAAAAACAGTAGTGAATACATGTATGTGCACAAGCGAAGGTTAGGTTTGAGGGGGGGGAGTGTTAAGCAAAGGGCAATATTAATGGATCAGGAAAAGAAAAAAGGTAATTAAAAACTGTCTTAAGTTTCAAACCAGCAACTTTCTGTTTACCGCTCAAAAATTATAGCCATTGTGCTATTATCTTATTATCTAGTATCTTCTGATTATATTACCATACTTTGTTGTTTGTATGTACCTGAGAGCTTATGCACCAGAGACAAATCCTTGTGTGTATTATATTCTTATTCTATTATGTTCTGCTCTGCTCTGTTCTGTTCTACTCTATTCTAGTACTTGTGGTTACATACCTGTAGATCTAAATACATTTAAATGAAAAAGGGCACTAAACAAGAGAAGAAATTAGTTGCTTGTAGCACCTGTATGTATTTATATTTTGTTGCTTAAATATTGCATATTATACACAAACACAAACAAACAAACATAGAAGAGTATATATGTCTAGGGAGACCCACCAATATGTTTGAGGTACAACAGGAGAGGAATCACTCATTGGGAGGATGTGGTAATCTGCAGTGCAGATTGAACAACTCAAAATATGTTATCGAAGTGTCTCAGTCCACACAGTCTTTTTTTTTTTTTATTGGCTTAGAGTCAAGCCAGCATGAACACATGACAGGAACAACTTCAATTCTAAGTGTCAAAATGCCTTCAAAAATACTTCATTTTCCTAGTCTCTGATTGCCAAAGATGAGTTTTGGTGTTCCTATCACCTAGAACCAGAGTGGGGAAATTAGGGTTAAACACTGACTGAGGTTAAAAAAAAGACCAAGCATTTATATTTTTTTTGTATCATCTCCATTTGACTTAGTGACTGGGTTCCACCATTGTGTTAAGAAACAGTTGCTTAAACATTGCTTAATAAAAACACAGCTTGCTAGGTTCGAGCAATGTGTTGGCAATGTGTTGAGCTACAACTCAGGATTTGCAAACTAACTACCATGGCTTATTTTACGCAATATCCTCAGCAAAACCATAATATAATGTGTTAAGCAAACCAGTGTGTAGGATGTGGGGAGAGCACTGGATGGATTGTGCTCTTTCAGATTGACCTTTCAATTAAGAATATCAGCCATTAATCTCAAGGGCCAAATGCCACTTCAGAATCAGGTAACTTTTATCCCCCCAAATCCAGCTTTACATAACCAACCTCTGAAATCTGCCAAGGTTAATTTTACATTCAAAGTCATTTCAATGCTAATTAACATTTTATATCAATAATTGGCAGGAAATGTCATTCTCGTAAAGAGCAGCCATATTCCTTCAGTGAACCTCTTTGTCGGTCAGGGATTCTTTGAATAGAAAATGTTTTTTAATCAATCACTCATAAAAAGGCTTGACAGAATAATAACCTTGCCATGATTTTTAGTCAATTGCTGTCTGACAACTGAAAAGCATGTCTATTCAGATAGCTTTCACCCACGCGTAGGCTAAAAACTTTGCAAGTCTTATATTGCCGGATTGATTGGAAATAAAGCAGGTTAAGTTAACAAAAGTTAGCAAAGTAGGTAGGGTACTTGTTTGCTTGAACTCCATATCTCCTTGACTGAAAGCTCATTATGATATCAAAATGCAAATAAAGTAATGTAAAGACCTTTCCCCAAGACTGAACTGAAGAGCCATTCACCTATCTTTGAGGTGGCAGAAAATTATACTGGTGTGAAATTCACTGTCTTATTTGCTGATGCTTATTTTGCTACTGTTGCCTCTGTGCAATTAGGAAAAAGATGCTAAATGATCATTTGGGAGGCTAATCAGTCACACACACACACACATACACACACAAAAATCTAAGCAACAATTTTTTTCTGTCATGTCTCTGTAATATAGTCTTCCTTTGATTCTCATCCCTTGGTAAGACAAGCTTAAGGGTTGGTTCCATGCTGAATATTACACTGTTGTTAATGTAGCACTTGGCACTATCCAAGAACACCCAAGGTATGTAAAACCTGTTATGCTTTGTCAGCCATCAGTTAGAAGAAAGTCAAGCTACGGACAAAGATGGGGAACAACAGCAATAAAAACCAACAGAGTTAGCCAAGGAGAAAGCAAATTATTCAGCACTAATTTGGTTTCCTAAATGGGACACATATGAAAAAGGGACAGTCCTAAAAATGGGTGTCACCTGACATCTTGATCTTTTTTGAACCCTCTTCCTATAAGCACTCAGGCTGCATGAGCCAAAACAACTTTTTCATTTCAGATACTGATTTTGGGCACTGTTCATTTATTCGACCCTTGTTTCTTGAAAAACAATCAAGCTTCCATATTCCTATTACCCATTTCCTCCTCATATTCTGGTGTACAGCCACACTGCTTCAGGCATGCATTAACAACCCTGCCAGATAGCTGCTAATAAACTACTGTGTAATCTGAATTCCATACTAATAAATTCAACAGGGGAGACAGTTCTGAAAAGATTTTTTAAAATTACATTGTTTAATAAGTGTGTAGCATTCCAATTAAAGCCAGAGGTCAAATGTTATTGGGAAATAAAATTACAGCCAAAGGGTATCCAAGAGTTATAGTAAAATATTGTCTCTAAGTAGAGATGGATTGGCTCCATGTTGAAAAATGCTTCCTTATTTCTTCCAGAAAATGTTGGACCTCTGTTATTAATTATATCAGATAATTCATTGTAAGGCATATGATGCTGGAACTTGTCTAAAATTTTCCAAATAAAATATTGTTTAGTACATTAAAAAAATTGTTTCACTGTCAGTAAATGCTCACTAAGGAAGAATAAATGTTCCGCATGGAACTGAGCAATCTGTCACTTGCCCTTTTGAAGGCATTCAAAATATTGAAAATTTAAGAAAAAGATTAATTTTCAACATTTCAAGTAAGTGAAGCTAGGAATGTGTGATTTATAACATTTGCTTTTCTTTTTTAAAAAAGTTTACTTTTTACTAGCTAAAACGAAAATGATCTACAAAATTCAGCAAGTCTCCCAAATCATTCTCAGCTACCAATAGCAGACTTTAATTATGTTATTTTGAAGATCTTGATTTTTACTTATTTAATTTGCTCACAAAAAAAAAAATCCCCACAAAAAACTTTCTTCCGTGATGCTTCTTTGATACGGATCTTCTGAAAATCTTACCCCATATTCTCCAGTATCCTAAAACGGTGCCAGGGCCCTAATAAAATTAAGAGTCTCAAGCCATTTAGCAAGAAAAATCCAGTTGTTTATTAGAAGTGCCATGTTGGCACAACCTAGGTGAAGCCAACTCTGGCTCCACCCAATTTGCACCTTGACTCTGACCCTGTTTCCCCCTCCCCCCCAGAGTGTGTCATCAGCCACATTCCTCAATGAAACATTTTCACGGGTCGTAGAAGTCACTCCCTCCATCGGTTGTGGGTCACCATGGAGATGGCCTTGACTTCAGCTGGCTAGACTGTGTTTTGTTTTGACTGAGGTGTGAATTCCTTGGTGCAGCTCCGAGGTTCTATTTCCATCCCCTTGCCTATGGCAACTCGGGAGCAGGTCAGGAAAGCTTTGTGAGTTGACCAGCAGTCTTCTACAGGCCTATGACAACTTGCCACAGCCAACTGACCATGGCCAACCTTCCACAGAACAATTCACCATGGCGAACTCGCCACAGGTCAACTTGCCTCAGGACAAGAGTTACACTAATACTGAAGAAATAGAATAATTAAAGAAAGGATGTCAAAGGAGGGACAAAATGAAATGTGAATGACAAAAATTAAAATACTTTTTAAACTATTTTAAAAAATTAAATTGAATTGTTGAATTATCCTACAGAGAGTTGTCCTATGGCAAGTTGGCCATGGTGAGTTGTCCTGCAACAAGTTGGCCATGATGTGTTTGTCAGCTCTGTACCACTGGGTTGCCATTCCAGAGGGGGGGGGAGAGAGAACCAGCCACAGGAAAAGCCACCCAGAGCCCAACACCAATGTAGTCGCTGCATTCCAGCCACAGATGAGACCAGAATCATCCCTGAAACCCCAATACCATCTCGCTAGGCTGTAAAGTGCCGCAGAACCCATGAGGAAATGGAACGCAGCCATTCCTTCTGCCGATTCATTGTTGGGAGGTGACCAGATGGCATTCGGTGCAATATGCAAATCACATTGCTGACGCGGTCACAGGAAATTGGAGAAGGCAAACCGCCATTGCTGGCTGACACGAGGAGGCTGAGGGGAGGGGTGACTGGAGGGCGGGGTCATGGGGTGGAGCTGAGAAGGGAAGCGGGAACCTTTAAAAGGTGTTGGGGAGCACAGAGCAAACAGAGCTGACAATGTTTTCATCTTCACGGGTGTTTGTCGGAGTGTGCTGGAGCGCTATATAAAGATTCATCACAGCAAACCTGTTTGAATTGTTTTCTTTACTGGAGCAAGCCGGAACCTGACAGAGTTGGCCTGGCAAATTGGCCGTGGTGAGTTGGCCATGGAGAGTTGACCGTGGTGAATTGTCTCTTCTGGTCTTCTATGTGACTTCCAGTTGTAGAGAGTAGCTGTCAGATGTTTGGGCTTCAACTTTCAGAGCCTACAAGACATGTGATCTCTTAGCATGCCAAGCTAACAGTGCTACTGAGAAGGATTCCATAGCTAGAGGATATTCAGGGTTGCAGATGATTTTCTCAGGATATATTTCACGCTGTCTAGAAACAGAGATGACTGTCTACTTCTTCACCAGTTCCTAAAGTTCAAGATGATTTCACTGCTGTAAGGGGCCAGCTTCAAACAATGGCAAGGTGTTTAATCTTGATTTGGCAACTGATTTGGCAGAACAGAACAATTCTGTAGAATGGTCTGTTTTACAATTCTGTAAAAGTCTCAGTTGGCTGTGATAGCAATTTATTATAATTCTCCACTTTATTGATCATGATTTAGAGTTGGAAGCAATTATTTACTAAATGCTCAAAGTATCCACCCTTAATGTTTAAATGGTTTGGATGTTTCTTATTCACAATTGTAGTTTAGTGACAGAAAAACACACTCGCCATATTTTAAATTGGGGAAATGGTGTTTTGTTTATACACATGCACACACAAATGATTCCTTCAGTGATATGCAAGATTGGTATGTGCGAGCACAAATTTCTGTTGTCAGAAATTTGTGGGGGTGTTGAAGTTTCTTGATAGGTTTCTTGATACAGAAATGGAAACAGCCATTTTAATATTACCCATGGGGACAAATTAGAGCCATTTTATTGGCTTTTACCATATATTTGCATTTACAGTTTAAGCTGTTGCTTAACGCAGTGGTTAGAATGCAGTACTGCAGGCTACTTCTACTGACTGCCGGCTGCCTGCAATTTGGCAGATTGAATCTCACCAGGCTCAAGGTTGACTCAGCCTTTCATTCTTCCAAGGTGGGTAAAATGAGGACCCAGATTGTTGGGGGGCAATATGCTGACTCGCTTAGAGAGGGCTGTAAAAAGCACTGTGAAGCAGTATATAAATCTAAGTGCTATTGCTATTGCTATGTTCAAGTCATCGTGACTCTAAATCAGATTATGAAAATCCTGTCTGGATTGAGTGACTTTGGCAATATCTTGCCAAAGAGCTGTGTCAGTGTAGTGGTTAGAATGCAGTATTGCAAGCTAATTCTGCCAACTGCCAGCAGTTCCTGACTGTCTCAAGGTTGACTCAGCCTTCCATCCTTCCGAGGTCAGTAAAATGAGGACCCAGATCATTGGGGGCAATATGCTGACTGTAAATGCTCAGAGAGGGCTGTAAAGCACTATGAAGTGGTATATACTGTAGGTCTAAGTAGTATTGCTATTGATGATCTTGAAAGTCATTCAGTCTGGACTATAGACTATTGTATCCTCTCACTGGACAGTTACCCTAATTTTGTATCTTCCCATCTTTCCATTCCAAGAAAGCAATTGCTAATCCATGCCTTCTCATGGATAGGGTTTTCCTGGGCATATACACTATTATAAGTATGTGCATGTAATTTATATATGTGTCTGCATGCTAAGTACAGCATAAATGTTCGAAGTTAAGTGGAATGTATATGTGCAACATTTCCAGAGCAGAATGAAAACAGTGAATTCTGCCCTTTCTCTGTTCCTAGCTCTGAAAGTGGAAAACCCCAATTCACCATAAAGCACAAGTTATGATACATGAATATTGATTAAAAATATACTGACTAGAGATTATAATACTCTTTTAAAAAAATAAAGGTTTGTTTTATTAATAGTAAAGAGAAAAGGGAATAAGGAAAATAAAGCTAATCTTTGAGGGAGCTACTCTTTCCATATTTTGTTGCTGTTTGCTACAGATTTTTTAAAAAGCCACCACAGTTCTTAACTGCAATGCAAATAAATTGCCTGTGTTAAACAAACCTTAAGGGGGAAGTAGAAATTAGAAGTGTTACAAATTCAGTGTCATCGGATCAGCTTAAAACAAGTTTTATGCCAATCCTATAAATGTGATCCTTCTATCGTTTCCACTACCATTCTTTCTGATAAATACTTGTGGGTGTGCTCTAAAGCCACATTGATAATATTGTTGGGAACTGAGCAATAGCTGGAGAAAAAATTGGAAACAGAATTGCCTAGGCCTAAAGGTAGCAATAATAATCAGTGGTGGGATTCAAGTAATTTAACAACCGTTCTCTGCCCTAATGGTTTCTTCCAACAACCAGTTTGCCAAACTGCTCAGAAAGTTAACAACCGGTTCTCTCGAAGTGGTGCGAACTGGCTGAATCCCACCACTGATAATAATGCCATACAGTGTCACACAATGAAATCTGTCAATAATATTTGTTAACACAGTTCTGCACAGAACAGTATTGCTTTCAGGACTCACTTCAAGACTGGATCATCTACTCTGAAGGTACAGTAGCCCAATTTGTCTTAAAGGCATGATGCCTTTTAGATGACAAAACAATTCATATTGCTCCTCTGAATTCTGGAGTCTTATTCACTAAACCCACAGTCCTGTTCCTCCATTAGTTAGCAGGTGGTAGAAAATATATAATGTATAAATGGCTCCAACCATTTTGTTTTCTGAATAGATTTCCAGGAAATTTAAGACATTATAGGTGGAAAAAGATAATTGAACTTCATAAAAATTAGCACATCAGTTTTTGAAACCTGTTTCTTAAAATGCACAGTAATTTTTTTTCCATTTCGCAAGAAATATAATCACATTTAGAACCTAAGCAAGAATGAGATGAGTCGAAGAGAGGCTTTCCAAAGGAAAGGTGTCATCAAGGAATAGTTATTTATTGATAAGTGAATTTCAGCTGACAAGTACAATGGGATGAAGCATAGGGAATTGTCACCTGGATAAAAGTAGCTTTTAAGTTAGTTGGATGGAAAATGTCAGGTGCATATAAACAGGAACAGGAATTTAGGTCAAAACATTTCATTTATTACATGCTAATGTAATATATACAAGAATCTGATCTACTTGTGGTCAAAAAAATTGGTGCTAAATAACAGTCAATGGAATTTAAGAGTCTGGATTTAGGTCTCTTGTGGGAGGAGCGACTCCAAACTCATAACACATTTGACTCCCTCCTCAGGCCTCAGCTTGGTCATCTGCAGTGGTGGGATTCAAGTAATTTAACAACCAGTTCTCTGCCCTAATGTTGTTTCTTCCAACAACCTGTTTGCCAAACTGCTCAGAAAGTTAACAACTGGTTCTCCCGAAGTGGCGCGAACTGGCTGAATCCCACCACTGGTCATCTGTCTCCTACATAAAAGCTAGCTATAAAACATCTTGCACCATCTAAACATAGGGAGATGAAAAACAGCAAAGCAAGTAGATCATTGCACTTGAGGTTCTTGACATTGAGGCCTTAAGAGACTAATGAGAAGGAAAGGAGCCAGATCAAACCTGATCAAAATAATTAATGTTTGGCAGACCTCTTAGCTTTCCTCATCATACAATATACCTTCTGAACTTTATAATGGTAGGTCTTTTGGAATATTTTACATTTAAGACAGACAATGCAGAGATGCGCATTTCTCCTCAGACATATTAAAAATAATTTGCAATTACCTCATTCTAATTTGGATTTGCATGAAGGTAGAATTATGAAATGTACCTTGTTATTAAAACTACATGGATACACATTTGGGGTGCCAAGAACAGCATATGAGCCTTATGGTGTTTTCATTTTTTGTGTTGGCAGGAGAAATAAGAATGTTAGTGGGGTTAAAGCAGCTGAAAATAAGACTGGGATGTGCAAAGTCACATGGGGAGTTACATGCAGTCCATGAACAGAGACTATGCACAAATGATATGAATATAAGTCATAGAGTAGGGTGAGAAGCCATTATGGAAACCCCATAATCTCTCAATGCATGGGCAGGCTTAATTACTTTCAGCTGGGAAACTATTAGCATCTTAGATCAAGCCAAATCCAAAAATGTTAGAGAAGTCCTGGAAGCTTCATATTCAGACTAATCAGTCATCAATAGACACCTATTCGGGTGGGTTCTAAATTTTTTTACTACTGGTTCTGTGGGCGTGGCTTATTTTATGGGTGTGGTTTGATGGTCAGGTGACAATTCTTTAGGATTTAGCAGAGGTACTGGACTACCAGGCTTGTAACTGCTTGCAGAGCCGTACCAGTCTACCTATTTGTTTTTGGAGTGCACCAGTCTATCCACTTGTTTTGGAGCGCACTGGTCTACCACCACACTGCCTTTTACTGCTGGTCAGCTTTAGGGCAGCCCTTTGAAGTGCTGCGGCAAGAGTTTAAACAAGTTTTTTCCTTCTAGCCAATCAGCTGGGACTCGGGAGGCAGCGAATAGATTGGGGGCGGGACCAGACAGAGGTGGTATTTACCAGTTCTCTGAACTACTCAAAATTTCCACTATCGGTTTGCAAGAACCAGGGAGAACCGGTAGTAACCCACCACTGATAGAGATAAACCACATTTACATACCATTCAAAAGAGACAATTTAAAAAACTTAGGAAGGAAACAGAAAAACTACAATGCATCTTTTTAGCAGACTGCATTCAAATTATACAGAGCCTGTAGTACAGTGGTTTAAAGCACCCTGTTATTAACATCTATTAACATCTGCTGCTTGCAATTACTGCAAGTTCGAATCCCACCAGGCTCAAGGTTGACTCAGCCTTCCATCCTTTCTAAGGTGGGTAAAATGAGGACCCAGATTGTGGGGGCAAAAAGCTGACTTTGTATAAATATACAAAAGTATGAAGGCTATTGCTTAACACACTGTAAGCCGCCCTGAGTCTCCGGAGAAGGGCGGCATATAAATCAAATTAAAAAAAAAAAAAGCAGGGATCAGCAGTAGACAAATAATCAGGCAAAAAACAACAATCAGGGAACTACAAAGGAGGAAACTACAGCCACACCAAAATTGGTTGGGCAAGTTATTTATTTATTTGTTCAACTTGTATGCCGCCTTACTCCGAAGTTATTGAATACAAACAAGCAGCAAACCCCACACTCACTCACACAGATTATGTTAATTGGATAATTACCTGTTTGTGAGCAAACAACCAGGCTCAGAGAGGATTAAGAATTCCAGGATCTTAAGTATTGCTCCAATTGTTCCAGGCTTATATTTTATGCATTAGCAGTTGTTTCAATACAAAATGGTACAAACATGGTTCAACATTTACCTATGACATCATTCAGAGATGGATAGTCTTAAATATCTTGGAGCCTTGAAAGCGTAAATTTAGCTGTTAAGATTCATGCTAGTGCATATGTATGCAGAGGGACATGCATTGCGTTGATTAGAAATTGTGCCACCAATTAAGCAAATTGGAAATAAACGTTTGGGCTAATACATTCAGGATTGACATCATGAAAACTTATTTTTGCCTGACATTATTTAGTGTGATTTGTTATGCAAATATTATACTTTGTCATGTGAAAAAAAAATTCTATACTGCATTAGAAATGATGCAAAAATGATCTAAAAATTTAGATGCAAAAACTACTACAATCACCGATGAATGTAGTAGTTGATAATAATAATAATGTGTCATTTAATGCTTCTCGGCTGACAACACTTCCACAATCTAAACGAGCCTCTATAGCGGGGAGAAAGTGGTATATTAATTCAATGGGGATACCATATCTGCAATATACAAAACCTACTAGATGGGCAGCTAAGGGCTTTCTATATTTCTTCGCTGCCATCCTGTGTTAATCTGAATTTTTGCAACTTAAATTTGCTAGCTCTAGCAGTCACATTAGAGTTTGATACTCTCTCCTCTCCTGCTTCACATCTATATGAGGCTGCTGAGTGAGCTCAACCATTGCCATGGGGTGGGGTACTATAAGTACACACCAGGGGTGGGTTCTACTTACCTTTACTACTGGTTCGCAGCGGGGCTGCACACACTCTTTTGCACAAGTGCAGAAATATTTTGATGATATCGGGTTTGGTGAGTGGAGCCTCCCGCTGGTTTTACTACTGGTTCTATAGAACCGGTGCGAGCAGGAGGCAACCCACCACTGGTATACACCTCTGCCCTTGGCAAATTAAGTGATGCCATTGATGTCTTGTCCTGATGCCTGGAGGCTGGGGGGTTGTCTATGGGTAACAACAAGCTTCAGCTGAACCCTGGCAAGACAGAGCAGCTCTGGGTTTTGGAGCCTTCCAAATCTGGCAATGTACCATCTTTGATATTAGAAAAGGTTGCACTACCCCAGACAGACCTGGTGCAAAACTTGGGGGTCCTCCTAGGACAGTGATGGCTAACCTTTTCCGGACCAAGTGCCCAAAGTGTGCACACAGGTGCCCATGAATGCATATGCCCATGCCCAAACCCCCAAAGTGCAATGTGTGCACACACCCTGCATGCACCCCATCCCCATGCATCCACATGCCCCCCGTATGCACCTGGCCCCCTGCATCCACACATGGCCCCTAGCATATGCCCTGCACCCCTGTGCATGTGTGCACGGCCCACACATACACCCAAAAACCAGTTAGCAGGTGGGAGGCGCAAATGCATGTGCGGCGGAGTTAAACTGGGGTGATGGCTCATGTGCCACAGAGAGGGCACTGTGTGCCACCTCTGGCATGCATGCCATAGGTTCATCATCATGGTCCTAGACTCTCCTCCACAAGAAGCAGGTAGCAGTCATGGCAAGGATGACCTTTGCACAGCTTTGTGTTGTGTTCCAGTTACTCCACTTCCTGGACCATGAGGCTCAACAGGTATCCCTGTTGAATTAATATGCCACTTAAACCCCACTATAGAAGCCCATTTAGGTTGTGAACTGTTGTCAGACTGCTGCTGTCACTTATGCCTTGGTTACCCTCTAGAATGGATTAATACAATGTGCTCGACATGGAGTCGTCCCTTGGAAAACATCCAGAGCATTATGGTTTTCTGAGCTGCATTGATTGCCAGTTTGCTTCCAAATGCAATTCAGTATGCTAACCTTGGCTTTTAAAGCCTTGCATGGCATGGGAAAAAGTTAGCTGAAGGGCTGTCTCTTCCCAGTTATATCTACCCATCACATCAAGTCCAGTAGAAGTAGTATGCTCTGAATCCCATCTGCAAAGGAGTTCCATCTTGTGGGACCTTGGATCTTTTCTGCTGTAGCCTCCACTTTATGGAATGTCATTCCCTCTGCCCCATCTCTGTTAGCCTTCTGGAAAGTTTAAAAAGAGGTTCTTCCATCGTTCCTGGGCATCCCTTGGTGAGTCTGCAAAGTGACTGAATGTCCTCCCGCTATCATTGGGTTCTTTTATGTTCTGACATTTCTTTTCTAGTCTTCATTCCCCTCTTCTGGCTATCTTTATTTCTCTTCCAACCTCTCTAGCCTCTTCTTGTAGTCCTCAGTCATTGCTCTGCTCATCATCACAGCTTCCTCCACTGATTTACAGCCTTGTCCCCCAAACTCTCAATCTATTGCCATTGCTGCAGTACCATCATTGAACCTCACCTTTACCAATCCAGGCTTCTGCCTCTGGTCATAATCCACAACCACACTTGCTCCTGCTGCCGACACCACTTGTTTCTGCCTCCAGTTCTACAACTTCTTCTAGACTTGGTCCTTGATCCAATGCTACCACTGCTGATCTGACTGCCATCAATGCCAAACTTTACTATCTCTAGAGTTCTTCATCTCCATCTCCCCTGGCCTCTAGCATCAGCCTTAATCTATTCTTGCATCTCTCTTCCGCTGCCATCCCCACTAGCCTTCGCTGCAGATTACGCGCCGCAAAGGAACATCTGAGGTTTTGTACAAGTGACAGATTTTTTTTTCTTCATCTCAAATGATTAAGCAGTGGTCTGACAGAGCTCTCATTGCCGGGAACATTTTTTCCCCTCCCTCTTCATTATGCTCCTTCATCAGACAGACTTGGCTGTTTTTCTGAAAGCTTCAGAACCTGCCAAAAAAATTAGAACAAAAACTATGTCTTGATTGAAACATGGGAGGTATCTCTTCACAAGCAATAGAAGAACTCTTGTTTCACCTTCAAACTTTGAGAAGGGTGGACCCATCACTGCAGTGGTGCTAATATGCATAATTCAGCTTGGGTTAAGCATCAGGATGACATGTGTCACTTTGGGTGCATTACCTGTTTGATGCATCGAGCCATGCAGGAAATAAACCATTCAAAATTCTCTCCCCAGCTTACAAAACCATTTTTACCTAGCAATTACTAATGGCTTTTCCACCTTATATTCCATTAAATCCCTGCCACAGATGAAGGGTAGTAAAATGCTTTTCCTTACTTGAGGGGTGATAACAGATTATGTAACCAACTCCAGAGTGAGCTTTCTCTAAAGAATTCACAAGATGATCTTTTCATGATTTGATTAGAGCTTAATGTATATCTAATGTTTAAAAATGATTACACCGTAATAGGTCATTCTAAAAAGCATGTCAATAGTGTTTATAAAATAAACTAAATCATCCTTATGATGCTGTCATATACTTCTGCAAAAACAGAAGTGTTTGTCAGCGGCTAGTGAACATTTTTCAAAGATAACGTTCTAAAAAGCATGTCAATAGCTTTTATAAAGTAAACTAATCATCCTTATGATACTGTTATGTACTTATGCAAAAACAGAGGAGTTTTTCAGTGGCTAATGAATGTTTTCTCAAAGATAACTGGCCTGTCATTATTCAGAGGTTAGCTTTTTAATTTGCTCATATCATAAAGAGTTTCCTTTTCCATTTTGTTTGGAGTGGGTTCATTCATGACATATCTGATCCCTGTAACTTTATGGGAATTAAAACTCTCAATAAAGATCTAGGTGGGGAAAAGAAATTCAATCCAGTGTAAAAAAGCAACATACTATTTACATGTGAGCAGTAACCAAAAGCAAGCCATAATCAAATTGCAAAACTGAAGAATGTTGGCATCGTCTGTCACAAAATCCACTCCTACATTTACATTACAGAGACATAACTATTGATTACAAAAGTAATAATCAACAGTACAGCAAATCCAGAATTTGAGAACATTTATAATGAGTGATAAATATATATATATATATATATATATATATATATATATATATATATATATGTTTCTTTTTTCTTTTTTCGTAGGCTTCGTATGCTTTTCTATCTAGCCAGGTTTTACCTACGTAAGTTATGTTGTTCTGCAGCCCTGGTTTGTGAAATCACATTCACAGGTTCTGGGCCTCTCTCTTCTCTAGCCAACTGCAATTCTCTGTTGTTTCTGGGAGACTCAGATGGACCATTTCTGCCTTTTTAGGCTTCCTCAGTGAGCCACACCCCTTTTTTTATCCTCCCTGTAAAGGGTACAATGTT
>WNWU01000006.1:17477602-17490903 GCA_012654045.1 Ptyas mucosa
CTAGCCAGGTTCTACCTACGTAAGCTAAGATGTTCCTCAGCCCTGGTTCTGTGAAATCTAATATATATATTATACACACACACACACACACACACACAAAGTAGAAAGTGTGTTTTTGGCTTCTTTTTTTAAAAAAATATCTTTTTTACAATATTGCATGAATAAACATATCAAAAGTGTAATCACTGGCTTCAATAAAACTTTATATGGGTTGTTAAGTTTGTTCACCTTTACTATATGTTTTCATTTGGTAGGAAGATGCTAAAATAACCAAAGACAACAGCTTTCACACTTTTAATTAGGTGAGAATCGCCAGCCTGATTGAAAACCAATTTTAAAAAGAAAATAACGGCATTACTCACTATAAACACACATACTAGATTCAGCCTTCACACTTCCTGTATTTTTTAAGAAGTAGCAGAAGATGACAAATGGACTGGAATTTGTTTGCTTTTTAGAGGTGGCAGTCATAATAATGACACACACATTTATATATGTGTGTGCTTTTTTAAAAAAAATCACTTATTTATGCATTTGTTGTGTTTATATGTCATTTGTGGATCAGTTCTTCAAAAAGCAATTTAGTTACAAATAAAAGAAATGTAAAGCATCAGCAAAGTTAGAAAAGAATAAAGTTAGATGTCAATAATAAAACAAATAATAAACCAAAGAGCTGAAAGTAAGGATAATAGTATGCTGTCCTTAAAACAGAACAAAGAAAAAACAGGACATCTATCATGTTTAAAAGATCAAAGAAAAGTCTTCCCTTGATATGTAAAGATAGTATAGTTGATTTCAGATAATCCTTTCCAAGGAAACTTTTTGAGAAATAAAAACAATGCCCTCTCCAGAAGATTCTCCATGGGTAATAATGTTGGGTTCCTTTAGAGGATGTCTGGTTGACTTGGAAGGGCTCTTAAAAATAATGAAGTCCCAACTCATGTAGGCACTCAATGAAGCTGTTTTTCCTATCGTCATCAACAGTAACCCAACATACATTATAAAATATATTTCAAATCTACATGGATAAGCTGACCAGGCCAGATTTATTCTGGGCCATATGTTACAAATGAACATAGAATATAGAATAACAGAGATGGAAACGACCTTGGAGGTCATCTAGGCCAACTCCCTGCGTGAGCAGGAGAGTCAATACCATTTCAGACAAGTAGTCCCTTCTTGAAAGCCTCTAGTGTTGGGGCACCCACAACTTCTGAAGGCAAGGCATGCCACTGATTGATTTCCATTGATTTCTAAATTTCTCCTTAGTTCTAGGTTGCTTCTCTCCTTGATTAGTTTTCATCCGTTGGTTCTTGTCTTGCCTTCTGGTTTTTGGGTAAATAGTTTGCCTCCCTCATCTTTGTGACAGCTCCTCAAATACTGTAACACTGCAATCATATCTCCCCAGTCCTTCTTTTCACTAGACTAGACTTAATAACCCCAGACTATAAATCTGATCCAACAAAGGACAAAGGTGGACATTTTGTGGGGGAGGGGAGTCCCAAACAAAGTACTATAGATATTAGTCCTTTGGAGGTCATCAATTAACTATTGGAATTTTTCTCCCTATTTAAAATATTACAAAGCTATAACAACAACTCAAGACTTCACATTTGCAGTGCTTTTCCACATTACAATCTGCCCTTTTGCAAATCATTCTCAATTTACTTTAACCACGTAATGGGATTCCCCAGACTCCTATGTACATGCACATCCTTACCATCTGCAGATGATGAAGAAACCTTTCCTGTGTTTCTTCCCCTTGCAGGAAAGTGAACAATTTGTCCGCTTAAGGGATAGGGTTCTAAGATCTGGGTCACCATGAATGAATGCCAGTCATTCTTCAGATCCCACAAAAGGAAAGCAATCTCATGCCGTCTGCTGTAGCCTTTGACTCAGACTCCAGAGGAAGCAGTTCCCCCCACCCTGCAACAGTTTTAGCGTGGAGGGGGTTAGGCAGAGATTGCTATGTCAGGAAAACAAAAAGTAAAGATGGACAACCAGATAAAGTCCTTCTTAAAGTGACACATAGGGTGGGAGGCTCAAGCACAAACAACCACAAATGCATAAGAGAAGCAAAGAGAACAGAAACACTAGTGCTCCTATGGTAGTCAAGATCAAAGATATTTTGCCGTTTTTGGCACATCTCTGATTTGATGGTGGTGGGTTTTCCAACTTTAGTGCCTTCAACTCTCAGGATGGGGGGGGGATAAAACCCTTTCCAGATTTCAGGTCCTTTGTCTCTTGTCCAATGGTTGGACAATGAGACCAAGATGATGCTTTGATGCTCTTTAATGGTTGATGCTCTTTCTGGCCCACTCTTAATCTGAGTTCCTAACTGGTGGTTTCTTCTGAATCTTTATCCCTCTGGGCTGGGGGAAAAATATCAACAAGCAAACACGACAATTTCACTACTGATTCTGCCTTAGAAAGGGAATATGGCACAATTCTGGTCTTTCACAAGATTTAAAAAAAAAATAAGGAGAAGTCTAGGTTTCACTGTTTCATCAGCAAATTGGTTTTTTTAAAAAGCTCAGCTTTTTCACTGTTTCGTTGGTGAACCTGGAAAAATAATTAACATCAAAAGGATTGCCACCAGTGATCAGAGAAGAGGAGATACGGTGGCACACAGTAACTAATTGGACTGGAGGTGCTTCCTTACCTTGAAATGAAGTGCAACAGATGAACAGGACCCAGCTTCTCAAGCTGGCACAAGTCATAAAAGTTGGCTCGCTATTTTTGTCATGTAGTAGAAGAAGACAGTTGAAGGTGGCCTTTCTGGTGGGCTGAGGTAGATAGAAGAGGACATCATGGGTTATTGGCCTTGAGAAATGGTCAGGGGGCTATTCTCATGCTGGGGCAAGCAAATGCTGGGGTCAGTTCAGTCACGATAGCATGGTAAAAATATCATGTGGAGAGTTAGATAAATAAATAAATGGCTGATTGGTCAGCCAGCCAGCCATATATTACATACATTACGAAGAAAAAAAAATGGTCATGATTTAATTTCTGGCAGATATTATTTCAGCCTTTCATTGAAATTGAATGACCCTGTCAAACTTTTTCAAGTTCATGCTACTGATTGCCTATAGGTAATTCTGAGCCAAAATATTTAAGGACTTTTTTTAAAAAAAAATCACTTTCAGGTACAGCAAAAACGTCTCTCACATATGTGCACAGTTTAGGGCAGGGGTGTCAAACTCAAGGCTCACGGACCAGAACTGGTCCGGGGGTGCTTAGATCTGGCCCATGGGGCCACCCTGGAAACAGCAAAGGACCAGCTCACAGTGCCTCTGCCAGTGAAAATGGAGCTTGGGAAGGCCGTGGCCATCCCCAGCTCCATTTTCACTGGCAAAGGCATGGCAGATCAGCTCCATTTTTGCTGACAGAGTGTTGCAGGAGGCTGTCACATCCGAAAACAGAGCTCAGGAGCTTGTTTTCGCTGGCTGAGCACTCGAGCCACCACCACCCAACCAGAGTGATGTCAAGCTGGCCATGCCCATCTCAACAATGCCCCCCTCCCCCCCCCATGGTCAAACGCAACCATGCGGCCCTCAGTGAAATCGAGTTTGACACCCCTTCTTTAGGTGGTTAATATATGTATGGGTTTCTGTCTGGTGTTCTCCACCATGTGATGCTAAGGGAGAAAAAACTAAGGAATTCATTTTTGCTGTCCTTTTCTATGATTGGACTTTCAAAGTGATATGAAAAACAACATTTCTGAAGTCTTATCTTCCATCCTTCCCTTCTCCAGTATTAGCATTGCAGTATGTCTATAATTATTAACAAAACATTACGTTTATTCAAGTTGTACATGTAGTATCATTGATGGATATGTTTGTACTGTGCTTGGAGCAAAAAGCTATTGATTATGAAAAGGGCTGGTAGGGACTCCACCTACATCAATAATGAAATTTTTTTTTTAAATTGCAGAGATGCAAAGTAATTAGATGTAAAGGGAAAGCATAGACATTAAGAAGGAAGCTTGTCTCTTTTTTTATTCCTGTTAATAGTCTATGGCTGCTTCAAAATTCAGAGACTGTTCGAGTGCAGAAAGTGGGTTTCCAAAGAGAATATAAATGAAAGAATATCATTTTTAGTTCATAATTTATGAAGGCAGTTGGCACCCAACTGGAAAAGAGTAGACAACGAATAAAGCTTAATGAATAAATAGTACATCTGGGTGGAAAATGGCTTCCCATGCTCTTAAGCTAAAAAATCTTCAGATCTAAACTAAGATCCAGCGAGAGTAACAAATAAAGGACATACATTGTTATGTAGGAAAGCAAATTAATAGTTGAACTAAGGGAAAGCAAAATATCTAAATGGTTCATGTTGTACCATAATAAGAGAAACTTATGAATGTGTTTTGTCTTTCTCATGGAAATGGGTGGAACACTGAAGCCTTTAATTTCACATGTACGCTTTGGGGGGGGGGGGCGTTATAGCTTTCAGTTGTGGTTAATATCCAATATAGTCTAGAGGTAGCAACACATAAAGGAGCTTTTCTTCTTGAAAAAGGAAAGAATAGAATAGAATAGAATAGAATAGAATAGAATAGAATAGAATAGAATAGAATAGAATAGAATAGAATAGAATAGAATAGAATAGAATAGAATAGAATAGAATAGAACAGAATAGAACAGAATAGAACAGAATAGAATAGAATAGAATAGAATAGAATAGAATAGAATAATAGAGTTGGAAGGGACCTTGGAGGTCTTCTAGTCCAACCCCCTGCCCAGACAGGAAACCCTACAACACTTCAGACAAATGGTTATCCAACATCTTCTTAAAAATTTCCAGTGTTGGAGCATTCACAACTTCTGCAGGCAAGTTGTTCCACTTATTAATTGTTCTAACTGTCAGGAAATTTCTCCTTAGTTCTAAGTTGCTTCTCTCCTTGATTAGTTTCCACCCATTGCTTCTTGTTCTACCCTCAGGTGCTTTGGAGAATAGTTTGACTCCATCTTCTTTGTGGCAACCCCTGAGATATTGGAACACTGCTATCATGTCTCCCTTAGTCCTTCTGTTCATTAAACTAGACACACCCAGTTCCTGCAACCGTTCTTCATATGTTTTAGCCTCCAGTCCCCTAATCATCTTTGTTGCTCTTCTTTGCACTCTTTCTAGAGTCTCCACATCTTTTTTACATCGTGGCAACCAAAACTGAATGCAATATTCCAAGTGTGGCCTTACCAAGGCATTATAAAGTGGTATTAACACTTCACGTGATCTTAATTCAGGGGTGAAATGCTCCCAGTTCGGACTGGCTCAGGTGAGTAGGTAGCGATGGCAGTGGGCAGTTCAGAGAACCGGTAGCAAAAATCCCTGCCCCCATCCCCTATGCCCAGCTGAGCCGCGTGATCATCAGAGCCTTTTTCCCCCTTTTAAGTGGCTCTGACAATCCCAGCTGAGTTTCCTGTGGTTAGCTAGCTGGCAAAAATCCCTCCCCCCCTTCTCCCTTCCGCTTGCTTACCTTAGCTGCTGGTTGCAATGCCTGCCTTGCTTCGCTTGCTGTAAACCCTGCAATCCATTGCATCAGCAAGCAACTGAATCTCCCTGCCTGCAATCAAGCTCATCGGTGAGCAGCTCTATCTGCCTGCCTGCCTTCCTGCCTGCAGGGGTCTCCAACCTTGGCAATTTTAAGACTTGTGGACTTCAACTCCCAGCAAAGCTGGCTGAGGAATTCTGGGAGTTGAAGTCCACAAGTCTTAAAGTTGCCAAGATTGGAGATCCCTGTTCTATTGGGTAAGTTTTTTTCCCCTTTGGGAGCTTTAAAAAAAATAGTTAATTGGGGTTCTTTTTAGTTGTTCTTTTTTTAGACCTAGCCATTTAAAGTTTAGGAAGTTTTAAATTTAGCTGCTTTTATATAAAAATAAAAATAAATTAAAATAACATAATATTTGTGCAGCTTTCTGAGATTTAGTGTGTTTCTGTAGTGTTTCACTCTAACTACACAAACACACAAAATCTCACAAAGCTGTATGTGGAATTTTGTGTGTGTAAAGTGTGAAAGTTGGTTTTTTGGGCTTTTTGTGGCTGTGTGAGGTTCTTGCTTATTGCGGGGGCCATTTTGGGTCTAGCACAGCTGCTTTTACATTGTGGGTGAACCAGTTGTGTTGTGTTGTGTTTTGTAGGTTAAAAAAGGGCAAAGAAGTAACATTTACTTGTTCACGCCCACCCAGTCACCTTACCACCAAGCTCCGCCCATTAATTAAGCCACGCCCACAGAACCGGTAGCAAAAAAAATTTAGGTTTCACCCCTGTCTTAATTCTATCCCTCTGTTTATGCAGCCCAGAACTGTGTTGGCTTTTTTGGCAGCTGCTGCACACTGCTGGCTCATATTTAAATGGTTGTCCACTAGGACTCCAAGATCCCTCTCACAGTTACTACTATTGAGCAAGGTACCACATATACGGTACCTATGCATTTTGCTTTTCTTCCCTAAATGTAGAACCTTATTTTTTTCATTGTTGAATTTCATTTTGTTAGATAGCACCTAATGTTCAAGTCTGTCAAGATCCTTCTGTATCTTAAGCCTATTTTCTGGAGTGTTGGCTATTCCTGCCAGCTTGGTGTCATCTGCAAATTTGATGAGTTCCCCATCTGTCCCTTCTTCCAAGTCATTGATGAAGACAAACCTAATATTACTAGATCATTATCTTGGATACATTTTACTTTGGCCCATTAGATTAGACATAATTTTTAAGCTTCAGAACTATGCAGGATCAACCGCTATCCACTATTCTAAGGAGTTTGTTTAGAGAGTGTTTTTTAAAAAAATAATAATAATAACTCACAGCTCTCAGCAAAAATACAAAAAGACCTTTTTCTGAATATGTGACCTTTACCCCAAGCCAATCTGTACACCAACAGCTTCTGAGCTTTCGTAGCATTATGATTTGTACAAATCAAAAAATGCATATTTTTAAAAGATCTGCTTAGAAAGTTGAAACGTGGGCAAAGCACATGTTTGAACTTCAAATGGGGCTGGATTTGAACCAGGCTAAAAGTTATAGTCTGTAAATTTGATGTGAATTGTCAGTTTTTAAAATTAAATGAAATAGGGCTGAGGAAGTGCCAATATCTGATACTGACTTTTGGTAAAGGGCTTGATAAACTGTAAAAATAAAAGACCGTAAAAATAAAAGACTTACACAATTTGGGATGAACACCCTTTGCATGGTGGTGGGAGTAGGAATGGATTTCCAGAGAGGAAAAAATTGCAGACTACAGGAACCATTTGCACTACTCAGGTGACCCTGAGGACACAGATAAATCTCAAAGTGCTTCAATGACCCTCTAAAAGGATGTAAATGACCAGCTGCCTGCAAGGAATATAAATCCTTCCATTCCCCACCATCCAGTCACAGCTGAAGAAGTTTCTTGGATGAGAAGTGAAACGTCTTCAAAGAATAAACAAGAAAGTCCAGCTGCCTCCTGTAAAAGCATCTTTGGGACAACCATAATCTGGATGTCTGAGAATCTCTACAGATTTGTAAAAATAAAAATTAAAAAAATAATAATAAAGGACAGCAGGTGTTACCTACTTCCAGCAAAAAATAATGATGAACCTGGTGACAAAAATATTTGTGGACCACAGACAACTCTGTCCAAAGTGTGGAACATTATGCTGGGATATAAGTATGTTCAGACAGATTGTACATGAAATACTAATAGCAACATTGTCATTGAAACCCCTGAACCTAAGAAGAAAAGACAGTCATGAGAAAAATGTGAAATGACTTGAAAGAACTTGGAGAGAAGCAAAATTGAGAAGTATTAATTACATGACACAATCAGAAGGAAATATATATTGTGAAATGGAAGGAAATGACAGATGGTAAATTGGATATAGCCTGAACATAGTGGGGGTAGAGAACAGGCTAAAGAACAAATTAAAAAAAAGTAAAATAATTAACAAATTAAAAAGAACAGCAGAAGGTGGACATATTAGAGAAACAGCAGGAAAAAAACCAGACAGAAGGTATTATAAAACCTAGAACAGGAAATATTAAAAGGATCAGAAACTTGGCTGGCTATGTGGGAGAGAGAAAGGTATAAAATGCAAAATGTTTTTGTTTTCTTTTGTTTTTTGTTCTTAGTGGGAGGAAAGAGAAAACACAGGAGGCAAGCAAGCATTTCAGTGTTTCTGCCTTGATAACGTTCAGATTGTCTAGCAGAAGGAAAAGAAAGGAAAGAAGAGGCAACACGCTCCAGACTTCAAGGTATCTTTTTCTCTCACAGGTCTCTCTGCCCAAACTCTGCATTTTCCTGCATTGTGAATAATTGTGGGCTTCTCAGAAGTATCTTTTTGCCTCCTGAGGAGGTGGGGAAGCCATTGGCTGTGCAACTCACATTGGGTTACTTCTACCCTTTAAAACTGTAGACATTTAAGTATCTTATTCCACTTATCTAAAATTCATGAAGCTGGGCAGCCAACAAAGCTTAAATACCTCAACTATCAAATAATTGGTTGTTGATAAAAACAACAACAACAATAAATAAAAACAAATCAATATAACCATTGCATGGACCCTGCCATGCATCTGGATCCCAGTGTTTGACTCTTTGGCTGATATTTTACCAGTCAAGGGAGATACTAGGCCATAAAAATAATCTAACAGAAGGCTCCAGGTTTCTTTTGGACATCCTTTGTGTTTCGAAGTAGATTACAAATTGAGCAACTACAACCTTCTTCTGCCTTCCAAGTTGGGGAAGTTCAGCTGGGGACAATGTGAAAATGCTTCTGAAGGAAACTACATTCGGAAAGGATCCTCTTTCTACATGGTTGCAACTAATCTCTTCTAGATAAAATACTGGTTTTGAGTAAACCTCCAATATAGACAATTGCCCATCTTTTAGAAGGGATTGGGGGATTGAGCTATAACCACTTTATGCCAGTTCAAATTAGGTTGTCTGGATTCCCCCAGTTTGTTTGGTGCATATGTCTTTAAACCCATGTTGCATATGCTGGTAACCTCCAGACTTGATTATCAGCACAAGTCCTATTAACCCTTTTTTTTTTTTGCCTAATTCAGAAGCTTCAAGAGATAGAAAACTCTGCTTGCATAATCTTTGGAAAAATTTAAGAGATTATTTTATCTTTTTGTTAAAAGATGTGTGTTAGCTGCCACCTAGGCAAAATGCAAAGTACTGAGTTATTATATTTAAAGACTTATCTAGCTTAGATCCAAGTTTCATGAGAGAATGCCACTTTTTATTTGTGACTTGATATATTGATATATATTATATATAAAACAGATATATTCTGGTTTTCCATGAGGTTCAAACCTCTACCAGGAGGGATACCTGGGTAGGGTAGGATGGGTAAAGGGAACCCATCGGACAATATTTGTATCTCAACATTCAATGGGAAACCCATAAAATAACATCTCACTATCTGACAAGTCCCAAATAGAATGGAACAGGTCCTGTGGGATATAGGGAACTTAATGGAACAGCTGCAACCCATTACATATTGTACCAACAGGTGTAGAATAAACCATACTTTCACTATTAATGGTCATGATAATATCTGCTACATATGGGAAAATCACTTACATTCTTAGCATTATTTAGTGCCCAGCACAATGGATGATTGATCTGGATAGGATTAGAAAAGCACTTGAGGTGACTTTGCTGTTATAGTCGCCATATGTTTATATTATAAATCAGTCATTTCATCAACTATGCAAAAGAGTATACTGTAATTCTACTCATGCTCTTAGTGAGTGCAAAATCCTGATAAATCTAAAAAGAACAGGTCTAAAATGTATCTTGGCTTCAGTATGTGTGTGTATTTAGCTATATAGATATAGATACGACATTTATAGGCGATCCTAATCTGCTATAAGTCTCGGCAGTTTACAAAATACAATGATAAATATTTTGTAAAAACACAGGAAGATTAACACCAGTAAAGGTCAGCCCTCCTGGGTAAACCAGACAGGAAACACAACTAGATGAGCTTATTGTGAGGCAACATGTACAGAATCTTGCAAATCTGAAGGTACAAACTTTCCACCAGCACTTTTAACTGCTTGATCAATTACGGCAGGTCCTTCCTAAATTTCTTCCTCTGACCTTTAAGTTACTGGGGGGTCCCCCCTCTCTTATCTGATTATTTCCCAGGCAGCATCTCTTCCCCTTGTCTTCTAAGGTTACCTACGCAATCCATTACATAAATGACAAAGTCCCTATCAATGCTACTATGGTAATGGCATAACTAAATGTAGCTTTACAAGTCAAGGATGAATACTCCTTAAATACTGCAATGCAATAAAACAGCTATACATTATGTCTCCTTGGTCCTGTTGTTTCAGCATGCAATCCTGTGGCAACATAGACAGATCAATGCAGGAACGGACAATAAGTAGCAGGATTACTACTCCTGTGATCTCTGCCCGTTGATCCTATGCCAGAAAATAGATGAGATCTAGAGCACAACAACATCTAGAAAAGCACATGTTAACCTCCCCTGCTATAATGGTTTGGGGTATACTATATTAGTGGTGCTATCACCAAAGTATCCAGTTTTGGTCACCACATTACAAAAAAGATGTAGAGACTTTGGAAAAAGAGCAGAGAAGAGCAACTTAGATGATGAAGGGCCTGGAGACCAAAACATATGAAGAAATTGGGTATGGCCAGTCTAGAAAAAAGAAGGACTGGGGTGACATGATAGCTGTATTCCAGCTGCCACAAAAGAGGGAGTCAACTTATTTTTCCAAAGAACCGGAAGGCAGAACAAGAAACAATGGATAGAAACTAATCAAGGAGAGAAACAACCTAGAACTAAAGAGAAATTTCCTGTCAGTAAGAACAATTAGTCAGTGGAACAACTTGCCTACAGAAGTTGTAGATGCTTCATCACTGGAGGTTTTTAAGAAAAGACTGGGCAGCCATTTGTCTGAAATTGTATAGGGCAGAGGTGGGATTCACTTACCTTCCTTACCGGTTCGCAAATGTGAGTGCACATGTCACCTCTGCGCATGCACACATCCTTCTGTGCATACACAGTAGTCGCACATTACGTGGGTTGGGCAGAGCCTCCCGCAGTCGCCGCTACCAGTTCGTGCGATCCAGAGAGAAGCGGCTGAATCCCCCCACTGATATAGGGCTTCCTGCTTGAGAAGGAGGTTGGACTAGAAGACCTCCAAGGTCCCTTCCAGCTCTTCTCTGATTGATGGAACTCGCCATTCATTGCAGAGGATCTATGGAGGAATATACCTGGAGTTTATTTTAATATTTTGATTTGCTGTGCACACTAGAGACACAATAGCTGCGTTTGTCTCTCAGTGACTTAGAAGGAACTTGGTGTTTGCCTTCAAGTAGCTGAGCAATACTGCTGTCCTCCTGATGGATGCACAGCTCAAGTCCAATATTGAAAGAGGTGATACATAATGGATTTGAACTCAGTTGGTATAGAATCTGTGTCTTATTCTACCTATCATATATATTCAAGAGATCAGCATACTTGAAAGGGATATGGCTCTGCACTAAGATTTAAAATATAAAAGTCATTCTTTTGGGGGCAATTTTTTAATGTATACCTGATGATAAGGGGCAGAAGAGTGGAAAAGGAATATTCAATTCAGAAATTAGCAGATTTCGCCTGTAATCAGAATGAGGCTTTGAACACTAAGATTAGTGGTGGGGAGGTTTACGTGATTGCTATTCGTGAGTGATTGCTATGTGTTTCCATTCCCAACTAACTGTAATATTATATGATTTCTTAGGGTTGTGCAAGTCTTGAAGGAGGTGCATTATTTCCATGAAGTTTCATACAAAGCACTTGCGTGGCCCCTCACTTTAAAAGCGGGGGGAAACCCCAGCCACGTTACTTCCTTTGCTCTGTTTTGGATCCATCCTGACGAAAAGCTAAAAGAAGGTAATGAACACTTTTCTGGCTATTTCAAACAGTGAAAGTAGCTAAGAGGAGACAATCAAACAATGCTACTCTCTACAATCCTCTGCTAGAATCCTGCATCACTTTTTAAAAAAAAAAACTGAATTAAAGCTGATTTTCTTTTGGGGAAGGGGAGGAGATGAGAGCTAATAGAAAGTCTTCAGGGCAATGCCAAATCTCTGTCAAGGCTAAGTATGCTCTCCCTTTGCCCCAGCAAAGAGAATGACATCATCCAGGTGACACAAAGCTGTGTGTGTGTGTGTGTGTGTGTGTGTGAAGGCAAAACTAAACTGTCTCATACCAACCTAGTTCTTTTCCAGCCATAGGAAGAAAGCTAATAACAAATAACACAAATATTTATGGATTCAACTTTATCATTAAAATTTTAACTCACACTTTTGAAGACTTGAGATTGACAGCGCTGGCACTGCCAAGAATAACTGAGCAACAGCATATGTGTAGGTGGGTGCGATGTTTGCATATTCATATTAGTTGACATTTCCTTCGGGAGCAGTAATTCTGTAAGGAACAGCCAAATAATTAGCAGACACAATATCATTGCTGGTTTTATAATGCTGCCATTCACAAAATGCCTTGCAAATGTTGCTTTCAAGATAGTCAGTCTTCTCATAGAACGGTATACTGTATATTTACAAACTAGCCACCATGCTCAGTTCATTTAATTGGAAGTAAATGGAAGAAATCTTGATTTTTCAGAACAAGAAAGCATTACATTGTACCACACTGTTCTTTATGTTAAATAGCCCTTAAGAAAACAATGAACACTGATCAGATTAGGAGCAGATGACAAAAGGCTGTGTATGACAAATGATTCTAAGCACATTCAAGCTCTAGAATGAGACATTAACAAACCCACTCCCATTTTCTCAAAACTCACCCATAATAGGAAACTGATAAATATAATTCTCTTTGCTGCCATCACCCTTGAGATGCTGAGAATACTTTTGAGCCCATCAGTAGGTTTTTGAGATGATCAATAAAGGAAGCAAAGAGTGCACCATCCATCCATTTTTTTTTAGATCATGTGATACATTTGTGTCTGGTGATTAAAATAATCTAAACAGTTGCTTTGCAAGATAACTGCAAAACCACCTAGACTCTACCCTCTGTGGCCTATGGAGTAATTGCATTTCAACAAGGTGTTACAGTGGTGGGCCCTCTTCAGGAAGAGGGGCTGAAATACAAGAAACAGAGTAAGATAAGAATTCCCATTTATACTGATAAAGAGGGTCGAGTCTTAATGATAGAACTAAAATTGGAAATAAAAACAATATTGTTAGTAGCCATCTATGCTCCAAACAGAGGTGGCAAGTTAACAGTGGAGTGGAGTGGAGTGGAGTGGAGTGGAGTGGAGTGGAGTGGAGT
>WNWU01000006.1:17490913-17542910 GCA_012654045.1 Ptyas mucosa
GGAGTGGAGTGGAGTGGAGTGGAGTGGAGTGGAGTGGAGTGGAGTGGGACAGGACACTTTACGTGTGATTGGAGATTAGATTTCCAGAATACGTAATTGAACTTTAGCATTTTGTAACGTGGCATTTCCTGCATCCTTATTTTCCACCTCATTTTGATACATCAAGTGTGATCATGCAATGAACAGAACGCATGAATAAATGAACTAAGCTGAACGGTGAAAATCACTCATTCCTCTATTAACAGATACATGTATACTGTTCAGTGACTGATTGCATACAAATTTAATGTAGCATCGAAAGCAAATTTTAAAACGTTTTACCTTTGAACTAGATTCAGATGTTCCTGGGGGGGTGGGGAATGCTTCAGGTGCAGAGTCTCTCACGAATATTTATAAGAAAGCGCACTGATTAAAGTTATACTTCTTCTCCGCGCAGCACTGACATCCATGCCCACCAAGTAAAAGATGATGTGTGCATTCTGAATGGAATCTCATGTATAAAATAGCATTTTCCCCCACTGGGAAATTGTAGGAAAAAAGGGAGCATCAGCAAGTATTGAAAAATCATAGGTCACAAAGCAAAAGTCATAAATCTGTCTAGTGACATTTGACTTGCTCTTTGAAGGCAACTTATACAACTATGATTTATAAGAACACTCAAAAAAACATTTGGTAACTTTGTTTTTTGCTTTGAAGCCTCTTTGAAGGAAGGTGACTTTAAAATCCTTCATGGAACCATTCTGAAATGCTTAAAGCAATACATCTTCGTAGCTCCCTTATGTCCTTGTTTTTTTTTTCTCAGGACCTTATAAGAAATCATATTTAACAGAATAAATCTAAATAATTTCAAAATGGCAAGATTCAGATTATTATTTTTTCCTTCCATTCAGTTGTGTCCGATTCTTGAAGACTGCCTGGACAAGTCCCTACAGGGTGTTTTTGATAAAGTTTAAAAGAAGTGATTTGCTATTGATTTCCTCCTAGGGCTGAGAGAAACTGACTGGCTTTGTGCCTAAAATGGGGATTAGAACTCAGGCTCCTAGTCTCCAGCCTTAAGCACTAAACCAAATTGTCTCTCAGGTTCAGATTAGGAGAAAAGAGGGTGAAAATTTAGGTGCGTCTTATACACCGAATATAGTCCCACCCACCTACTGGCCCCCACCCTTTGGCCTCTGCCTTGCAGCAGTTACCTCCCTGCAAGCAAACAGCAAGAAAAAACAGCTCCTTTCAGCTTCAGCACAACCTAATTAGCACAAGTTGATTGGATTGGCCTCCAGACTCTCATCTGATTTGCTCTCAGCTGTTTTGCCCAGGGCTCTGCTGCTTGCTGGAAAGAGGTAAATTTATTTATTTATTTATTTAATTTGTATACCGCCCTTCTCCAGCTGGACTCAGGGCGGTGAACAGCCAAAAAAAAATAGAGCATACAAAATTAAAAAACAATTTAAAATAATTAAATAGTTTTGGCCCACAATTTAAAACAACCAAGTTAAAACCAATTTATAATTTAAAACCAGAACAATAGGGTCAAGCCAGGCCGGCTAGATGAAATAAATGTGTTTTCAGGGCTCGTCGGAAAGCCCGGAGGTCAGGTATCATGCGTATCTCTGGGGGTAGGTCATTCCACAGGGCGGGTGCCGCTACAGAAAAGGCTCTCCCTCTGGGGGTCGCCAGCCGGCATTGTCTGGCGGACGGCACCCTAAGGAGGCCCTCTCTGTGCGAACGTACTGGCCGGTGGGAGGCTATTGGCGGCAGAAGGCGATCTCGTAAGTACCCTGGCCCTAGGCCATGGAGCGCTTTAAAGATGGTCACCAATACCTTGAAGCGCACCCGGAAGACCACAGGAAGCCAGTGCAGCTCGCGCAGGAGAGGTGTCACATGGGAGCGTCCCGTTGCTCCCATAATCCCCTGCGCGGCCGCATTCTGGACCAACTGGAGCCTCCGGATGCACCTCAAGGGGAGCCCCATGTAGAGAGCATTACAGTAGTCCAGGCGGGAAATGACGAGTGCCTGAGTGACTGTGCGTAGGGAGTCCCGATCCAGAAAGGGACGCAATTGGCGTATCAGGCGAACCTGATAGAAAGCCCCCCTGGCCACGCGCCGTCATGTGCTCTTCTAAAGACAGCCGTGCATCCAGGAGGACGCCCAAATTGCGAGCCCTCTCCGTGGGGGCCAATGATTCACCCCCAATAACCAGCGATGGCACCAGCTGGTTATATCGGGACGCCGGAAGCCACAGCCACTCGGTCTTGGAAGGGTTGAGACGAAGCCTGTTCCTCCCCATCCAGGCCTGCACAGCCTCCAGGCACTGGGACATCACTTCAAGGGCATCGTTGGGGTGGCCTGGGGTGGAGATGTACAGCTGAATATCATCAGCGTACTGGTGGAATTCCACCCCAAAGCCACGGATGATCTCACCCAGCGGCTTTACATAAATGTTGAACAGGAGGGGCGAGAGGACCGATCCCTGTGGTACCCCGCAAGCGAGGTACCTTGGGGTCGACCGCTGCCCCCCTGCCAACACCGATTGCGACCGGTCGGAGAGGTAGGAGGAGAACCACCGCAAAACGGTGCCCCCCACCCCCAACCCCTCCAACCGGCGCAACATGATACCATGGTCGATGGTATCAAAAGCCGCTGAGAGATCTAATAGGACCAGGATAGAGGAGCAACCTCTATCCCGAGCCCTCCAGAGATCATCAACCAACGCGACCAATGCCGTTTCCGTGCTGTACCCAGGCCTGAAGCCGGACTGGAGCGGGTCTAGATAGACAGCTTCATCCAGGTAATGTGGAAGCTGCCGCGCCACCACACTCTCAACAACCTTCGCAATGAAACGAAGGTTGGAGACTGGACGATAGTTGGCCAACACAGCCGGGTCCAGAGAGGGCTTCTTGAGGAGGGGCCTCACCACCGCTTCTTTCAAAGCAACCGGCAGGGCACCCTCACTCAAAGAAGCGTTAATAATCCTCTGGAGCCAGCCTCATGTAACCTCCCGGGAAGCCAGCACTAACCAGGAGGGACACGGGTCCAATAAACATGTGGTCGCGTTCAGCCGTCCCAGAATCCTGTCCACGTCCTCGGGAGTCACAGGATCGAACTCCTCCCAGATAATATTCTCAAGACCTGCCTCAATCATCCCGTCTGAACTTACCCAGTCGGAGGCCAGATCTTCCCGAATCTGAGCGATCTTGTCATGCAGATACTGCACAAAATCCTCAGCTCGACCCTGCATTGCTGGGTCAGGTTTTTTTTCCCCCCTTGTGCTAATCAAGCTATGCTGAAAACAAAAATGAAAGTAAAGCAGGCTGTTTGCTGTTTGCTGCAACGAGGCAAAATTGCTCAGAGGCAGAGGGAGATTTCTTTTTCTTCTTTTCCTCACCAAAAAAGGTAGGTGCATTTTATACTCCGGTGCGTCTTATACTCCGAAAAATATGGTAGTTAGAATTACTGGTCATGCAAATCAGACAGGTGGCTAAACCCACATTTGGTTACCTAATTCCTGCGAGACAAGATTTTTTTTTTTTAACATTCAAATCATGACAAGAGAAACTACATTCTGCATGTTTAAAATTGGTTGATTTTTCTCTGCTTTCCTGGTAGCTGTGTACATACACAACTTGTGTGTATGTTTATGTTTACATTTTTTAAAAAAACAGCGATAAGCATTGATAAGTGTTCCAAACCAATAGTAGAAGGGCAAGGTAAGGCAGGAGTGACCTTACTGGTGAGATGGGCAGCATATTTAATAAATAATTTATTTAATAAATTTAATAAATAAATTTAATAAATAAATAAGATTTAAGTATTTGTGACTGATGGAACAATGTCTACAGAATTTTTCCCTTCCATGCTTCCTGCCACCTGCCTAACTAAAAGACAAAGAACGAGACCGCCTGCTGCCACCAGTAGCCTCCCACCGGCCAGTTCGCTCTCACAGAGAGGGTCTCCTCAGGGTGCCGTCAACCAAACAATGTCAGTTGGCGACCCCAGGGGGAGAGCCTTCTCTGTGGGGGCACCTACCATCTGGAATGAGCTCCCCCCAGAGATACGAAGGATCCCGGACCTACGCACCTTCCGTCGCGCTCTTAAGACATTTTTATTTAACCAGGCTGGCCTGGCCTAATTTCTCCTCTTTTAGTAATTTTGTAATTTTCACTTGTTTTAAATTATTAGGGTTTTAAATATTAAGGCCAAATTATTTAATCAGATTTTAATTGTTTTAAATTTTGTATGCATATTGTTTTAGTATATGGCTGTTCACCGCCCTGAGTCCCTCGGGAGATAGGGCGGTATACAAATCAAATAAACCTCAAACCTCAAACCTCAATGGTGATATCATAAAGCCTTGAGAATCCTCTTCTCATATAACTGCTCAATGAGTACCCAAAACTTCTTATTGTCAGTGAGGAAGGATTCATTAGGTTAAAACAGGAAACTTGGGCTCCATTATTGTGATCATGAGCTGCCCAGTAAGGATATTTTCTGCTTGTCTGACTCATTCGTTTCATGCAAACACAGTGGGTACAATAGAGCTTATTCTGTTGTAACTATATAAATCAAATAGAAATAAAATACATCATCAAGAAGTTTATCTTCAAAGCCCAATTACCTCAGAGTTTCCAAGTGAGATTCATGAACCATCCTGAATCCTTCACTATAGAACCAAAGGATGTTGGTAGTCTTCTAAAGTAACCCTTTAACTCCTCAGGCTATCCCAGAAAAATGTTTGTTTGAAAGTTTTCAGTTGATGGACTGTAGGATGCAAGCTGTCCACTACTTTACGGATCTGCCTGAAAAGTCCCCATCTATTGGTTCTCTTTGTTGGTTCAGGCACTAGAGAGAATTAATACTGTCCGTTTTCTCAGTATTCTTCTCTTACAACCATGGAATTGTAAGGTTAGGAGAGGCCTTGGAAGTTATATAATCTAACCTCCCATCCAGTGCAAAACTCTTCATATCATCCCAGATAAAGATAAAGGTTCCCCTGTCCAGGTGTGTCTGACTCTAGGGGCAGTGCTCATCTCCCTTTCTTAGCTGAGAGACCCAACATTTCCAAAAATATTTCTGTGGTCATGTGGCCAGCATAATTATATGCTGAGGCGCACAGAACACTGTTTCCTCACCACTAAAGTGGTACCGTTACTATTTGCATTTACTACTTGCATCTACTTGCATTTACATGCTTTCAAAATGCTGGGTGGGCTGGAGCTGGGGCAAGTAATGGAGCTCACTCCATCATACAGTGCTCAAATCTAGGTGTCAACCTTCCAGCTGACAAGCTCAGCTTTTTTAACCAAAGAGCCAAGACAACCCCTATCCCAGACAAATGGCTGTGCAATCTTTTCTTAGAAACCTCCAGGGATGGAGCACTCATGACTTCAGCAGGCAGGTTGTTCCACTGCTTAAAAGCTATCATAGTCAGGTAATTCCTCCTTATTTTAAATCTGGATTCTCCTCTGTAGAGCTTCTTTTCTTACATTCAGCTCAGGGGTGGGTTCTACTTACCTTTACTACCGGTTCGCAATGGGATGCGCAGACTGCCGATGATGACATCTGGGGCGGGGGGCGGGGCCTCCCGCCGGTTTTACTACCAGTTCTTACGAACCGGTCCTAACCAGGGGCAAACCACTACTGATTCAGCTACTCAGGAGAATAACTCTACACCTCTTCCCTGTTGTTGTCATGTGTCTGTTTAGCATTCTTTTCTTTAGGCTAAAGATACAGTTCCCTTATCTGTTCTGTGTAGGATTTAGCCGCCAAACTTTTTGACATCCCAGTCATTCTTCTTTGCATTCTTTCCAGTTCCTCAGTGTCTTATTTATATTGCAACAACCAGAACTGGACACATATTCTTATGAATACGAACATCCATAAAGCTAAGGTTGGAAATTATAACAAATAATGACTCAAGAAATAGGTTGGAGTCATCCCCATGGAGAGCTGGGGCACCAAGGGTTAAAAATTAGGTATTTTAGATTATCTGAAAGTCTGTACTCATTTTTTCCCTAGACTCCAATATGCTCGCTAGCATATTCTTTCCTGTCTCCCTCTCCCTCTTCCTTCTTGAGTGGGTAGTCAGAACTGAACTTTCTTTCACTTCTGTAATTAGAAGTGCCTAAATGTTATTTTTCAAGCATTGATCAGATGAGTAGAAGGCAGACAAAGTCCACCTCTCAAGATTGTAGATGAGACAAAAAAAACCCCCTCTGAAATATCAAGAATAGCTAATCCAGACAGTAGAGTTTCAAGGTGACGTTCTTTTTCATCTTGCATTTTTAAATTCAAAAAGGGCTTAAAAGATCTCTCTCTGCCTCTCCCTTCCTCCCTCCCTCCCTCCCTCCCTCTGCCTCTCTGTCTCCCTCACTCTCCCTCTCTCTCTTTCCCTCTCCTTCTCTGCCTCCCTGCCTCTCTGCCTCCCTCCCTCCCTCTCTCTCTGTCTCTGCCTCTCCTTCCCTCCCCCACCATCTCTGTGTCTCCCTCCCTCCCTCCCTCTCTCCCTCCCTCTCCCTCTGTCTGTCTCTCTCTCCCTGTTTTTGCTGGTCACACTTGGAAGTAAAGCCACATTATATTACACACAACATCACAACCCAATGTTTAGGAAATGGATACAGTGATAAGTGGCAGGATTTTTTTACCAGATCTCTTCATAAGATGCCTAGGAAGCACATCACACTTCAAGCTTCTCTCAAGATGCTGCAGAAACCATAGCCATCAGGAAACTGCAAATGGAACACCTTGTCCTAATTATGAAAAAGACCAAAGTATCTTCAAAGCAAGAAAATCAAGACACTATGCATACCTAAACTCTGGTATAATGTTCCACCCATAGAAATCATAACCATTTTTGTGGGAAGAAAATGAGGGGGGGGAGGGATTTAAATCAAAACCAATTCCTGAAAGAAAGGTTTGGCTGACTTAAAACAAGTCCTACATAAATATAGATTTGGAAGTGCTGGGTGTCCATACTATCACTGTAGCCTTTGTGTATGTGTGTGTGTGTATGTCTGTATCTGTGTCTGTGTGCACGCTAAACATGAAAACTAAAAAAGTATTCTAGCCAAAGCAAAAATGTAAACTGAAAAAAAAAGAAATCATGTCACAGAGATAATGATTTACCATAATATCCTATTTATGCTGATGGGTACTGTATTCTTTTCATTTGAGATATCAGATCTGATTATCTCAGTGATGTGATAAATTGTGCACCATAGTCAATGTCTTCATTTAAAGCAACAAAATAAGGAAGAACCTCACTTCAAGCCCATAGACATCTACAGCCTTCCAGTCAAGATAAACAATTATGGGATAAAAAGGGCTCAGTCTAAGCCAGCTTCTGTTTGCCCTCTAGATACACAGCTGACTTTTCCTAACTGCATTATAAAGAATCTTTTGAAAACTGATGGAATGTTTTTTATGGATTGTTTGTGACAGAGGTAAACTATTCAACAATGTGAAGAACTTCCATTATATTTTTAAGGGTCTGTACGAACATCTTTCAGTAAAAGGGTGAGAAAAATATTGCTGGTATGCTACGCATACTTTGAAAGGATCTAGCTAAGAAGAGGAAGTTTAAGCATTGTCCTCGAGTGAAAATTGAACGACTGACATTTTAACATTTTGTACAGTCTAGATTCTGTATAGAAGCACTGAAGCAACTGAAGTCCAATTGAGCTCCAAGGATTCCATTTTATTTTTGCAGAACTATCTGGGGGTGAGGCTTACTCAGAAATGTCAGATTTTGCAGTACAATGAGCAGAGTTTGTAAGGAAGCTATTCAAATCCTACAATGAAAGGAAAGACATATCCGTGTCTCCACAAAGTACCCTAAGTAGGTCTATTTTAAAATGTCTATTTTAGTTTTCTAAGCCCAATGTATAGGTTTTGTTCCACCCAAGACTGATAAATCATATCTACTTGAACAGCTAGTCACACTGTAATTTTTGTAGTGTTCTGAAGAAAAATGTAGAAAATAACATTATTAATGTTATGTTACTAATGGCTCAGAGCTTTTTTATGTACTCATGGCCAGAAGACTCGTCAATATTGACGATGGCATATGCTTAGACTCATGTGGCTTCCTTGAATACAGCACTCCTTTCTTCTCCTTACATCTGAAGACTAGAGACAAAATTGCTCTTCCTTAGCTCCAGATTGGGAGCCACTAAATGAGTGGAGCATCAGGTTACCAAATGATGATGAGTGAAGATTTTGCTACCGGTATTAAATATAATAAGCAATCAATCTTGCTAATAAATGTACTTTATTAATAAAACTTTAACTTTAACTTTACTTTAACATAATTTTAACCTTAGACTGTCTATTGTTGATCTCGCCCTATTCCTAAGAGGTCTGTAAGGGGCCTGCATAAGCACACCAATGTGTTTGACAAAATAATGAATAAAAATAAATAAATAAATAATAAAACAGAAAGGTTTTTTAAACGAAAAAGCAAATCTGTTTGCAGTTTTCTTTAGATCTAAAAACAAAGAGCAATTTATTTTTTTTTAGTATGTCCAAGCCCTTTTACAAGTGAATTGATGTAGAAGCATTTCTATAGATTTTAAAACCAAGTATGATCAAATATTGGACTATGGCATCTGCTTTCTTCTGAAGGTTTTTTCTTTCACCCACATCTCTGCAACCATCTAAGACTGCTTGTGAACCATTTTGAAATTTATTCTAAAAATGGGCCCCATAATTTTTAGGAAACGCTATCATTTTTATCAGGTCAAACCTTCCAATCTGCTTTCCAAACCCATTTTCAAAACTATGAGACAAGAAAGACTGGAAATGGGAGAGAGATCCATGACACACCTTGTACAATTCGCAGAAGATGTTTTCTGCCCTGAATTGATTACTTTTAATGTTGTCAAAGCCAAAAACTGAGTACTTTCAATGTCAAGTGCTAAAAGCCCAAATTTGGTATTTTCTTTCTTTTCTTTTCTTTTTTTAAAAAAATTATTTTTATTAATTATTTACAAATAAAAAAAACATATAGTGTAGTTATCAAAAAGATATGAGTTATATATGAGTACACAACACAACCCATAAAGACAACAACATATAAAGACTAACCGGGGGTCATATCGAACCCCCAAATACCTATTCATAGTTACATCCTGGTAAATCTTTTTGTTCAGATAACATTGACTATTTTAAGTACCAAACGCTATCTAATTATGATTAAGTATATATGTGATACTATATTGTTTATTCTATGTTTGTCCTCTTCTTTGACCATATATACCAGCGTTCCCAGTTACTGTAGTATATGGATTCTTTTTTCTCTCTTAGGATATATGTTAATTTGTCCAATTCGGCACAATTCAATATCTTATTTATTATAAGTTGATCTGATGGTGTATTTGCGTTTTTCCATTGCTGGTATTTTCAATGTTGTTAATTTGGAAAGTCAAAATTAAAGTCTTCTAAGATCAAGGAGGATTATCTAGGAGAACCAATGAGATCAGAATCCAGCATTAAACATTACTACCTGTTAGTGGGAAGGCATAAGAACCATTTATGAAACAACCATTTCTTGCAGTCTAAATAGGCTGGATTTTTGTGTGTAAACCTTATTAACCACTTTGCCTGAGTTTGAATTCATAACCAGTTTTTCAATAGTACATCTAAATCTCTATCCCACCGCCTCCTCCAATTTCTGGGGGGAAAAAAACAGATTTTTATCTAGAGACAGCTGACATATTCAGAACAATAAAATAAAAGACTTGGAAGGGACCTTGAAGGTCTTCTAGTCCAACCCTCTGCTCAAGCAGGAGACCCTATACTATTTCAGATAAGTGGCTGTCCAGTCTCTTCTTAAAAGCCTCCAGTGTTGGAGCACCCACAACTTCTAAAAGAAAGCCATTCCACTGGCTAATTGTTCTCACTGTTGGGAAATGTCTCCTTAGTTCTAGGTTGCTTCTCTCCTTGATTAGTTTCTATCCTCAGACACTCTGCTAAAAGAGAAGAAATCTTTTCTTGGTTAAGAAAAATGTAGAAAAATAATGGAAACACCTATAGATTTTCTAATTGGAGCACAACAAAAACCATAACAATCAGATGGTCCCTGGGGATACAAGGAGACATTATACTGTAAGCAAAATCTAGAGACGGAACAGTGATTAAAGGCTAGTGCTGTCACATCTCCGTTTTGCAAGATTTTCATAAATTTGGGAAAAACACAAGGCTGACTTTTGATCTCATCACAGGATCTTTCTGGATTCCCCAATTTAGCTTTAAAGTCATCCTTTAGCTTTGTGGAAAGAGGGACCATCCCAAAAGATAAGGAAGACTGATCTGTCTCTTGCATCTGAAACTAGATCAGATGAACCAAGATGAACCCTTTTGATGATGATGTTGACCATGACTGTTATCTCCTCTCACTTCTCTTTTAAATGTGATGAAATTCTTTCTGGACATGTTTCAGTCAGTTTTCAGAGCTCTGGGGAAGTTATTATTGACAGTTCTTTAAATTATTCAGAAATTCTGGTCAGGTGGCTCTGAAGGAAACAGAAAACTCAATGTCTGATACATCCTTCCAACTGATTAATAGGCAGAGAGTTCATCATCAATAATCCCCGGCGTTTAGAAATGTCTGTTTCTTGAACTATTAGATGAATCTTAATAAGTTGGCAAGTTATCTATTCCTTTGATGTGGAGGGTTGTTGTTTTTTTTTTAAAAAAAGAGATCTCATTTAGTACTTCCCTGAATTTGCTTGCCATCTGTACCTCCCAGAAAGCCAAGTAAATAAAAGAATATGATTTCTGGTCCTTGCTCTTTGGGGTGGTAAATGAAAACATGTTAATGAAACCTTGAAACAATATATTAGTTTCAAACATTGGAACTGAAATTCAGCATTTCCATTTTGGACTTTCTACCTTTCTACTGTGTCTCAGGCTTCAGATTACTCTGCAATTCAGAAGTAGAATTAAAAACTTTTTTTAAAAAATTCACCAACTGATTATTAATAATTAAATGTGTGTGTACAGTGTTCAAATTCCCACGTATTCAAATATATTTTGAGCATATATTTAGGTACAGCAAGTCATTGACTTACAATCATAATTAAGTCCAAAATTTCCATTGCTAAGGAAGATTGTTTTTAAGTGAGTTTTGGCCCATTGTAGCTCTTGCTACAGTTATTAAGAGAATCACTGCAATTGTTAGTAACACAGTTGTTAAATGACTATGGCTTCCCCATTGACCTTACCTGTCAGAAGTTGGCAAAAGGTGATCACATGACCTCAGGACACTGCAACCATCATAATTACATGCCAGTTGCCAAGCATTACTAAGTTGTTACTAATTTAACAACTGCACTTAACAATTATGGCAAGAAAGATAGTAAAATGGGGCAAAATTCAGTTAACAACTGTCTCAGCAACAGAAATTTTGGGCTTAAGTGTAGTCACAAGTTGAGAACTACCTGTAGATTTGCTTTTGATTCTGCTTTTATGTTTTTACTGTAAACCAGCAAAAGCTCACAGTGCTCCATGGAATAATGTCTAACTATATACATATCTGCAGTGGTGAGATTCAAGTAATTTAACAACCGGTTCTCTGCCCTAATGATTTCTTCCAACAACCGGTTTGCCAAATTGCTCAGAAAGTTAACAACCGGTTCTCCCAAAGTGGTGAGAACTGGCTGAATCCCACCACTGCATATCTGTATATACTTGATCCTTTTAAAACTAAGATTTCTACCGATTCTTTGCAATACAGATTAAAATATTTTTAACCTGTAAATTGCTTTTCAAAATATTTTTGACTACCTTTCAGCCTTATGGCACAAAAGGACATTAGATATTTTTGTTAGAAGATGAACCATTTCATATTTAACTGCGACCTGGATTTTTTCTAATTTACCACTTAAATCTGTCTTGTAGATGAATGAGGGAGAAGACAAAAAGAAATAAAAGCCCAGATAACACCAGAATAAATGGAAAAGGGGGGGGGGGAGAAAGAATGTTATAATATAAATGAACAATTAGGATGATAGAAGTGATAGACTAGGCAAAACTGAAAGGAAATTGGAAAGAAAGTATATATTAATATAAAATTGGGGATGCTCGGATACCAAATAGGGGAAATATTAGACAACAAAGGAGAAAGAAAGAAGAGAGAAGTAGAGGGTAAAATAGAAGAGGAGAGGGAGAGAGAGGAATGGAAGAAAGGGGAAAGGAGAGGAGGAAAAGATAGGGGAAAAGAGTAGGAGAGGTTAGAAAGGTGGGAAAGAGGGGAGGAGTGGGGGAAAGGAAGGGGAAGTAGGGAAGAGGAAGGAGAAAGGAAGGAAGAAAGTAGGAGAGGAGAGGAGGTAGGGAAGGGAAAGAAAGAAGAAGGATAAGAAGGTTTGTTGTAAAATGAGGAGAAAGAAAGGGTAGAAGAGCAACCCCGAATGCAATTAAAATGTTTTATTGCTATGCTTTCTTTAGAAAAAAATGTGTATATGTATGATTAATTATGGATAAGAGAATGTACATTTACAATATGTGTATAAGAAATAAAAATAAAAATATTTTCTAAAAAACAATAAAATAAATGAAATGAAATCTGTCTTGTAGCCTTTTGTCCTCATTATTTGCCTTAGTTTCTCAGACTTCCTTCCCGAAAATAATAGTTCAACTTCAAATTTTTGCTCTATGTACTCTATAATAAAATAAAACACAAAGATTTTAATTTAGCTTTTCCGTAATTGCTTAATCTAGATTAAAGTAATTTCACCGTCATCCAATGATCTAGCCACATCTTAATTGACTTTCTCTTTCTGATGTTCTAATGATGATGGATTGATTGATGGTCTTCAAGGTCTCAGTGATACGATAATCAATATCATTTTTTTTGTATACTTTAATGTCACTTTACATGTACCGGTATGTTGTTTAAAATTATATTCTTTTTTTGTCCATGATTTCTTTTAATTTTCTAAAAAAGAAAAAAAATCACCAATATTTTTTGCAATTATTTTGATGATATTTGCTTATCCCTAAAATGGATGGTACATGTCTTGGCTTTGTTTCTCTCATAGCTTTGAACCACACATGGCACCTACAACATTCACAATGATTTAGACTTCCCCTTCCATGTTTTTTTTTACTTTTGCCAATCCCACATTTTTAAGCATTGTTTCTTTTTGGTTTCATTCCTCAGAATTAAATGCTCATGCCTTCGACTTCCTTGGCAATTTTTTCCACTTAAATTTATGAATTAAATTTAATACTGCTGAAATCACTGAGCCATCTGGAGCTCTGATCTATTATGCAGTTGCCTTTCTTGCAATAGACCTGGTTTCCTTGTATTCCTGAGTTCTGAACTCTGCTGTACCAACTTCTAGAAGACCAAGTGAGTGGGAAGCTTTGATCTTTGAAACAGGAGATTGACTCTCATTCTTCTATACATAATCCAGCAAACCAAATGCAGCTATTCATTGCATACAGTAGTTTCCAAGTATTAGACATCCTTCCCATTTCCTTCAGCTGAAACAGGATGAAAAATCAGAGAAGTTCATATATCTTGATGGAATATGAATGATGCTTTCATTTTTGCAGCAGCCAATATGTGTATTCATACGGGATGATGAAGAAAGGATCAAATCCCACCTCTTAACAATTGGTTGATTATAATATTTGAAATGCTTTTGGTTATGCTAGTGCAATCCCACTCAGCATTATATACTATGACAGTAACATCCACATGGTGTTGCATGGTCCCAAGATTTTCAGGCCAATTTGGTGTAGGAAGGAATGCATCAGGCAGATCTTTTAACAAATTCATACATTCCGCTAATCCCTTGTTAATAGACTTCCTGAGAAATGTATGAATTCTACAAGGGAGAAGGGGCATTTTTAAAATTCAACATATAATTTAACTGGCCAGGGATGAATTTAACAGATTCACCCTTATCTCCATAACCACTTCATTCAGATATAGACTTCTGCCTTATGTGTACATTAGAAATGGCATAGGCTAAATTTTAGTCATAAAAGGAAACCAGGGCACCAAAGAACACCATGGCTGGACACCATCAAAGCTGACACCAGCTAGAGCACAGAACAACTCAAAGAAGTAGTGCAAGATCGGAAGATGTGGAAAGACCTGATGTGGAATCTCCAAGAGTCAGACATGACTGAATGGATATCGTCCTCATCATCATCATCAGACTAAATTATCAATGCACATGTGACAGTATGATTATAAGCTCATAACTGAACATGAGTGGCGCACATCTTAATTGCACTCATGTCAGAAGCACCATGGAGCTTCTGAGTTGAAAGGATTAGCTGGTGACATCACCATTGTCTTAGGGATGCCAGTTGGAGGCTCCTTTCATGTCCCCAGCTGGAGTGAATGACAAGCTCTCAACCCACCCCATGGTAGCTTGGGTCTCGAACACAGGCTTGCAAACTTCCTGTCCAGCGTTCCAACCGCTCAAGCCACCTGGAATTAAGGAGAAACTTCCTAACAGTAAGGACAATTAACCAGTGGAATACCTTGCCTTCAGAAGTTGTGAGTGCTTCATCACTGGGTTTTTTTAAAGAAGAGTTTAAATCAGAGTTGTATTCTGATTGATTGATTGATTGAATCAGAGCCACCGTGCTCCTCACACCTTAATATAATAGTAGTATAGAACTAAAGTTTTTAACATTATTTTTATCCCGCTTTTGTTATTTTCATAAATAACACTAAGTAGCAAATATCCCAAATACTCCTACATCTTCCTATTTTCCACACAGCAATGGAATTTACTAGACAAAGTAGCCATTCAGAACATCAGCAGCTGAAAAAGCATCACTTAAGTATTTTGTGCTAAACCTTTCAAAGTGCTATATGTATCATTTGAATTTAGGACAGTGTAGTATCTTCCTTACCACTGTTTGAATTATGGAGAAGTCAGACATTCACTCCTTAGAATTTTCCATCAGCTTGTCCTAGGAATTGTGTTTCACTTCTTTCAAGGCCAATGAAAAGCACTAAATGTGCTAACATTACTTGTTAGTACATGTGCAGAAACTGACATAAAAATCTTTTCATGTTTCCCAAATAAAAAGAAATCATCATGTTTGGTTGTATAATATGAAGGAAAAAATGTGCATCATTCTTGCCTTAGCTATTTAATATCTATTAATAAATTAAACTCATTTAGCCATTAATATCCTCACTGTGCAATCTGTTGTGCTTATTTATTATCCCCTTCTCTTTTTATGGTTCAGTCACTAAGCCCTGTCCATCAGGCACCCTCTCTGCTCTACTGTCTCTTGGAGTCAGGCCAAGCTCATGCCCACTGCATAGTTAACCCTATCTAACCATCTAATCCCCTGCTGCCTGCTTCTCCTTTTGCCTTCAATATTTCCCATCATCAGGGTCTTGTCCTCCTAAGAGTCTTCTCTTCAAATACTTTAATTACTTGAAGTTTTCACTTCAAAACCTTCTCTACTTATTCTTTGAAAAACAAAGTTTCCCATTTTTATTTACTTCTCGCTCTTTTGGGGGAGCAATGGCAGGCTGAAAACTTATCGGCAAGAGTGGAGCCGATGATCAGGGAAATAGAGTGAATTGGATTGGCTCCTTTCTGGATTAGGCCATCCATAAATTCAGAGCTTCCCTGTGAAAAGATGGTAAAATAGTGATCTCCAGAAGGTTTAAAAGTTGGTCCCTCTGTGAGACAGGGAGAAGACCTCCTGCTTAAGCCTCAGTTTGGTACCTTCAAAAGGATACTGACTCCATCTACTCCCTCTCTTAATTACTTTAGGAAGATGCTTGTTAATGAGTTTCTGGGTGTTAATATCTCGGTGTTCCCAAGGGCATTTTTCATCATGCCAGACAATCAAACAACAAAGGGTTTTGAAGTTTCACTTTGTTGTTGCGTTTACCTGTTAACTATTTTTCTTTTTATAGTAGTTAGGTGCCAGGTCAAATTACTTGACTAAACAGCGTTGTAGAAGTTCATAGCATTGCAGTCCTGTCTTACAAGGAACAGGAGGGAGGGGGTATTATTGCTGAAATATATTTATCAATATACAACTACGAGGACAATCTATGTGTATGTGATCTTTTTGATATACTTTTTTTCTATATCTAGTTTTGCTTTGTTCTTATAAGTTTTTTTATTTTTATTTTTTTGTAGTTTGTATTTTTACTTTCTGAATAAAATAAAAAGGCCATTTAAAAGAGAATAAAACAATACAACATATAATAAGAGTAAAATACTATTAAAATACAAATGATCAAGTATAACTAAAAGGTGGGGAGGGAAGGAGTAGGGTGAGCAGGAGGGAGGTGAAATCTGCCTATTCCACTTTTTCAAAAGCATCTTACAGAAAATATGAACATACAATATATATGGCAGAGTCATTTCATGACAAGCAACCAGGAAGCCTGGATTTATGATTCCTCTTTATTTCATAATTAGAAGCAGAACTATAGATGCATAAAATCACAGATCCAGGTGATCTTAAGTCCCAAACAAGTACTCGGATACAAATCACCAACTTGAAAGGATTTCATAGGATATTCCTTGTTCTTATAACACTTCATGGAATACAGTTTGAAAGAAGACTGATAGAATAGCAGATGGTGTCTGTTAGGATGTGCTGGGATGATAGGTAGAAGTGGTCGTTGGAATTGAGGACCCGGATTGTGTGGGCAATAAGATGACTTTGTATAAAAAAAAAAAAAAGAACACCGCTTGGGGGGGCCGAAAGCCCTACTAAGCAGGTATATACAAAAGTATGAAGGCTATTGCTTAATGCATTATAAGCCGCTCTGAGTCTCCGGAGAAGGGCGGCATATAAATCGAGCCAATAAATAAATAAATAAATTGTACTGCCTTAGTCAATAAAGAGTAAACAGAGATGGTTGAAGTAAGGTGTAATTTCAATATAATTATAAAGAAATAAATTAATCATTTCCCCCGACTTTCAGTAAATGGTTGTATGGACTGTGGAACAGAAGAAAAAGGTCATTTAAAAAAGAAAAAAGCTTATTTTCATACTGACAAGTTTATTAAATTTGCTCTGTTCTAAACCATATAAAGTGCTGCAATAAAAACTGTTCTACAATGTATGCAAGTATAGCAGCCATGTCTCATAAACAAGATGAAGTCATTTCGTGCCAAATTGCTCCATTTCATAAATATACAAAATCCAAGTCTGTTTCGTGTGTTTTTTGCTTCTTACATCTTTTTATTTTAATTAAACACAGCATATAAAACATTCATTTGCAAAACAAACATCATTTTTAAAGCATTATCTCAAATTAAATTATTTAGTTTTTGCCACTAGGATGTTGTGTCTCTACATTACCATTCTGTTTTTTGTTAAATCTTTTGATTTTAAGTAGACTGGTACATAGTAAGAAGAATCTATCAATAAAGCATGCATCAGGGACACAATAAAGCTCCACAGTTGAATAGGCAATTCTTATTTCCTGGTATTGTTAGTGCTTATATGATCTCATTCTGATTTCCAAATACCAATCATTTTGTGCTGTGATAATAATATAATATTCATTGTGGGGGGAAGTTTGGTAGCACAAGCATTTCAGAAGAAGCTTCCAAGTGTTTTAGTCCACAAATGACATAATGTATGATTCTGTTATATTAGACCATAAAGTGAATAGGTTTGACAGAAATTCCTAAAGATATCTTGATTAGAAAAAAGAATAGTTTCATTGTACCTTCACATGTTTATCATGCCATACATATAACATATTTGTGGATTGCACTTAAAGAGATGAAGTGGAACTCCAAGAAGACAGAGCTACTATGCATCTGGATAGGGTAACACTTTCAAGCCACCTTCCCTTGAAATAAGTTCTAGGGGTGGGGGGGGGGGGGGGCATGATAGCAGTATTCCATTATTTGAGGGGCTGCTACAAAAAAGAGGGGGTCAACTTATTTTCCAAAGCACCAGAAGGCAAGACAAGAAAAAATGGATGGAAACTAATCAAGGAGAGAAGCAACCTGGAATGAAGGAATGAAATGAAATGAAACTTCCTAACAGTGAGAACAATTAACCAGTGGAACAGCTTGTCTTCAGAAGTTGTGGCTGCGTCATTACTGGAGATTTTTTTAGAAGAGACTGGACAGCCACTTGTCTCAAATTGTATAGGGTCTCCTGCTTAAGCAGAGAGTTAGGGTTGGACCTGTAAGGTCCCTTCCAGCTCTATTCTGATTGAAAACTGATTGAACAACTGATTGAGAACACTTCTGGTCACTTGTCTTCTGCTGGATTCACAGGTGGATGCTGTGGCTAGGAAGGTCCATGCCCCATCTTTATTTTGTGCCTCAGTGGCTGCTTATCTAGAATGGGAGGTTTGTGCTCAGAGACCCTATCCTTTTGTAGTTGCTTTCACCCCAAGGAAACAATCTCATCCCCATTATGCTGACATCTTTCCAAACTTTTATCTCTTAGGATAAAGCAACATAGAACTACCCAAATATTGTTAGATCCCTTTTGGTTAGTGGCCATGGGTAATAGGAGTTCTGATCCAACACCATCTGAACGTTTGCAAAATCTCCCTCCTAATTTTAGATGGACAGAGGGCACATTGTCACAGCCCAGCCTAAGCCAAAAAAATATTAAGTCATCTACACTAGACTATCACATTAGCTTTTGTTTGACACTCGAACAAAGTGTCATTTTCAAAAAGATTATGATTTTAGCATCTGAAAGAGGACAAGGCTGGATTATTTGGATAGCAGAAGATATACAGGGAAAGCAAGACTTTGGTTTTCTACTGACAAGATACAAGAGCTGGAGAGGTATGTCTTTTTCTATATTTTATATTAGAGTTACAGTAGGCACTAGATTTGTATTTGTAGAGGGGAATCTGTATCTTCTGGATGTTTTCTTAAGATAATACGAACTTCTTTTTTTTTTTACCGGAATGATATTCACTAAGGAAACATTTCCCTAATTATAACTGGTTTAGTTCTTTTTATTTTTTAATTTATTAATTTATTAATTTTCTATTGTTTACATTTGTTAGTGCTTAATAAGCATCATGTTGTCTGGGTATTTAATTCACTTAACAATACAGATTACATTCCTAATCTCCATCCCTTTTTTCCAACCACTGGAAAAATAAATTCCATGTTTGATAATATTCTGTGTCTTCTTTCTGTTTAATTTTCAGTGTAAGTCTAGAGAGATAACTGGTTCAAGTTCTTAATTAAAAATAAGAAATACGAAATGTAAATAAATAATTACTGCACTGGTGCCCTTCATTTCTCATCTTCCTCAGCTTGCGTGGGCATGTTGTTGAAGAAGGTTGGCTTAGGTTGTATTCTTGTATGTAGCAACATCTACATGAAAAGCAGAAGGAGAGAAGGGGCTGAAGACATCTCAGTGGAATAGTGATTCTCTCTGGGGATCTGATGTGGAGTAGTGATTATCTTGCCTTGCAGGAGCATTTGCTCTTTGCCTCTAGTTTACTCGTAAATGTATAAAGCTAATTAATATTGCAAGAACAGCATAAAGTCTTAGTATTCTTTTGGTTCCAAGGAGACTATCCTAATAAGCACTAGCCCGTTTCTCACCCCCGCAGAAGTGGAGGGTACAGCACACTCTCTTTCATCTCGCCATCTTTGCTTTCAGACGTTTGCTCCATCCAGTCACAACTAATGAGGGCAGGAGCAACTGCCAAAGGAATATGTGTTTGCTGTTGCAGGGGTACTGCTGGCACTCAAGTCAGGGATAGCAATTTCTTGGGGAACACAGGAGATGTCACAGATTGAAAATGTAACAAATAAAGAGGCTGGTACTACCAGAAGACAGAGTGTAGCATTGGAAGATTAATAAAAGATGTTTTGGACAGTAGTAACCGGGGCCAGATCAGTGATGGGTTGCCCCTGGTTCAGACCGGTTCACAAGAACTGTAGTAAAACCGGCAGGAGGCCCCGCCCACCTCCCCGGATGTCATTATCGGCGTTTGCATGATCCCATTGTGAACCGGTAGTAAAGGTAAGTAGAACCCACCCCTGGGCCAGATCACTCATTATAAAACTTGACAACTATTAAGATCATTAAAGGAGTAATGAGAGTCTGGAAGCTTCTAATATGATGTCTTATAGGTGCCCACTGTTGCATACTAAGCCAAGCCGCAGCTCGGTCCCCCTAGTGGAGGGCAGGAAACTCTAACAGTTCTGATTGGTTAAGATGTTGACAGCTCGAGTATTAAAGGGGCTGTCAAGCACAGGAATTGTTGTTGTTGCTATCTTGTTCATAGTTGATCAATAAAGTTTACTTGTGGAAGATGAGCTCGCCTCAGGAGTTGATTAGCCTCTCTGCGAGTATTTATTAGTGGCGATGAAGATGGGATCAATCTGGTGGCAACCTGTGAACAATAGAAAAAATAAGTTGACGGAGAGCAGTCCAGAGCGATCATACCCGCTCGCCTCAGGAGTTGATTAGCCTTCCTGTGAGTATTTATTACTCACTGAAGACTCCTTTTTGGCATTCCTTAGAATGCCAGGGTTGGGGCAACGTATAGCAGGAGCACTTAGACTTATACCCTGCTTCATAGGGTATAATCCTTTACAGCATTCTCTAAGCTGTTTACAGGATCAGCCTATTGCCCCCAACAATCTGGGTCCTCATTTTACCAACCTCGGAAGGATGGAAGGCTGAGTTAATCTTGAGTCAGTGAGGATTGAATTGCTGGTAGTGGGCAGAATTAGCCTGCAATACTACAGGTAGTCCTCAGGTTACGACCACAATTGAGCCCCAAATTGATGTTGCTAAGTGAAACATTCATTAAGTGAATTTGCCCCATTTTACAACTTTCCGTGCCACAGTTGTTACGGGAATCATTGCATTTATTAAGTTAGTAGCATGGCTGTTAAGTGAATATGGATGCCACATTGACTTTGCTTGTCAGAAGATCTCAAATGGGGAATCACTTGACCCCAGGATACTGCAACCAACATAAATATGAACCAGTTGCCAAGGATATGAACTTTGATCATGCGACCACGGAGGTGCTGCAAGGGTCATAAGTGTGAAAAATGGTCATAAGTCACAAAGTTGCCATTGTAACAGTCACTAAATGAACAAGTCGAGGACTACTTGTACATTCCAACCACTGCACCACCATGACTCTAGGATCCTAAAGCACACTTAGAAAATAATTAGGATAGATGGCTGTAGCCCAGCATTTTGTTCAAGGAATAAAGAAACTATGGTGGTGGAGAGAGATTAGCTAGGCAGAACTTTACTTTGAAGGGAAAATGTGATACAGAGCATCCATCAGCAACATTTTAAAGCAGCTGCATCTTTCCTGCCTTTGCACATCTGCCTTCCATAAGTACCAAGCAATCCCAAGGAAAATACATACTTGGGTGAAGGTGTTGCTGACAAGGCAGTGAGCTTGCCCATCCATTCAAATGTCATTTTCTCCTTTGGTTGTGAAGCTATGCACAGCCCTGAGAACATCCATGAGGAATAGTAGGGAGCAGCTTGTCCAAATTTATTTTGGACTTAATGGATGAAAATGGTTGTGCTGACGGTAGTTGCCATTCTTCCATGGCAGACATTTCTAGGGAAAACTCATGATGGGTTGCTAAATACCAAATATGCTCACTGGCCCAAAAAACATTGTCTACCCGTGTCCCAGAAAAATTTAAATCATTGATCTGCACAGATTTGGATGGGTTGGCTACCTAGGAAATCTAAAGCTATATTTATATGCTTTTCTTTTTAATGTTTTCCATAGCAGCATGAGTTCTTCCTAAAATTTCCTGGTGGAAACACCTCCTCAGTTGCTTGTAAAAAAACCAAAAACAAACAAACAAAAATATTGGTCAGTTCTTTACTAAGTAATGAAAGGGGAAATCACCTGATTGTCTGGAAGAGAAGTGTAAAGCAAATCTAGAAATAAAAATAAGACAAAGAATTTAACTTTACCCTTCAAGATCCTTTCTTCCCTTGTGTTTTTTTAAAATATTAGGAGCCATGGAATTGGCAAAATCCAGCCCTTTTAAATTTACTACAAGTAGTACAGTCTTGTTTGTTTTACACTCTTGTGTAAATCCTTCTTGCACGTTAAACACGTACAGGCAGAGGTGGTATTCAGCAGGTTCTGACCAGTTCTGGAGAACCGGTAGCAGAAATTTTGAGTAGTTCAGAGAACCGGTAAATACCGGCCCTGCCCCCATCTATTCTCTGCCTCCCGAGTTCCAGCTGATCGGGAGGAAATGGGGATTTTGCAGTAACCTTCCCCTGGAGTGGGGAGGGAATGGAGATTTTACAGTATCCTTCCCCTCCCATGCCCACCAAGCCACACCCACAAAGCCATGCCCACAGAACCGGTAGTAAAAATTTTTGAATCCCACCACTGCGTATAGGAATCAGTCATTTAATTCCTAGTGTTTGTTGCTGCTGTTGACTTACATTTTACTTAGGCCTTACACTAAATTTTACATGAATGTGAAGCTTAGTGTACAGAAGTCAAGAGTACGAAGCAAGGCTGTACAAACAGAAACAAATCATTTGTCCAGCCCATTGGATCACATTGAAATCTCCCTAAATAAAAGGGTAGGTCATAGGCATGATTATTTGGAGAATTTGATTATGTTTAGTAGGACTTTGTGAAACATTTTCAGCCATTATTTATCGAATTTAAAATATTTACTCCGAGCAGTAGCACGTATCTAGGAAGCTAAATATAGTAAACTTCATATTGAAGATGGGAGGGAGTAAAATCACAGCTAAAGCTAACACATTCTATCTACACCAGTCTGTGCAGCATCTGTGGATTAAAATGTGCTGAAAGTAGAACATTTTGTCTCTTCATGTCTCAGGCATTCAAGTACAAGTACATCCAGGCTTTAGCTGAGAATCTGCTAAAAAAAATATATTCCTTTGCTAATTCTCTAGCCTAATCTCAATGCGGCATGCATTTTTAATGTAAGTGAGGGAAATATTAGGTTCTCTCATAACAGAAGGATTGGGAGAATTTTAAGCAGAAACTTAAATTGACACCTGATTACCCGAGATACTATTTAGAAGAAAGAGCAGAAATTATTCCCAGGTAGGTGCTTCTTTAGGATTAAAGAGTAAATAATATGTATGCGATACACGGTGCCTTCTAGGCAGCCAGAAAGTCAAATACCGCATGAATATGTAAACTTTTTTGAACTGCTTGGCTTAATCCTCTAAGGGTGAAGTCACCTTTCAAGAGAAGCTGGAGAGGCAGAATAGAGGTGCTGTTTTACTGCCGTCGTATAATAATGATGGTCTGTTATCACCTTGAATAAGGGAAATTGAACTCATAAATAAATATGTGGCGTGGATTGCACGGAGATGGTGAATCATCTCCATTTTCCTAATTTTTTTTTTCAATGGGCCTTGACTTCAGATTACAAGCCCCAATTTGCCAGTTGACTGGATTTAAATGCATCCTGAAAAGCTAAAGGAGCATTTGACCCAAGTGACTGTAAAGTTGAAAGCAAGATCTTTTGAGGGAGGACTTTTGGTTTTCTGTGTTTGAATTCATTGGGACTATGGCTTTCTGAGCTCTTGTACCCGTTGATTTCAACTAAAGACATTTTAAATGCAAAATTTTGTGGTTTTCATTGCTATCTGATCCAGATAGAAGCCATATTAAGCAGAGGTTACAAAAAAAATACATAGTGTATACACATACACCTTGATCAAATTGAATTATTCAGACTTTACTTGTGTTAACAACAATTAGCAATAGCAATAGCACTTAGACTTACTGTATATACCACTTCACAGTGCTTTACAGCCTTCTCTAAGCAGTTTACAGAGTCAGTCTATTGCCCCCAACAATCTGGGTTCTCATTTTACCCAACCTTGGAAGGATGGAAGGCTGAGTCAACCTTGAGCCTGGTGAGGTTTGAACTGCCAAATTGCGGTGAGCAGAAATAGCCTGAAGTACTGCACTCTAATCACTCAGTTCTATTGCCATTGGAATAATGGAATATAAAGGGAAGGAAGACTCACACATACATATGACACATTTCTTGATAGAATTTTATGTTTTTTTGCACTTACCGTGTAGTAGGACTAAATATGCCTTAACCCTCTGAATTCAGAAATTTTGTATTCCATCAGAGAAAATCTGAAAACCTTTTCTATTAAAATAACACAAGCACTAAACTACACCTAGCTAAAACCCCAATGAAATTACATGTTCTGCAAAGAAACAGTAGATCTTCTCTCCTTCACCAATCAAACCAATCAAAAAAAGAGCCTCAGTGGCGCAGCAGACTAAAGTGCTGTTAAGTAACACCAGCTGCATGCAATTACTGCAAGTTCAAATCTCACCAGGCTCAAGGTTGACTCAGCCTTCCATCCTTTCAAGGTAGGTAAAATGAGGACCCGGATTGTGGGAGCAACAAGCTAACTTTGTATAAAAAAGAACACCGCTTAGGGGGAGCTGAAAGCCCTACTAAGCAGGTATATACAAAAGTATGAAGGCTATTGCTTAACGCATTGTAAGCCACCCTGAGTCTCCGGAGAAGGGTGGCATATAAATTGAACCAATAAATAAATAAATAAATAAATACATACATACATACATACATACATACATACATACATACATACTTATTTGATCCCAGTGGTAGTAGTGAGGCTATGCCATTGTTAAATTGCACCCTAGCTCCTGCTCAGCTGAAGACCAGCAATAAGTGTCTGATCCCCCAAATGCTGTTTTGGGAGTTTAGATAAGGCTTGCCTCTTGACAACTTTGTGGATTCAAACAGCCTGCTCCCAAGCCAAACAAATATGATTGACAGCCAGATAATACAAGAAGTAATGGGTGGGCTTTTCCATTCCCTCCCAATATCCCACTTCATTTCCAGGTACAAAAGGCTCCATGTACTTCATGGAAGATTGTTCCCTGATAATAACTTTATTGGATGAGAAGAAAAGTCATTGTTCAAGCTTTCTGCTGCAAATTGAATTTAGGATATTGGCTACTCTTTCTCTCGCTATACTTCTAACTAGGGCATACAAAACCTTTGCCAGACCTATCCTTGAATACTGCTTACCTGCCTGGAACCCACACTATATTTTGGACATTAATACATTAGCGAGGGTCCAGAGGTATTTTACAAGAAGAGTATTCAACTCCTCTGCTCACAATAAAATTCCTTATACCACCAAGCTTGAAATTTTAGGCCTGGATAATCTTGAACTACGCCATCTATGTTCCAACCTAATCTTAGTATACAAGATTATCTACCATAATATCCTACCTGTTAATGACTACTTTAACTTCAAACTTCAATAACACAAGGACTATCAATAGATACAAACTAAATATAATCCACTCTAATCTTGATTACAGAAAATACGACTTCAGTAATAGAGTAGTAAATGTCTGGAACGCTCTACCTGATCCTCTTGTTAGTTTCTCTAACCCCCATACCTTTTACCTTAAACTGTCTACCATGGACCTTACATGCTTCTTAAGAGGTCCCTAAGGGGGTGTGCATAAGCGCACTAGTGTGCCTACTATCCCTGTTCTACTGTCCCCATTTATATGTACTCATTTTATGTGTTTATGGCTATGTTTTGCTTATTTACCGGTATATCCATTTATTTATTGTGACATTTTTTCAAGTGTCCATGTCTATGTCTGTACTGATACTTGTTTCCTTGTACCTGTTGACAAATTAAATAAATTAATAAATATGGTGACATCTCCAGTGTTCTGCTGAAATGTATTTATTAATATGCAGTATGTATACAATGTATGAATATGCATGCCCAGCCACACACCTGTTTTCGTAGCATATTGAGTAAGGTTCTTTTCAGGCTTTCAGTGCAGGCAAACATTAAAATATTGTTATGTTGAATTGTTCCTTGCCTCTCTTTGGATGATCTTTCAGTGCCTAGAAAACCACTTAAGAATACTCTCTTGCTTGGAATGCCCATTGATCCATTCAATATTTTAATTATTCTAGTTTCAATACCTAGTTAAATAAGTACCTACAGTACTTATTTAAAGCAATGAATTATGTTTTGGGGCAACCACAGTGCACTAACTGTGCCAAACTGCATAAAATCAAAAGCCTTGAATGACACTTACCTATTGTCTGTAACCCTTATTCAAGCTGTTTATATTATATTTATATTTGGGCTATATTTGGATTAATAATGTGCAGAGATTGACACTGACATTTTCAATTGACATTGAAAATTCTCACATTTCTTCTTCTGCAAAAGAAGTTTCTATTTTTCTAGATTCTTCCTAGAGTGCTTGAAAATGTTTTTGTCTCGGTGGTACTTTGAGTTTCCTTTATTGTTAGAGGTGAGGGAGGGTGCTGCTATTACTGATGATGTTTTTGTTACACATTATATTCATCACTCTAAACCTTCAAAGCGGAGCAAATTTTAATCCTTGTCTGAGTATGTTACAATTTTATTTGCAAATCAAAATCCCAAAATTACTGTGACAACAGCCAGATTTTTAACTATGGCTATACAAACAAGGTTTTAGGAACACACCAATAGGTTGGAGTCTTAAGTGAATTTGTAATGTTTATTAAATATTTTACTTGTTCAATTGCTTTATCTAATGCCAGATTTTAGATTGCATTTGTAACTTGCTTTTTTGACCTTTTAGCTGTAAATAAATTAATATTACTTCTTACCCGAATGCCTGAGCAGGTAATCTTTCGTTGTAAACTTTCATTCCTTCTGGTTCCCTCTAGTGTTCAAATTTCAAAGTTCCATCCTACCATTTATTTTAAAGAGAATTCAAAACAAAAGCATTTTCTCACATGAAGGATTCTTATAATTAACTCCAAAATCTTACTTCTAATCCGTCTAGACTCTTATTCCATTTGTAACATTCCACGATCAATATTACAATCACCCTTTTGCTGTTTATTCCACACACAAAAAATGTCCTTAAGCCTATATTTAAAACTTATTTCACAAAAGTTTGAAGGAGACTCACACAATGCTGTAAAAACACTCTTGCTGTTATGAAATCTCCTAATAGTTAGAAAGCAGTTAACAAACAATTCCCAAATGTGATTAGAAAAAACAGTATAGTATATGAACCCTGTATGCATAAAGACTATTCTAAGCAAACTTATAGGAGTTATAGCTAACATTGGTCTTTTTTATCTTGAGAGATACATCAGTAATATGAAAGAAGGGGAGAAAGACTCTGGAATATGAGTGTCTGTGTGTTTGTGTGTGTGTGTGAAACTTACAAACTGCCATTCCTATGTAATAACATTGAACATGACTGTCACTATGAAGACATATTATCTCATTTAGACAATTAGTGTGAGCAGCATGTTTCTTTACTTATTCCATTCAATTATAGGGTGCTCTCTTTGTCATTACTAGAGTATCTTAATGTGACTTGTAATTAGTGTAATTACAATCCAATGTTAATTATATTTGCCACTTAAGCATAATTTTATATAGTAATGGTCTCTCTCTCTTCGATAACCTTATTATGTTGTTTATTCAAACAGGAATTAAATCTTCTTTCATGCATCAAATATGGAAATTAGAAGAGGGGGAAATGTCTGCCATTGTTCCAGTTTATGATGAGGGAACCTTTGTCACAGATTTGATTTCATTCCTGCTATTAGTGACTATGAAACTGATTTTGTACAAGCAGTGAAGTTTAGCAGGGGTGATAAATTAGATAAAGAGGAAAATTAATATGAATGCAGGTACAGTATGCAGAAGGGAAAGTTTGAAAGTGCCTACTGACTTCCACATATCTTATCAAATCTCACATGTAAACCTACTCACATGTAAACATGTGGAGTGGCTTTCCCCAATCCCATGTCCTACTGAGGTATTGGGACTACAGTATAGGACAGGGGTGTCAAACCTGTGTCATCACGGTGGCGTCACATGACATATCACGACTTTTTTCCCTTTCGCTAAACTGGGCATGGGCGTGGCCAGCGCATGACGCATCCAGCCCGTGGGCCATGAGTTTGACAGCCCCGGTATAGGAGAAGAAATGGCAGAACTTTATAAAGAAAGCACATTTTTGAGGCAAGCTATTGTTTTTCTTATGAATGAAATTGCTATAAGCCTCGAAACTCTTTGATGCCTGTAAACATTGAATATTTGTTTCAAGCGAATGCTGTTGAAAAATCCTGTATTTTGCATGTACTGGAGAATGACTCAAGCAAATCCCTCAACCTACCACCTACCACCTGTTTATGTAATGATTTTCTTTTGATTTCCTTTTCTCACTTAATGCCCTATAAATAAGAATAGAGCTCTTACCTAAACAATGGATTTTTTAAAAAAATCTTACATCCATATCAGCTACTGTATGCCATCTGGTTGTGCATACCTCTGCCTATTCTGCATCTGTTGAAAGCTCTGTTTGCCAATACAAAGTGGTCCATGATTGGCAGATTACAGTGTGCAGGAAATTAAAGCATCCCAACTTTAGTTCTCAGTCATCTAATACAATTTGAGATCCACTGTAATCACCTAAAAATCCAAAGCTAATAATGCTTTATTGCTTAATATAGAGTCTTTTCAATGTCCTGTTTGGTAAAAATCTACTTGCTAACTGTTGCCTAGATCGGGTGTCAAAAGGAAGAAAAGAAGCATCGTATTTTAGTCAACCTTTAGTCAGTTCCTGTGTAGGAACTAAAAGGTATTACTGTAAATGGGCACATCAGTAACCATCGTAGGCTTTAGCTAAGTATCTTTTGATCCTCAGCTCTAGGTGGATCATGACAGGATTCTACACTCAAGCTTCTAGCACTTTCTGGATGATAGACTCTTTGAAAGTCTAGGGAAATCTATAGAGCCATTCTCAGAAATGTGTACTTAAACACAAATAACACAGAGATTGTATTACAAAGGAAACCAGAGATGTTCAATTACAGTTATCAAAATAATAAAAAGTAACATAGATGTAATATCGTAATACATGTGGGGGGGGGGGTTGTCAATTTGTTAAATAAATAAGTAATACACTTTTTAGGCATAATAGTTTTAGATATTGAGAGTTATTCAAGTCAGCAAATATGTTTGGACTCTAGAGGCCATAAATTACTTTGTTGCCCACATATGTTATTGAATGGGAAGCTAAATTTTAATGAGAGATTAGTAAAATTGTATTTTTTTTTCAATCTAATTTTACAAGGTTCCTGAAATCTATCTTTGAAACCCTCTAAGAGGTTTGTGGGTCCCAGATTAAGAATCTGTGTTCCAGGCAGACAATAAAAATGGCCCTGTTGAAGGCACAGGAATTGTTTTAATTCTAAAGAATTTTTCCCAATAACTGAAATTCTAACAACAGAAGGCTTCTATAAGAAAACAGTGTGATTCCCTTTTGTTCAACCAGCCCATGTGTTTCTTCTCCAAATCTTCTAGGCAGAATTTGGAGACATTCCAGAACACATTTGAAGAGGAAAGGAGGCGGCTATCAGGAGGAGAAAAGGAAGATAGCATTCAATTGTAGAAACCACTGCCTGAACTTGACCTCACTCATTCTCCCAACCCTCTCAACAGTTGTATACAGTATCTTCAGTGACATTGGAGAAGAAAACCCATTGTTGTTGTTCAAGTTCAACGCTAGGTTGGTACATCAGTGCAATCATAATAGAATGATTTGCAACCCCTTGTGGCAATGTGGCAAAGGGCTAACCAAGCAGATATAACTTCCAGGATGGTAAATTAGGCCATATCATGGTCTTCTTTTTCTAGAGAAGACTGTGGTAGTCTATGAATTGGACAGTATAGATTTAATGCTCCCCAAACAGAAGAAAAGGTAACTGGAGAAAATCCTAGAACACTTTTGCCCTATTACAGCAGGAACTTGAGTAATAGCACAGATCCCCCTCCCATAAAGCTCAAGCAATCCTGGATACCCTTTGTGCAGAGTTCTGATGGTTAGAAAGCATCTGGATCTTAGCAACAGATTGCAATTATCTTGATTGTTAATCCGGAAGGAAGGAAGGAAGGGAGGGAGGGAGGGAGGGAGGGAGGGAGGGAGGGAGGGAAGCTATGTGCATCCTGCTTCACCTACTATTGCTTGAACTGTCCTTGTAGCAGGACCCTACAAAAAGACAGTCTACTCCAATTCAGGATGTAAAGGTGTTGGCCACAAAGAATAATTAACAATTTCTGCCACAATGATCAATGCAGCATAGGCTTAATTATATTGTTTTATCTGTCTCATGTATTTCACACTCCCATTGTATTTTTAAATTCTTTTTTATGGAGTATATTTTAACCACTGTTATATTGTGATGCCCAAATAAATTTAGGCAAACACAGATACAGAATACCTAAAATAAGATGAATTACAAGAGACTACTCGCTCCAACCAGAGAAGCTCATTAAAAGGCTTATATTAGTTTGTTAAGAATGAGCAAAAACAAATGATAAATGAAGTAAATTGCCATCCTGTATGTATGCAAGTTACATAACTGCAAAATAAATATAGCACATTAGTTATAGGAACAGACATATACGTTTATTTCTCTTGTGTCATTTAAATCCTATTTATTTGGTTAAATATACTTTAATTTTGTTTCTTGAGTGAGTGGGGGCCTCATTCATATGCACCATGGATGCTTTGCCTCCTAAATCACCTCTTGCCATTATGTTTTGCCATTTTTCCAGGACAAGTGTTGCTAAGTGAAACTTTAAGCAGTCAGCAACAACAGGGCATAATGATTTTGATTCTATTAAATGGAGTTTCTCAAAGGATCTGGGACTTTGAAATAGCGATTTTAAATAAGGGATGCTGCTAGGTTAAAGGGCACACAACAGCTTTATACATAAATGATGTGGAAAACCAAGGTATATTCAAAGCATTGACTTTGCTTTGTACACAGAACAATGCTTCTTCATTTCTGTGTACCCACACATAGAGAGAGCACAAATGTAGAACAGCCTTGTTTGATGAACTAGCGACCTGTGCCCTGTAAAAGCTTTAAGTCTATCTTAATGTTATGTGTTGTGTGTTTGATTCTTAAGTACCGTATATTTTTTACTTTACTTTTCAGAATAGAATATGCAACCTACTTAGAGTCAGTTATGAGTGGAGCAGCATGGAAGGGAGGGAGGGAGGGAGGGAGGAGGGAGGGAGGGAGGGAGGGAGGGAGGGAGGGAGGAAGGAAGGAAGGAAGGAAGGAAGGAAGGAAGGAAGGAAGGAAGGAAGGAAGGAAGGAAGGAAGAAAGGGTTTGCAAAGCAAACGGAAAGTCTTCCCATCACTCTACCACTTGTAGAGCAAGTCCAATTAAGAACTTCCAGAAGAACAACCAGTCTATATGGGTATTAAAGAATTGGATTTGGACTAGGGAAATGCATGAGCATGCCCAATTGATTAAAGGGCTCCCTGGGAGCTTTGGCCCAATCATTTTCATCTCAACCCACTTCATCCAGTTGCTGTAGGAATATGATTTGAGAAAGTCCACAGAAGAGAGACTGAATATAATGCCTAAGAAATAAAATGAGATAGCTATCATTCATATCATCAACCTCTTGGCATAGCACTAGCCAGTAGGAAGAGACACATTCTTTATCTTGCCTTTCCCCAAGTCCAGGAGGTATAGAGGAGAGGAGGCTACTTGCTTTGAGACCAGAGGTAGGTTTCAGCAGGTTCTGACCAGTTCTGGAGAACTGGTAGTGGAAATTTTGAGTAGTTTGGAGAACCAGTAGTAAACATTCTGACTGGTCCTGCCCCCATCTATTCTCTATCTCCCAAATCCCAGCTGATTGGGAGGAAATGGGGATTTTGCAGTATCCTTCCCCTGGATTGGGGTGGGAATGGAGATTTTACAGTATCCTTCCCCTGCCATGCCCACCAAGCCATGCCCACCAAGCCATGCCCACCAAGCCATGCCACCAAACCATGCTATGCCCACCAAGCCACACCCACAGAATCGGTAGTAAAAAAATTTGAAACCCACCACTGTTTGAGACCATCTGCATTCAAGAATATGCTTCTTCATCAAGCTAAACTGGGAACAGTCCAGACATGTGAACTTTCAGCCCTTATGGTTACACTGGCTGTGGAATTTGCAGACCTGAAGTCTATATAGCAGAAATCCCACATGGCGGAAGGAATGATAGTTTTTCTTTAAATAAAAGTGGTCTTAAAATAAAAGCATCTTTCCAGAAAATCACCACCATGAGTTCCTTCAGCATCTGGGGAAATAAGACATCTGACCTAGAAACAAATTTATTTAAATGAACTAAGTTTTCTCTTTCCTTTTCCTTACCTGAACTTCCCTTCTTCCATCATGATCAGCTAGGGTTCCATTTCCGTTCTGAGCAAAGACAGATGAGAAACTAAGGAGATAAGAAGTTGTATTTCTCATTATCACTTATTATTGCTGCACCAATTTCTCCTAACACTGGAGCAAAAATTGTCCTTGGCAATTTTTGATATCTCTACAAGCCTTAGGTCATTCTGAGCTTTAACTTTTTTACAAAGTTCCTACAGTTTCTGGAAACTATTTTGTATTCTTCTTTGGTAACATTCTCTTCCTTCCTTTTCTTGTGTATTTATGTGTCTGTGTGTGTATGAGCATGCACGTGTGTTTGTGTGTGTGCGTCAGGGTGAAATGCTCCCAGTTCAGACTGGATCACCCGATCCAGTAGCGATGGAGGTGGGTGGTTCAGAGAACCCTGCCCCGTTCCCCCACACAATCATCAGAAGCTTTTTCTTTTAATTTTTAAAAGCATTTTTTCTACAACCTCTTAGGCTGAAAAAATGCTTTTAAAAGTAAAAAAAAAGCCTTTGATGATCATGTGGCTCAGCTGGGATCATCAAAAGGATCATCAGCTCATGATCTCAGCTGAGTTGCCTGATTGGCAGAGATTTTTTTTCTTTTAAATGCCTCTGACGATCCCAGCTGAGTTGCCTGATCGGCAGAGGCTTTTAAAAGAAAAAAAAGCCTCTGCCGATCAGGCAACTCAGCTGGGATCGTCAGAGCTTTTTGAAAGCATTTTTTTACAACCTCTTCACCAAAGAGGTTGTAGAAAAAATGGTTTTAAAAGAAAAAAAAATTGGCAACGCCCACCCAGTCACATTACCCCTGGTAATGTCTCTCTGTCTCTCTTTCTCTATCCCTCTCCCTTTTTAGTGAGAGATTTTAGACATCTCTTTTCCCATGTGGCCTCTTTAGATTTTTTTCCATGTTTTTCTTCTAGTGGGATTTTTTTTAGAGCCTTAGTAGAACGTTTAATGGAATTTTTCATCCTTCCCAACCACTTTTCTCCTTCAGGATTTCAAGCTTTTGGATTCAGCCCATCTAATTTAAGAGTCCATCAAAATTTACTCTTCTGAAGCCCTGTACGTAGGTTTGACTCTTCTCAGTTTCTTCTCTGAATATATCAGTGAAGATGGGTAAAATCACTTTCCCCAGAATGCCAGTTACCCCTTACTTCTTTAACCATGTCTATTGTTGTGATTAATTGCAATCAAGATATCCACCAACTGTGGCTCTTGATTCTTTTTCCAATGAATCCGTATGATATGATGATTATTTTTTTCCATCCTAAGTTTTGGGGTGTATTTCTGGAGGAGGTTTGCTTGTTTGTTTGTTTTAAATTACAGTTAAGAGAAAATGTCAAAGAAACCAGCATTTTAATCAAAAGCTTTATGGAAGCAGCACAATGTCTATGCCTGCGCATCTGGAATTTAAACAACTTGCCTTGGCATTCTAACTTGAAAGCAGCTCTCAGCAGTACGTGTGGGAGGTTTATGCATTCCAATTTCTTCAATCATGTAATACTTATTATTAACAGAGCTGACATGACACAGTAAGAATTTATTCTGCATGCTGTAAAGTGTTACATTACACTCTCAGCAGGTCCCCCCTCCTCCCCCCACCCTCTGCTGAAGTCCTAATTAAGGATGGAAAGATGTTCCAGAAAAAAGCATTTGAGCACAAAACGTTGAACGATAGTCTGTCCTGAATCAAATTTAGATACTGGAGACAACAAGGTCTGAAAAGATGGGCGTGGGGCTGACACGTGTAAGGGACAAAGGAGGAAGGGCTTTGGGGAAATACATGAAGTTTATAATCCAGACATCAAAGAAATCTTCATGATGTCATGATGGAACCATGATGGCTCCACTTGGACCATTGGTAGCAGAACCTATGTTTCAAAATTCTTCTGGTTATTTCCTAAAATTCTATTTTTCAAAACAATAATTCTCTAAGTTAGCTATTTTTGGAGGCGCATGGACTCCATCCCTGTTTTATATATATAATATAACCAATTCCCAAATAATAATGAATCAAAGCCCTTTACTTTGATTGAAATCTATTGAAAGCCCTTCACTTAAATTATTGAAAGCTCCTTCGGAATCTCAGCTATAAATATGATTGATTTAAGAATTACTGTAATTATATGTCTGCTGTCTACAAATTCCTGTTTTCCAATCCCTAATCAGACAGGTTCAGTCTTCAAACAACACATTTCAAAGTTTCCATGCCAAAAATAGTGTCCAGAGAGGGATACAGGGAGTATTCTGACAATAAAATAAAATGAACGTTTACAACCAAGACCATCTCAACCTCATATTGGAGGATGAGCTTCCGAAGTCAGTAGATATTCACTGAACTACTGGGACAGAACAAATGACAAGTCTGCTTCTGAAGTGGCTGGATTAAAGCCAAAGGAACATAGGTTATTTTATGCATATCCAAGTTAGTAGGCTCCAAAACCCAAGAGACCCAACACAACAAACTAAGTCCCTAGGCTATACACACAAGCACTCAAAGGCTAGTATTCCCTGCTCACTACTCCACTCTTTCCTACTTCTACTACACCTCTCCTACTCCTTCTTCAGCTACTGTTCTTTGTGAGCCCCACTTTTGCAGAACAATATCTTTTTCTATCTGCTTTAGGTTGCTTCAGGCTACTATATTTCCACAGATGACCGCAAACCTCCTCCCCTCTCCCCCCCACACCAACACCCCCAACTGCCTCTCTGCTCAGCTTTTATAGCCAACAGTGGCTGTGCTGGCTAGGAAGAGATTTTAAAGAACAGGACAACAGCAAGATAGGTGCTGGTCATTTTGTAGGCAGCCTGTCCTCTCACAGGTATCCTGCTACTGATGTGTTCAGAAGAAAACAAGAAGTTCAGTAATGCAATGATATCTCTACCATTGGGAAGCTGAGTGTCAGAACCATGAGTCAAGGCAAACACGATGCTATCAGAGAAGAATATCAAGGCTGGATATTGACATGCTGGAATCAGCAAAGTGACATGGACACAGTTGGTCACGTCACACCAGAAGAGCTTTAGATCTTCTACTGCAGACAAGAAAATTGTACAGTAGCCTCATCAATGCTTGAATACAACCCACACACCTCTACCCCAACAATGGAACATTTTCAGTCTGAGTCTAAGGTAAGCCAATTAATACACTGATCTATGTGGTTGCTAGGAGTCGAAAACTACTGGATGGCACATCAATCAATCAATCAATCAATGATCCAGAGGATACAGAAGAAGCAGAAGTTAAATAAATCTGTGGTGACTGACAACACCCTAATGATATAGCCAAAAGAAAAAAAAAGCCTTCCTGTTAATTATAGGAGACTGAAATACTGAATCCGAAGGCAAAATAGCATCTGCAGTAAAAGGAAGCATTGGTCTAAATGTACAAAACAAAGTGGAAGATAGGCTACGATTTCAAATGCAAACTTTGCAGCAAAGACCTCCTTACAATAATCCCTATACATGATGTATTCTTCAAACAAAAATGCAGATGCTGTATTCAGTCAGCAAAAAAGAAAAACCCAACAAATGGTACTGCATATCTACAGTTACAGATTATGAGCTCTTTTTTGCAATGAAAAAACAAAACAAACAAAATAATCAAACCACCAAGATATAATATCCCGTATAATTATATGGTGAAAATAAAGAATAGTTTTAATGGATTTGATTTGATGAACAGACTGAAGAATTTTGGACACACTTGTGATATCATTAATTGTGAAGCAAACAAAAATATTCTGAAATGCAAAAAAAGCAGAAGGCCATCTGCTGATATGTGGAAAATGTTTGAAGAAAGGCAGAAAGCAAAAAGCCACAGGAAGAGGGAAAATTACTCAGCTAAACATCGAGTTCCAGAAAAGAGTAAGAAAAAACATTTATTATAAATAAGTGATGCGAAGAAACCGAGCCTAATAATCGAGTGAGAATGACAAGAGATTTATGTAAGAAAATTACAGAAATCTGGTGAATCTTTTATGAAAGATTTATGAAATGATTAAAAAGACAGAGAAGGCGAAGCTTTACTGAAGAAAGAAATTATAAAGCAGGGATGGCACAAATACACAGACTTCATTGGTTACTGGAAGCATTAGAATTAATCTAAAGGTTAGAAATTTTGGACACATAAGGTGAAAGCAAGAGTCATTAGAGAGGACTCTTATGCTTGGGCAAATTGAAGGAGATTTTAAAAAGAGGCATGCTAACTATTATCACTAATGACACAAACCCACACGTACAAAACTCCAAACTGGCAACTATCCTGATGAAATAATGTTCATCAAGTCTGAGGGACCTGAACAACAACAACAACAAATCCTATGTAACATCCCTGGTAAACTGAGAAGATGTATATTATTGGATAATTGAAGAGCTGAGGTGGTGCAGTGATTAGAATGCAGTACTGCAGGCTACTTCTGCTGACTGCTGGCTGCCTACAATTTGGCACTTCAAATCTCACCAGGCTTAAGGTTGACTCAGCCTTCCATCCTTCCGAGGTGGGTAAAATGAAGACCCAGATTGTTGGGGGCAATAGGTTGACTGTGTAAACCGCTTAGAGAGAGCTGTAAAGCACTGTGAAGTGCTATATAAGTCTAAGTGCTATTGCTATAACATAGTGATGTCTACAGAGAAGTGAACTGTACTGCAATCCTCTAGTGCAGAGGTGTCAAACTCAAGGCCCGGGGGCTGGATCTGACCCGTGGGGTGCTTAGATCTGGCCAGTGGGTCCGCCCTAGAAAGAGCAAAGGACCGGCCCACACTGCCTCTGTGCAGCCCTCCTGAGTTCCATTTTTGGCCATGACAGCCTCCTGAAGCCCTCTGTCAGCAAAAATGGAGCTCGGGCAGGTCGGGCGCACCCCCCCGAGCTCTGTTTTTGCTGGCAGAGAGCTGCAGGAGGCTGTCATGGCTGAAAACAGAGCCTCAATAAGTGAAATTGAGCTGGCCATGCCCACCCCAGCCATGCCCACCTGGCCACTCCCACTCCGCCCCCCCAAGGTCAAAAACAACCCTGATGTGACCCTCAATGAAATCGAGTTTGACACCCCTGCTCTAGTGCTTTCAACCAGCTGCCCGAATCAATTTAGAGTGAACTCCAGCATCATCTGGAAGGCCACAGGTTGCCTACCCCTAATTATCAAACTCATTTTTTTTCTGTGCTGACTTGGCTGGCTGCTAGAATGTAAAAGAGGAGGCTATAAATCTGGCCTAGCCAGAGATAAGTAATCTCAAGTTCTTTCAGAAAATAAGCAGCCTTCGTAAGAGTCATTCTGAAGTCTGTGCTCCTGGTTAAATAGGCCAGGCACACCTCAACAGCAGTAAACAATTAGGTGATGAATCCAGAGGAGGGGCAAGAGGCAAGGTGAGGCAAAATCAGTGGTCCAAGACATGGCAAAGCAATATGTATTCAGGTAAGAGCTGTATTTTGTTCTTCACTGTGTGGAATTATAATTAAGCCATACTGAGCCTCCACCCAGTGTAGAGCTATGATACATCACACAGGAGCTGCAGTCTTCTCATCTTTTAGCTCTTTCATGTCTTTTTCAGATCTACAAAAGTCAGCTCTTTGCTCCTGAATCTTCTTTGGGCACCCCTGCCTAGAGCCAAGAGACTAAACTTCTGAGTTTAGTAGAGTAGAGGCAAGAATTTGCTGGTTCTGTAAAAGCCACAAAGAGTCCTAGAAGCTCTAATAGTACTGGAATTTTACCACTACCTGGAAAATTGTTGGGAAGCTTTAGGAAAATTTTAGAAATTATATTGTTACCAGTGCTAAAGCGATTGTCAATAAGTAAGGTGAACACATTTTCTTGAGAGAAAAAATAAAAGGACAAACCAGAAAAAAGGGCCATTTCAGGAAGAGGTTCATATGGATAAGAAAATGTAATTGTGTAATTTTACAACTTAGCTTTATAAAGGAAAAAATCAAAACCAAGATTTTTTTTTTACAAAAGGCATATTCTAATAAAAACATGTAAAAACATAACAGCTTATGTTATGCTTATAAAAGCAAGTATTAAAAAGAATGTTGGTAATCAGATTGTGCATTAAGGGGTAACATTTCTACAGTAAAAGTTAAATGACCAAAATAAAAGACAACAGTGAGGTTTTGAAAAATAAGTAAACTTAAAGCTAGATCTAACTTTTTTTCTGGAATAAAGGACATAGGGTCACCATGCCTATAAGTAACCAGTCAAACCTCAAGATTTTATTAATGCTAAGGAACTAAACTGTTCTGGACCACAATAGTCCCAACTCTGTTACCTTTCATAAGGCCTTAAAGATCTGATTAAGTGCTCAGGGCTGAGTTCCTGAATGTGTGAAGGGTCCCATCTCTTGGCTGTGCTAGTGATGGTCGATTGTGGTATCTTTCTCAGCTGCTGTGTATTTTGATTTTTTGGGGGGTTAGTAATAATTGTTTTAAATTTATTTTAAGATTATTCACCATCCAGACCAGTGATGGGTTGCCCCCAGTTCACACCGGTTCTATAGAACCAGTAGTAAAACTGGTGGGAGGCTCCGTCCACTGACCCTGACGCCCTCAAAATGCTTCTGCACATGTGCGCGGCCCCATTGCGAACCGGTAGTAAAGGTAAGTAGAACCCACCTCTGATCCAGACTCTTTTGTTGAGATGGGCAGCCACACGAACTGAATGAATGAATCAATAAATATTTGAGGGAATGCCAAGTAACATCAACGGAAAGCAAAGTATTCATCAAAATGACAAAATGAACTCTGTAGTGTTTAACACCAGCTCCACACCTTTTGTACTGAAGTGAAATATAATCAATAAAGTTGCTGTTGGCTGTCAAACTGTTAAGGCTTCTTATCCTTTTTTTAGCATTTTACTATATGTATATATAGCATGTATGATGGGTATATATCCATACATGTATGTATGATGGGTAGGTGGGTGAGTGAATGGATGGATGGATGGATGGATAATGAATGGATAATGGATGGATAGATGGATGGATGGATGGATGGATGGATGGATGGATGGATAGATGGATCCAATGATGGATCCATCGATCAATGGATCGATGGAGATATATAGATGATAGATGGATGATAGATATATAGATGATAAACAGATATATAGATCATAGATCATAGATTAATGGATGGTGGATAGACAGATATTAAAAATGGAAGAGTTACTAGGTAATTGTAAGTTTCACAAGTATCTTATGTTCATGTGTAATTGGAGTGGCGAAATTGGTGGTCTCAACTAAAGTTCCCAGCAGCTCTAATTAACATAAGCAATGGTTAGGGATTGTTGACAGTTATATTTTGGAAACATCTAGTGAGAGACAGATTTTTCATCCCTGTTTCATAACAAAATGCTTTCCTTTATAGCTTCTTTGGTTTATTTAGGCAAGTGGCTGCCCATCTTAACCAAATAACTCTGAACACTTAACAAAGACAGAAGAACACAGTATAATAACCAGTTAAGAACATAGTTGAGGCACCCTTAAAATTGCCTAAAAGGTTAAGACAAAACAAAAATATCAATGGGCCCAGTGCTGAGGAAAAAGCCAAATCTTTAAGGACTTCCAAAAGGAAGGTAAGGTTGGCGTCCTCTAAATCTCAGTAGGGCCTAAAAGGCTTTTGTTCAGGTTTATCTTGTATGCCAGTTGTGCCCGTTCCCTGACTGGGAGGCACTGGTCACCTCACAATGGGAGTATTGCAGTGTACCCTTCATGGGGTTTCCTTAGAAACCCTCATAGAAGCTACACCAGAGGTGGGTTTCAGCAGGTTCTGACCAGTTCTGGAGAACCCGCCCACATCTATTCTCTGCCTTCCAAGTCCCAGCTGATCCCCTGGAGTGGGGTGGGAATGGAGATTTTGCAGTATCCTTCCCCTGCCATGCCCAAGCCAGGCCACGCCCACCAAGCCACACCCACAGAACCAGTAGTAAAATGTTTTGAAACCCACCACTGAGCTACATCTGGTTCAAAATATAGCAAGCCTTTCAACATGCCCAGGTATCACCATTGCTTTGCATCATGAGCACAATTCAAAATGAATATTACCTGTGGACCCACAAATGGCATGGGCATTATGGAGTCTTTTGAAACTATATCCAGTTTGGGGACTCAAAAGAACCATCAACAACACAGGTCCTTAGATAATCAGGATGCATTTCTCCCCATAGAAGTTGGGGAGATATTGTGTGCTTACTGTACAAAATGTCCAGTGTACAGAAGTGTGCCAGAACAGGGGCAATTTTGCTGACTGAGGAATTCTGGGAGTTGAAGTCCACAAGTCTTAAAGTTGCCAAGGTTGGAGACCCTGCACCACAACAAATACAGCTCTACATGTAAAGGTTTACTATTGTCTCCAGTCTGCTAGTGTATTATACCTCACAGTATTACCAACAAGGTTTTATTCCTCCAAATTCTGTTCTGTCTCCTGCTTCAATTCCTTTCTCCAGAAGTTCTCCTGCTTCCTTTTTAAGTCTACCTCTCTACTTCTTTCCTCCTGAACCCTTTCTTCTCATAAAGCAACTGCTTTCTGGCTTCTTTGCTTCACACACAAACATACACACACACACCCCTCCCTCTGCACGCACGCATTCTCTCGCTTCCCCTTCAACTGTTTCACAGTGAGCTTTTATAGGAAATGCTGCCATGCAGACACTGGGGAAAGGGCTTAATTAGGAAGGGTGAAAGCAGCTCAGGTGCCAACAATTGTCTGAGTAGCCTGCTGTTCCACAATTGGGCCGGGATATGTGAGGGACCTCTTGTCTCCAATCGTTGCTACCTGCACTGCACTTAAGTGGATACACTTCAGGTACTTTCTATTTAACATTGTCCTCTTATGGAACCAAGGAAGCATGTCTTCTCTGTTGTGGTCAGTGGTGGGTTGCCCCCAATTCAGACCAGTTCTATAGAACCGGTAATAAAACCGGAGGGAGGCTCCACCCACTGACTTCGGCATCATCAGAATGCTTCTGCGCATGCGCAGAAGAGCGTGCACGCACGCGAGTTTGGCCCTTTTGAGAACCAGTAGTAAAGGTAAGTAGAACCCACCCCTTGTCGTGGTCCCCAGTTTCTGGAAGAGCATCTCCCCCATAGATGGATTTCCTCTCCTAGGGTTTTGCAAAGTTCCCAAAATGTGGTTTTGATCTCAGGACTGGGACTGATGCATTAATATATCCTTATATTTGAATGGAGCTGCTTTGTTTGATTTGGGTTGTTTATACAACTGTTTGAGCCTAAGCTGCTTGTTTGGTTCGATATTTTATCTGTTGTTATGCATTTTCTAGTTTTGTATGCAGAGTCCACTGGATTTGGGCAGGTAATACATTTGAATAAATAAATGAATATACATGTACATGAAGAAATGCCAAGAACCGAGTGACCGTATATAATGACAAGATAACATGTGGCAAGATAAATTGCCCTCTTACACTTAATCTTAAACTCAATCTTAAGGATTTTTTTGTTCGTTTCTTCTGTGTATAAAATCAGGCTCATTATCATACGGGCTCTGAAAAATGTCACATTTCATTAAAATATCCAGATGCTGGCACATCTGCTATATAGCTGAAAATATATGAAATGCAGGGTGGTTAAGCAATGGAAGGGGAGGTTGCTGGACATTCCTGGAGCTTTTTTTGCAAGGCATGGATTAAAGATATTGCATTTATCAAGGAACAGATCAGAGGTGGGTTTCAGCAGGTTCTGACCACCGGAGAACCAGTAGTGGAAATTTTGAGTCGCTCGGAGAACTGGTAGTAAAAATTCTGACAGGCCCCGCCCCAAGGGTGGGTTCTCAAATTTTTTACTACTGGTTTTGTGGGCATGGCTTATTTTGTGGGCGTGGCTTGATGGTCATGTGACAATTATTTAGGATTTAGCAGAGGTACTGGTCTACCAGGCTTTTAACTGCTTGCAGAGCTGTACCGATTTACCCATTTATTTTTTGCGGGCACTGATCTACTCATGTATTTTTGCAGGCACTGGTCTACTCATTTGTTTTCTTTTAACACTGATCAGCTGTAGGGCGGCCCTTTGAAGCCCCACGACAAGAGTTTAAACAGTTTTTTTTCCCTCTAGCCATCAGCTGGGACTCAGGAGGCAGCAATAGATTGGGGGTGGGGCCAAATAAAAGGTAAGAATAACGCAGGGGGTGGATGGGGGGATGCGGGGGGGTGGGGGGGCAGAACCAGTTCAGTGACGTCATATCATCACCGCTACTGGCCCGCCCCCATCTATTATCTGCCTCACAAGTCCCAGCTGATTCGAAGGAAATGGGGATTTTGCAGTATCCTTCTCCCGGAGTGGGGTGGGAATGGAGATTTTACAGTATCCTTCCCCTGCCATGCCCACCAAACCATGCCCACAGAACCAGTAGAAAAAATTTTGAAAACCACCACTGGAACAGATGGAGGAACAATCTGCAGTTGGAGATGCATCAGGAGCAAGCAGGACACCCCCCCCCCCCCCCCAAAAAAAGAACTGTGGATGGAGAAGGTTGCAGATTTTGAAGCCCAGACCAGACCAGACATGGGTGAAAATAGCATGTCAAAGCTGCCAGAATCTCAGGAAATAATGATTTTTCTTTCTTCCTGTTCTCAGAAGTAAAAAATACCAAGAAAAGCTAAGTGAGTCATGGAGGGAGGGCGTGAAACAGGTAAAAGAATTTTAAAAGCTCCATTTCGAAGTGTCTGGATATTGTTAAGCCAAGGCCATTTTAGAGCCTCTTCAGCCAAAGCCATTTATCTCTTGGAATATTCACAAATTACCTACCTAAAAGTACCACTGTCATTTAGAGAAGAGGTTTGTATCTGGAAAGTTCCTGTCTCATTTCCCTACCCTCTAATGTCATGTTAGAAAAGTTGTTATGTGACTTTTCATCCACAGCTCTCTGAAATGAAATGGCAGTGGTGATAAAGACAGAGATGCTATGTCTTTCTCCTTTTGAAGCACCCATGACCTTGGCACATGAAATCCATCCATTGTCTCTCACTTACACATTCAGACTTGCAACATCTATTCATATATTCTGAGAATGGAAAGGTGTTTGTGGTTTCATGTATTCTTTAAGATTTGCCTAGAGAACTTTTAAAAAGGAATTTGACAACTTCACAGAGAATAATTCTATCTGTGACCATTTAAACTGGTGTGTAAGTATGTGTGGAGATACACACACTTAAATCATTGCAGCAATTGTGTGTGTGTGTGTGTGTGTGTGTGTGTATGTGTCTGGGTGTCTGTGTATTAATATCATGTTCCTGTTTTTAGAAGGAAACATACACTTGAAAAATTCCAAGCAATGATAAAACTAAAAACAGCAGCAAAACAAAGAAATGATGTTTTTAAAACCTACATATGGCTATGACAACTACAGCAGTGGTGGATTTCTACTGGTTCGCCTCAGTTTGGGTGACGCAGTAGCGGCGATGCTGAGCTGAGAGTGAACTGGTTCGCTCCGACCATCAGCTGGACCCTCCCGCCCGGCCCTGTGCTATACCTACCTATATCCGTTCATTTTTAGCCCAGTTGATAGGCGCAGCAGAGCGGATTGCCGCAGCTCAGCTGTTCTGAAATGCAAGGCGCTTGCTCACGCAAAGCACATGCACAAAGCAAACCAGTTGTAACACTGGTTGAAATCCACCACTGAACTACAGTCACATTACTTTAAATCCAGGAAATTATTTTTATCAGTCCCATGAAAGGTCTGAAGCATGGGAGTCAGTTTAACCTCCGTAGGGAATGAAGTCCATAAGATGATACACACTTTGGGAAAAGCTCTGCCTGAATCACTTGCAATTTGATGAGGTAGGACCAGGGGTGAAATCTACTTACCTTCCCTACCGGTTCAGAAGTGCACGTGCGCCCCCGTGCATGTCACATGCACACTTGGACCCTCTGTGCATGCGTAAACTCTTCTGCGCATGCACAGAGGGTAAAAAACAGTAATGATGACCAGGCAGGTGGGCAGAGCCTCATACTGCCATCACTACCGGTTCTCCAAACCACCCGCCACAGTTGCTACCAGTTCGGCCGAACCAGTAGCATTTTACCTCTGGGTAGGACCCAAATCAAGGCCTTAGATTACTTCAATAGGAAAGAAAGTTCATTCCAATATGCATCAGTGTAATAATTGCTTGCAGGAAAGAGACAAAATGGTAGATTTGCAAACAATAGAACTTTCCAGAGATTTTGCTAATCTCATGCTAGCTGCTAAATAGAAGTCCATAGGGTTGAAGAAGGGGGAAACAAAAGACAGGGAAGTGATAAAATATATATTGTAGCATTGCAACACCCAATGGTTTGTACTGAGATGTGATAATGCAGTTTTGGTTATTCTCATCATTGCGATTGGTACCAGATTACTCTGGACCAGGGGTGTCAAACTCAAGGCCTGCGAGCTGAATTTGTCCCATGGGGTGCTTAGATCCGGCCCATGGGGCCACCCTGGAAACAGCAAAGGACCAGCCTGCAGTGCCTCTGCCAGTGAAAACCAAGCCCAGGAAGGCCACGTGTGGCCCTCCTGAGCTTGGCCTGCAGTCCTCCCGAGCTCCATTTTTGCTGGCAGAAGGTTGCAGGAAACCATCTCAGCCAAAAATGGAGTTTGAAAGGGCCACGCGCGACCCTCCCAAGCGTCATTTTTGCTGGCAGAGAGTTGCAGGAGGCTGTTGCAGCCAAAAACGGAGCTCGGGCGCCCGTTTTCACTGGCAGAGTGCTCAGCCCACCATAGGAACCCCCACATGAGTGAAGCCAAGCAGGTCACACCCACCCTGGCCATGCCCAAGCTGGCTCACCAAGGTCAAATACAACCCTGATGCAGCCCTCAATGAAATCAAGTTTGACACCCCTGCTCTGGACCATGAGTAGAAACTGGACCGTAATTTATTGCCCTCCCCTTATCAGATACAGCAAAGTCAAATCCAGATAGATGATGAAATGGTGGTACAAAATTAGAAGACTAGGCAACATGTCTGCTGAGATTTGAAATCAAAGTATCCCATTGGGTCCATGTAGCTTTCAAAAGTAAGGATGTCCAAGACTCAAGCTGAGTTTTTGCTAATGACTCAGTAATTTCCAATGCAACAATTCAGAAGTGGTTGCCATTACTTTTTTTTTTTACTGTTTCTTGTTACTACACAATCTCAAGAGAGTTCTGAGATTTCCTAGTGGTCTCCTGTCTAATTACTTTTTTAAAAAACCTTTTACCTTTTTGGAACAACCAATGTGAGCTAAGTGTTATCACCTAATTTAATATATTTGATTCTGCAATATATTTAATATATTTGATATATTTGATTCTGCAACTGCAGAAACAGTTTTTACTGTAAAGACAGTTATTTAAAATTGAAAATTCTACAGTTTCTGTGATTAAGCCATTGTTTTTCTTTCTGAAGTGTTATGATTGTTGCCTGTTTGGAACAGATCATTGTACTTCAACACAAGGTACTGAAATTATCTGAAGGTAGCCATAGCAACAGCATTAATAATGAAAGCCCAATCTGCTTAACAAGATAATTGATAAAATCGTATAGCTTTCAATTATAATCTGACTCAGTAGCACTTTTTTTTCTTCTTCTTCGTGTAAAAAAGGAACACAAAGTCTAACAGAGAGAGAAAAATGAATAAATAGCATATAAAAAACTGCAAAATGTGATTATATATCTGAATTTGCCACATGGAGATAGAATGACCTGGGCTGCTTGGGTAAAAAAATAAAGGCTTTATTTATCTCTCTGCTCCCCTTCAGTGACCAATCCAGATTTTTGTACTTACATCTGTAGCTTTATATAAATGCCATTTCAAAATCATCCTTCAAATTTAACATCCAAGGATTTGGAGGGATAATATCGCCAAAATTATTTGTGGGGATAAATCCAGGGGTGGGCTGCTGGGGGTTTGCAGGGGTTTAGGAGAACCTCTAGCTAAGATAATGTGCAATTCAGAGAACCGCCAAATCCCACTCCTGATTGACCCCGCCCACCCTGCCCCGCCCCTCCCAGGAGTCCCCACGTGGCCCATTTTGTATGCAGCTAAATGCAGGGTGTGCACGGAGGCTCAGGGAGGGTGAAAAACAGGCCTACTGGAAGTTCAGGAAGGGGAGGCCGTTTTTGCTCTCCCAGAGGCTCGAGAAAAGCCTCTGGAGCCCAGGGAGGGCAAAAATGCCTCCCCCCCCCCGGTGGTGCAGGAGGCCGACTAGGCCACGCCCACCATGGCCACCCCCACCCAGCAACCGGGCAGAGAACCCCTTGCTAAAATTTTTGAAGCCCAGCCCTGGATAAATCCCAACCGATCTGGAGCATATTAAATGCTCGGTATTGGGCTCAGTACTTTTCAACATCTTCATAAATGATCTAGATGAGGGAATAAAAGGGAAACTCATCAAATTTGCGGATGACACCAAACCGGGAGGAATTGCTAACACTTTGGAAGAAAGACTCAAGGTTCAGAGGGATCTTGATAGACTTGAGCATTGGGCCCTAGCCAAGAAGATGCAGCTTACTGATAAGGAAAGTAAGGCCTTACACTTAGGCAGGAAAAACTAAATGCATAAGTACCTGTAAGAGAGATTTATACTGGTGAACCACAAGTATGAGCCAGCAGTATGCTGCAGTTGCCAAAAAGACCAATGTAATCCTAGGTTACATCAACAGGGGGATAGCTTCAATCAATCAATCAAAATAGAGCTGGAAGAGATCTTGGAGGTCTTCTAGTCCAACTCCTGCTCAAGCAGAAGACCCTGTACCATTTCAGACCAGTGACTATCCAGTCTCTTCTTCAAAACCTACAGTGATGAAGCACCCACAAAATCAAGACCATGAGAAGTGATAATATCACTTTATTCTGCACTAGTGAGACCACACTTAGAAAACTGCATCCAGTTCTGGTCACCGTTTTTAAAAAAAATGATGAGCTCCTAGAAAGTGCAGAGAAAAGCAACAAAGATGATCAGGGAACTGGAGGCTAAATCATATGATGAGCACTATGGAACTAGGTATGCTTAGCCTAATGAAGAGAAGGCTTAGTGGTGATGTGATAGCTCTCTTCCAATACTTAAAGGGCTATCTCACAGAAGAGGGGGGTTGTTCTATTCTCCAAAGCACCTGAGTGCAGGACAAGAAGTTCATTAAAGAGAAATCCAACCTGGAACTGAAGAGAAATTTCCTAATAGTGCGAACAATTAATCAATGGAACAGCTTGCCTCCCAGAGCTGGGGGTGCTCCATTACTGGAGGTTTTCAAGAAAAGATTGGGCAACCATTTGTCCAAGATGGATATGAGATCTCCTGGCTTGGGCAGAGGGTTGGACTAGAAGACCTCCAAGGCCCCTTCCAACTTCATGATTCTACAAAACTAGGTCGCTGACACTTAGAATAGAATAGAGCTGGAAGGTATCTTGAAGCTCAAGCAGGGGAACCTATACTATTTCAGATAAGTGGCTGTCTACTTTCTTCTTTAAAACTTCCAGTGATGGAGTGCCCAGGATTTCTGAAGGCAAGCTATTCCATTGGTTAATTGTCCTTGCTGTTAGGAAGTTTCTCCTTAATTCCAGGTTACTTCTCTCTTTGGCTAGTTTCCAACTATTGTTTCTCGTCCTCCCTCTGGTGCTTTGTAGGATAATTTGACCCCCTCTTCTTTATGGCAGCCCCTCAAATACTGGAATACTGCTATCATGTTGCCCCTAATTCTTCTTTTCTTTAGACTAGCCAAACCCAAATCCTGCAGCCGTTCTTCATATGTTTTAGTCTCCAGTCCTTTAATCGTCTTAGTTGTTCTTCTCTGAACTTTTTCCAAAGTCTCAACATCTTTTTTGTAGCATGGTGACCAAAATTGGTTGCAGTATTCCAGGTGTGGTCTTACTTAAGAATAATGGTATGTACATATAAACAAGGGGACTTTTTAATGAACCAAACTTCAAGAGATTATCATTTTTGTCAATGCTTGTTGCACCTTCCTTGTCTAATACTGCCTCTAAGGGAAAGAACCCAAAATTTCTAGGAAGATATGATTAATTTTGTATATTGATTGGAACCTACCTAGAGAATTATTTGCCAAAACCTAAGAAATTGGGGTGGGTAGGTGTTAGTATAATAACAAATGTGACAATAAAAGCCAAATATTCATAGTTCACTTTTTAACTATGTTGAATGTTTGAAGGGTATACAATTCTCTATCTATGCTGAACTTTAGTTTGTGACAGTTCAGTTCAAAAGACGATGCCAAATCCTGGCACTTTTAAAAAAAAAAAAACCCACTATGGAATAATAAAATGTTAAATGCAGTTCTGTCTTGATTCACTGCCAACTGATCAGTGGTGGAACATTTCAGTTCTCTTCAGGTCGAGTTATGTTAATTTTTTTCCCCCTAACTGTTGAGCAGCTGTGTTTTGAACAGACACAATCTGTGCCAAATAGAAAAGAAATCTTGTTAGGTTGCTCAGTGAACTGATCCCAGGGGTGGGGAGAAGGGAAGTAGAGGATGTTAATCAATAAAATGGCAAAGTTATGAATAATACACATAACGAACAAGGCCTAAGAGCAGATTCGTTTATTATGTGCTTTAGTATAAGTTCCTTAAAGGCCAGGTTTTTTGTACATAAAAATGTACAAAAAGATATCCTTTTGTTCCACCCAATTTTGTTACAGAGATATTTATTTGAACTTGGCTTTGTCCTACTCAAAACAACTTGCAGTTGGCAAATAGGAAAGATGAGCACTTGAAACTGGAACATACTATAGTAGTCAGCTTTTAAACATCTCTGAAATAATGGATTGTGAACATTTGGATGGGATCTGCTGAAATCAAGGGAAATTAAATTAGGTGTGATTTCCTTAAATCCTACTGCATTTCAATGGATTTACTAAAAGGCCTCATCCCCAGTGTCTTTAGCCAAAATTTGTACCCACCTAATTGAATTAGTATCAATTAGTAGAATTCTTTCACCTCAGCCTGCTTAATTCATGAATCTTCAAGAGATATATATAGATGTGAAGAAAATGTCCTTTCTGCTCGGTGTAGGACAATATTTCCTTACTGAAAGCAGCCTGACCGTTGCATTTTAGTGGGAGAAGTGGCTGATTGTTCCATGTTTCAAGGAGGTCAAGGGGAAAGATGCTTGGAGATGTCAGGACACATTAATAGAATATTGTAGGTCTGAAAGTGCAAATTTTCCACTGTCTCTTTTTACAGGCTGATAAGTTAGGGAGGATCCTTTCTGATTGTCTTTCTTCGACTGTTATGCAGCTGTAGGCTCCCTCCAGCATCTGATTGTTCTCTAGGCAGCATTTCTCCCTCCCACAATCTCTCAGTCATTCTCTCACATACCATTACAATTTTTCAATATCAGCACCAACCCTCTGGAATGGTCTCCCACTCAAGATTAGATCATCTCCAACCCTTGCCAGTTTCCAGAAGAAACTGAAAAGGGACCTCTCAACAGAGAGCATTTGGATTGTGATTTCAAGGGGACCGGCAATGTATTTTTCATTTGGGCATTTGTATGTTTGCCTTATAGCTGCTGAGAGTCAGCAGAATGCAACAGGATAGAAATCGAATAAATAAATGATGTGTGTCTTAGCACAATGTTGGAACCCAGCATTTGGATTTTGGAGCTATGCATGAAGAGAACTTGTTCAGAAAGCAATTGTCTATGGTGATTCTCAATCATCCCAGTCATGCTTGTCCCAAAGGTGCTTTAAAAACACAACAAAACTGGATTTTCTTGTTCTTTTCCCCCCAAAAAATGTTTTGCTTCTTGGATGAGAAAATTTTTCAAAGATAAAAAGTGAGAAAGTCCAGTTTCCTTTTGAAAAAAGCACCTTTGAGGTCAGCAAGCAATTATTTAAAAAACACAACCTAGCAAAGTGATGGCTAACCTTTTTGCCATCACATGCCAAAAGCGGGGGGAGCATGGTGGGGTCACACACACGCGTGCCCACATCCATAATTCTATGTGCCCCCCCCCCCCCCGTGCTCTCCCCGCTTTTGGCACGTGATGGCACGGTGGGACCAGTAAGCCCGTTTTTTTGCTCTTCCCAGGCTCCAGAGCCTTTCTAGGAGCCTGGGGAGGGCAAAAACGGCCTTCCCCACCCCCACCCCCAGAGGCCCTCCGGAGGCCAGAAACAGTGTGTTTCCTGACTTCTGGTGGGCCCAGAAGGCCTGAAAATCAGCTAGCCGGTGCACCTATGTGTGCCGGAGCTGAGCTCACGTGCCCACCGATATGGCTCTACATGCCACCTGTGCACATGCACCCGTGCCATAGGTTCACCATCACGGATCTAGCACAATAGTTTTCTCTCTCTGCCTCCCACCCTGATAACTGCAAAACCTCAAACAAGCAGTAGATGGCAACAAAAAACAATAGTTCTCTGTACCTTTTTACTGTCATCTAGTGGCCAACTTAGTTTGTTTTTATTTGTTTGTTTACAGACCAAATAGGATCTTCCTTCTTTTTCCTCAGTTGAAATAACAAAGTAAAGATAAATGACAGAGAGTTTCCACATCCTTAGTTACTGGATATTATTTTTCCTGACCCTTTCATAGTTGTGTGTGGTATACGGTGTCATAAATCAAAATAGACAAAGGGTTGAACTTTTCAATGAATATCCCCCACCCACCCCGGTCAGTATAACTTTTCCATTTTGATTTCACAAACACATTTTCAGCCAAAAAAACCACATGTAAATATTTCTAATAAAATATAAAATTCCAAGGGGAATTCCTTAGGAAAGAGCCAGTGATTTTTTTAAAAAAAATTAAGGCCCTGGGCCCAAACATAAAACCAGAGTTTAGTCTTCAACCTGTTGTATCCTGTCTCGTAAGAAAATATATGAAGGAATTATTCTGCCTCTATCCATTCTGTAAAATACACATTTTATATGCATACTGTGCTTATCCATCATTTTAAATATATGTGCACTGCACATCTGGAAACTCTAGCTGAGTCATATCCCCAGTTGTGTGTACAAGTTATGGTTGTTCCTGGATACACCTGTGTGGAGGTATCCTGATTTTTCTAAAGTTTTGGAAACAAGTCTTAGCATAAACAATACCCGTAATACAGTGTGAACAGCTATCGATCATCAATAATGTATTTCTATCACATATGCCAATTAATTTCTCCAAAGTGAAGCCAGGATAACAAATTAGTTGTCAGTAGATTGTCATTAAATGAAAAATATTTTTAATAAATGTAATTACAAAATTAAAATTAGCTTTGGGCAAACTGACTGATCAGTCAGAGTAGTCTATCCTCCACAATGTTTGTTCATATGCAAGGATTAGAAAGAAAAGAAAAAAAGCTTAAGGGAGATTATAAACTGCAGTCAGATTTTTCAAGAACAAAGACTCATTGTATAGTCCAATAAGATCTAAGCTCAAATATAAGGAGCAATCTGTGCAGATCAATGTCAATTCACTTAACTGAACTGTTCCTTCTCACAAGAATTTAGAACCACAGTGACTTGATTGGCTGCTTCACTCCAGTGGTGTGGCTTCCCATCTCATGCACAAGACAGATGGATTACTTAAATAAATGATGGAGAGCCCATTCAGTGGTTATACTGAATGCTGTACATGTGTTTGCAACTTTCCTGCTGAATATATTTTATGTTTTTCATCATGGTTCTTAACATGGTTTCATAAGTTTTGTCAGTTGCTTGTGGTATTTTTTTGCTGAAAGTTTTAATTGCTGTCAGCTGCCCAGAGTTACTTATGTGAGATAGGGGAAGGAAGGAAGGAAGGAAGGAAGGAAGGAAGGAAGGAAGGAAGGAAGGAAGGAAGGAAGGAAGGAAGGAA
>WNWU01000006.1:17557554-17603584 GCA_012654045.1 Ptyas mucosa
AAGACCCGAGCTGTCGCGTCTTGCTTTCCCTGCGCCGATCTAACACTCACTGTTTCTGAGTCCTACCAAATGTTTGCAGTCTTGGCATCCCTGTCTGATTGTAAACCAATGCACGATGTTTCTGATAACCTTCAAACATTGAATATTTTCAAGGAAACATTGCCATCCATTTGTTCAACAAATAAATATGGAACACTGTACTGAGACAAATAGGACAAAACAAATATTTCATTCTATCTATGTTGGCAAATAAGAAAGTTCAGACAGAATAATAATGATTTGCTCCAAATCGGCCTATCCAATTGCATGACTAAACAAACGAATTGAACTCAAGATTCGTAAGATGAAGCTCAATAATTCATCGGTTGATCTGGATCGGGGCAGATACATTGCTGTATGAAGAAGAGATTGCTAGGATCTTTATTGAAGTCAAAGCTTGCAGTATATGACAATGCCCAGTTACTTTCCATTAGTGCCATATAGCAATTTTTGCAATTTTCTACTGTACATTTTTGTACAGGTTTTTGAGAGTAGGTTTGTAGGATTATTTAACTCAAAACAATAAAAGTATGATTATGGTATTTTCTATTTTTAAAATAAGACAGCGGTGACGCGGTGGCTCAGTGGCTAAGACACTGAACTTGTCGATCGAAAGGTCAACAGTTCAGCGGTTCGAATCCCTAGTGCCTCGTAATGGGGTGAGGTCCCGTTACTTGTCCCAGCTTCTGTCAACCTAGCAGTTCGAAAGCACGTAAAAACTGCAAGTAGAAAAATAGGGACCACCTTTGGTGGGAAGGTAACAGCGTTCCGTGCGCCTTTGGCTTTTAGTCATGCTGGCCACATGATCACGGAGACGTCTTCAAACAGTGCTGGCTCTTCAGCTTTGAAACGGAGATGAGCACCACCCCCTAGAGTCGGGAACAACTAGCACATATGTGCGAAGGGAAGCTTAACTTTTATCTATTAAGGCTCCAAAGTCTGAGTCTTCATACTCCAAATATATGTTCAGTAAAAAGATGAGCCCAGTGGTAAAAATGTTTCTTAATCTAATGAATGAGGTGTAAAGGAAAGCACAACGCGGTAGCTTAAGTATGTGGATGTAATTGCTACAAAGAACATCACAACATTTGCTAAGGTTATTGACAGAAGGGAGGATGATGCTTCTCAGATCACATACACAGGGGAGAACTTTTCACAGAGCAAAGAAGGTTGAAATTTACAAATAATAACCAGATTTTTTTTCTAAACTTGTTTAAGAAGTTATGTCTTTTGACTAAAAGTAAACATTATTCTTGTTTGCTAAGAAGTTCCAGTGTATCTTTTGTACCAATCAGAGTTTGAAATAGAAAAATCTACACCTTAAGGTGACAAATCAACTTTGTACTGTATGTTTTAAACATTACAGAAAGGTAAAGCCTCCCTTAAAATTAACACAGTTTCTGATGTCTACACGAATATGGTATGTTATCTTGGCAACAATAAGGAAGTAGGCTTATAGACTTTATTATTTTGGGATTCTTTGATTTCCCAAACCAGTCTACAACTTTGGACTTTCCTTGTGGGCTTACACCCAGGTAAGTAATCTGGATGTTAGGGATTCTTTTGGGGGGAAGCTGTTTGTTTTAATAAGTCACCAGTGAGGGGTAAAATAATGAATTGATTGACTTATTAAGTCAACAATTCAAAAGCCAAGCAGTGGTGTACAAAGGAGAGTGGATGGGTAGAAAACATTTTGCTCCTAAGTTCAAGTAATAGAGGGGGTTGCTATAATTGCCCTCCTAAAGCTTTCTTGGCAGCATTTTTGGGAAGTGGCTTGCCAGATCCTTCTTCCTAAAGCTGAGAGAAGTAACTAGTCCATGATTACTCAGCCGGCTGTATGGCTAATAGACTTTGACAAGAACTCACAGTCTCCTGGCTTCTAGTTTGATGCCTTCACCACTGTACGAGACTGGGTCTCAGCAATAAAGGAGGGGGAGCAAATCGAAATACCCTGTTTCCTCCAAAATAAGACATCCCCTGATAATAAGCCCAATCGGGCTTTTGGGCACATGGCAATAAAGGAGGGGGGAGGTGTTAAAAAGTTATTCATGCCAGGTGTCAGATACACTAGGGATGACACTAGGTAGCTTGGGAAAGAAAAATAGCAAATTGAAATACCCTGTTTCCCCCCAAATAAGACATCCCCTGATAATAAGCCCAATTGGGCTTTTGAGCGCATGGCAATAAGACCAAGCGTTTATTTCAGGGTTCAAAAAAATATAAGGCAGGGTGTTATTTTTGGAGAAACACGGTATACAGATATATTTCTTCAGGACTTTAAACCAAGAGTGTTCTGCATTTAAGGCAAGGATTATAATCATTTTCTTAGTAAGGAAGAGTAGAATCTGCAGTAGATGCTATTCAAGAAAACCAGAGAAAACACAAAAAGAAGAAGACCGTTTTAAAGCTGCTGTTATATTTGCATAATACATTCAAATGCCTTAATTTGTGTGCATGTGGCTATGTATGTGCATGTATCGGTATACATCCTATACATTTTTATATGTATGTGCCTGTTGGTGGGCACAGCAGCAAGGGAATTGTCCAATGAGACAATTTTCAACATTTCTCCATCCAGACAGGTTTTTCTTAATCTGGTTTCGTGACAATCCAACTTGAGCAGAGAACAGAAGGAGTTTAAAGGTGTGGTGCAGACAAGCAAAAGGTAACAATTTTATTGATGAAGATAAAATATACTTCCACTTGAGTTTGGCCTCACAGCTTAGAATGTAAATACACTTTTTTTCCTATTCAGCACGAACCATCTGCTCACCAGTTCAGGAAAAGGGCCATCATTTGAATTTCCTTTCTGAAAGAGATGGAAATTATGATTTACAAAGCCAAGAACTGTTTAGGCATGTCAGTATGAATGTGTTGGTGGGCAGAGCAACTTGTCACAACAGTAAAAGCAAGAGTTGAACTGACTATCTGGAAAAGTGATGTGTTTTCCTTCACATATTGTGTTGAAACAGAATTTAGACACCATCTGACAGGAATGCTTTCATTTAGATTCCTCCATGGAAAAGGGGGTTGGACTTGATGACCTCAACTGCCCTTTTTAAGTCAATCATGTTGTAATTCCCCTATTGCCATACTGTACAGTCTTGTCTATGAAGATTTTCAATCATCCAGGTTATTGTTTTTCCCAAAGGTGCTTTTCTAAAAACTGGAGTGTTTTGGGTTTTTTTCCTTGAAAAAGTTTCACTTCTCATCTAAGAAACTGAAAAGCTTCTTGGACAGGAAGCAAAATGTTTTCAAGAAGAAAAAAAAAGAGGAAGTCCAGTTGCCTTTTGGAAAAGCACCTTTGGGACTGTACATCCTTCCAACATTTTCCTTAGAGGGAGGGAAATTTTGGCTCCTGAGATTGTCACCTCAGAATTGGTGAGAGATGAGATTTCAGGGTGCCTAGACAGTGAAGCTCCTGTGTTACATGATCTTTACAAAAGGATAACGCTCATCTTCGTAATTTGATGCTGCAATTGACTGCACTGTGTTATTGTATCACTTGTGGTTTTATTCTGTGTCTGAACTACACAAGTGTGCAACAGAGGTGGTATTCAGCAGGTTCTGACCAGTTCTGGAAAACCGGTAGCGGAAATTTTGAGTAGTTCAGAGAACTAGTAAATATCACCTCTGACTGGCCCCTCCCCCATCTATTCTCTGCCTCCCGAGTCCCAGCTGATCAGGACAAAATGGGGATTTTGCAGTAACCTTCCCCTGGAGTGGGGTGGGAATGGAGATGATACAGCAACCTTCCCCTTCCACGCCCACCAAGCCACGCCCACCAAGCCACACCCACAGAACCGGTAGTAAAAAAAATTTGAATCCCACCACTGGTGTGCAATGAATAAACCACTATCACCTATACAACTACTACTCTGCTTTTACAGGCAGTTGAGAACCATCTTTTGGAGGTGGAAATTCCTTTTGGAAATTATTGATACCCTTTTTTTTCAGAGATCTTTCTGGCCATTTTATATTATTGTCTTTCTTTTTCTTGTCTAGTTTCTCTACCCATCTCTCTTTTCTTTATTCTTCCTCCTCCTCCAAGCCAGGTTCGTCATAAGAATCCATCTCCTTGTAGCTATAATCTTTATTAAGCTTCTCTATATTTTAGAGTTGGTTTTCTCTCTCCTCTTTTTCTCACTTCCAGACACAATTGCTTTGGGGGCACACAATATTCTGCACAATTGGGTTTGGGACTGCATGAAAGCTACAGTCACCCACTCCTCTTGAGTTTAAATTATCTTTAGAGATATGTTTTGACATGGCCAACTGTATAGTGCAGCAGTTGACTCGCCTTAAATGGACTACATTTCCTGCCCCATTGTGGTATTGAAGAACTTGTTCTTATTGTTCCCTAGTAAATAGCTGGAAATTATTTGGAATTTTTGACCAAAAATTAAAGCAAAAGCATGTTTTCCATAGGGAGAAAGAGGTCTTAATATCTTAAAATACATCTACATTTTTAAATGTCAAGATCATCATCATCTTAAGTAATTTGCATTGGATTTGCCCCATTGGTGATGAACCTTCAATTTCACATGTACCAAATTTAAACTGAAATAATTTTAAAGATTTGAGGAATAGGGTTTAAAAAAAAAAGAATGCTGCAGACATATCTATAATCACCAAAGGATCAGAGTAAGATTTAACTGAAATAATCAAGGGTGTGTGTATCAACCAGATGCCTCCACAAAACCTGTAACCAAATTTTAGGGGCCCCAATCATCTTTTGCAATTGTTTCCCATCTACATTCAGAGATTCCGAACCTGAATATTGCATATAATCACAATGACAACATGGTAATTATAGCTCCTATTAAAGCCATCACAATACTGGCCGTTCCATCATGTTGCCACAGATTGCATAAATCTCATTTGCCATGCATGAAGAATATACTATTCCTGGTTCGGAATCTGCTCCCAATCCATTTCACATTAAGTGCATTTAATTAATGTAGAAATTTGACAGACGTATAAAGTTCCTGGGGACTTAGTGATACAGTGAGGTGGAATATATGTGTGTGTTTTAAAACTCCTCCTAAAATAGAGCATTCGCAATGAGAGATATTAAGAGAACAAATCTTTGGCAGGGATGAGTTCAGCGGGTGTTATGGCAGTTAGTTCTTGCGGTACATATAACCCAATTAACTTGTCAGAAAGTGGAGCATCCCTTTTGTCAGGCTGATTAACTTACTTTCCCCAAAGAGTGAAGAGGGAGAGGAAAGTTCCTCATGCTTGATACGAAGAAATAGATCAACCCCAAGGACCTTATTTGTTTGTCATTATCAGAGGTCTTCTTTTCTCTTCTTCTGGATATGCAGTCTTGTTTCACACTGATCACTTAGTAATCCCAAGGGCCAAATTCCCAAACACACAACTAAGTCAAGACATGTTTGCTCTGACAGGCCAAAGACACCATACGACCAATTATAGGTAGAAACTCTACTTACACCAGTACGTTGAATGATTGTTCAAAGTTACAACAGCACTGAGAAAAGTGACTTATGACTGCTTTTCACACAACTGTTGCAGCATCCCTGCAGTCACTTAATCAAAATTCAGTTGCTTGGCAACTGGCTCCTATTTATGACAGTTGCAGAGTCCTAGAGTCATGTGATTCAGAGGTGGGTTTCAGCAGGTTCTGACAAGTTCTGGAGAACCAGTAGCAGAAATTTTGAGTAGTTCAGAGAACCGGTAAATACCACCTCTGACTGGCCCCACCCCATCTATTCTCTGCCTCCCGAGTCCCAGCTGATCAGGAGGGAATGGGGGTTTTGCGGTATCCTTTCCCTGAGTGGGGTGGGAGTGGAGATTTTACAGTATCCTTCCTCTGGAGTGGGGTGGGAGTGGAGATTTTACAGTATCTTTTCCCTGTCACGCTCACCAAGCCGTGCCACGCCCACCAAGCCACACCCACAGAACCGGTAGTAAAAAATGTTGAAGCCTACCACTGATGTGATCACTGTTTGCAACCATCTGACAAGCAAAATCAACGGGGAAGCAAGATTCACTGAACCGTGTTACTAATTTAGCAACTGCAGTGATTCACTTAACAACTTTGTCAAGAAACGTCATAAAATAGGGCAAAACATATTTAACAATTGTGTCACTTAGCAACAAAAATTTTGGGCTCAACTGTTGAGTTGTAAGATGAGGATTATCTATATGACATAAATGCACTCCTGATTTTCAAACAATATGCAATTGTTGTGTTTTTTTAAAAAAGCTGTGATCCAACAAGATTGCTTGGAAAATATAATGGTCAAATATGTTGTGAAAGACGGTTTGGTGTGGTGGTTAAAGGTATCCGGTTAAAAATTAGGAGACTGTGAGTTCTAATCACTCCTGAGGCAAGAAGACAATTCAGTGACTTTGAGCCAGTCACTCTCTCTTGACCCAAAAAGAATGCTGTGGCAACCCATTTCTGAAAATCTTGCTTTAAAAAATGCAGGGAGTCGTCCAGGAAGTTGGTAGGAGCCAACCCTGATTCAAAGGTATCAATCAATCAATCAATCAATCAATCAATTAAATGTTATTAATGGCACACTTAAAATATGGAGGATGGTTTGGCTTGGCTTCTCTTTCCCTCCACACTACACATATCCCTAAAGTAACAGTCTTCAAACCATTCACTCTGATCAGAAAATCTCACATGATAAGCTATAGCCAAGAGATGAATGTGGGGAACAGAATTCCATTTTGATAAAAAGCAAGATTCCAATCTAGCCAATGCATAATTTCCTGAAATGGATAGCATTACTTCTGAACTTTTACTGAGGCGCAGAATGACATTTGTATCAGTATTTGTAACGGAAGGAGCATTCTCATTCTCACTTTTTAAAAAAATCCTCAGAGATGAACTCCAACAGATCCAACACTGCAGCGAAACAACAATCATCTTAAAAAGCCAAGTAGAAATGCATTAAAGACAAGGTCTTTGACGCAAAGCAGAACTGAATATTTATGTCTCTCAGCAGGGAGCTTTTTCCACAGCCTGAGGACATCAGCTGAGAAGGTCCCGCTCTTTCCCGCCCACATACAAGCTCCTAAGCAGAGACGTGCCTTTCAAGCAGTATCTTGTCCTGAGATTTTCCAGCTATCATCTTTTTAAAAAAACATATATGTCACCTTCTTGGAAACATCAAAGAGAGGCATTCAGTACTAATTTTTTTTCATTCTCCTAGATTTTCAAAGGATGTTAGCAGAATATATATGATCTCAGTGCCAATCAGATATTTTTAAGTGTTACCACGATGCAGATGAATGGGAATTTCAACATCCACCCCTTTCTTTCTTGCATGCTTAAATTGTGGCTAACAAAATCAGTACTGGAAGGATGTTATTAAACATCCTTCAAATAAAACATACTTGGGTTTTGGAGCAAAAGATAACTAGCCTCTTTGGAATTATCTTACTAAGACAAAGATGACCAGACTTTTCTATATGTCATCCATCTGCACCACCACCTCAAAAAAAAGAAAAAAGAAAAGAAAATTCTACTAAACATTCACAAAATGTCATGTGAAATCTTGCAGGATTTCAGCATTCTCGTGTGTGTTGAAGGTTTCATAATCAAGTAAGATTTTCAGCTTTTTAAAACTGGATTCTCTGAAAATAGGAACTGGGAATCCTTTCTGAAGATTTAAGTACTGCTGACCTGCTTATTAATGATCCTATATCAGCAAAACAAAGGATTCACAAATGCAAGGGAAATACAGTATTTAGGATAACCGTGTTGCCTTTTTGCAGGCTTATTTGGATTAGTTTCTAATGCAAACATGTTTAGAATTGTGGCATTTCCACAAAGAATAGAATAGAATAGAATAGAATAGAATAGAATAGAATAGAATAGAATAGAATAGAATAGAATAGAATAGAATAGAATAGAACAGAACAGAACAGAACAGAACAGAACAGAATAGAATAGAATAGAATAGAATAGAATTCTTTGTTGACCAAGCGTGATTAGACACACAAGGAATTTGTCTTTGGTGCATATGCTCTCAGTGTACATAAAAAGACAAGATACATTCGTCAAGAATCATAAGGTACAACGCTTAATGATAGTCATAGGGTACAAATAAGCAATCAAATCATACTAGGAAACAATCAATATCAATATAAATCTTAAGGATACAAGCAACAAAGTTACAGTCAGAGTAACTTTTATTGTAGAAGGGAAGAAAATACTATAACCAAGAGACAGTCAAACATGGAAGCAAGGCTTCATGCAGGAAGTCACATTATGCTCAGCAGTCCAGTTGGAGAACAAAAAGAGCTGTTTTCTTCAGGAAGGTCCAGTGGTGGGTTCCTCCCAGTTCGGCCCGGTTCTCCCGAGCCGGTAGCGGTGACGATATGACATCACCGAACCGGTTCTGCCCCCCCCGGTGCCCCCGCTTTCTTCTAAAGAGCACTAAACGTACATTGAAAAACAGCACAGCAGGTGTGGCAGAGGGATGCAAGTTGAACTGGGAGCTTTTCCAATCACTTGAGGAACTTTCTTTAATTTCTCCATATTAAAACTTTAAGAATAGCACCACTCACTGACCTGTTTTATTACTGAGGCAGAATTAAATTCAACCACCAAGAAATTATATTTTTTTAAAAAACATACTTTTTTGACAGTTTGGTGGATTTAACTTTTAAGACAGCTGTCTGGCTGTGCCCAATGTCAACACCAAAAAGTTTTTTCCCCTAAATTCCTTTGTTCAGCTAGAAAGTTTTTTTCTCCACCAGGCCTAAATTAATGGGCTGGATGCTGTACTCATATTGTATGTAATTCTGGTCTATTTCTGAACTTTAGGTAATCCTCTTTTTTCTTGCTATTTAAATAGTATAATCTTTTACTCAGTGCTTGGAAGGATGAACTTCTAAGGCACCTTAATCATGTCTATTTGGAAACTGGTTTCCCTGCTTGTTTTAAATCCTGAGTGCAAAATCAATTACATTTTTCACACCCATCATGGATTTGGTCATCCAACAGGATTTAATGGTTAAAGCCATCAGCTCAAAAATCTGAAGATTGTATATTACCCCAGGGTAATATGAAATCAGTTTAGGGCATAATATTGAGATATCCTCTTTTTTCTTGCCATTTCAATAGGAATGTATCTTTAATTTACAAGTGACATACCAACATGTGGCATTAATGTTACTACATACTTTTTCTTCAGCACGGAGCAGAACTCCTTTAAATTTTTGAAAATTGATCACATTTATTTATATAAAGAATTTCTTACTGGCCATTTTCTATTATTTATTGGAGAAATTGAAGGCTATCCTAGAGCCCTGGTGGTGCAGTGGTGAGAATGCAGCATCGCAGCCTAACTCACTGTCCACAGTCAGGAGTTCGATCCTGACTGGCTCAAGGTTGACTCAGCCTTTCATCCTTCCAAGGTCAGGAAAATGAGGGCCCAGATTGTTGGGGGCAATATGCTGATTCTGTAAACCTCCCAAAGAGTGCTGTAAAGCATTATGATGTAGTATACTGTATAAATCTAAGTGCCATTGCTATTGCTATCCCAAAAAAGATAAATAAAAAGCAAAATAAGTAGGCCCTCTCTCTGATGATACAACCAAGATCTTCTAAGAACCTGAAAAAAAGCAGTTACGGACAGACAATCCTAATTAAAAGTTACTGAACAACATATATTCTAATCATGATACGTGGGTATAATTGCCCTTTTGTCTGGATAACGACTATCTAGATTCAAGAAAGTGTTTACATACAGTATATTGTATGATACAAAGATTCATTAATGGCTCCATTGGTTGATGGGCATTGGGCGAGTACTTATTGGATCCTGCCAAATCATAGGAAGGTAGCTGAAGGCATTTTGGATGTGCTCTACTTTATATTCATCTTATTGCAAGAAAAGGAAAAATGAAGTGTCTATATTTAATTGTAACAAAGATGTATACTATTTGCTGGCAAATGCTTATGCTCAACAACTTTCTTTCAAAGCATTAAGATTAGAAATCTCCTGATCTCTAATCCCTGCTTTCCGTGATAAGAAGGTAGAGTTGTTAGTTATTCAACTCTACTCCTTTTCTCCAATAGCAATAGCACTTACTTATATACTGCTTCACAGTGCTTTACAGCCCTCTCTAAGCAGTTTACAGAGTCAGAACATTGCCTCCCAACAATCTGGGTTCCTCATTTTACCCACCTCGGAAGGATAGAAGGCTGAGCCAACCTTCAGCCTGGTGAGATTCAAACTGCCAAACTGCTGGCAGCCAGTGATCAGCAGAAGTAGCCTGGAGTACTGCACTCTAACCACTGCGCCACCTCAGCACTTACTTTCCTCCTCCTGGTATTGCATAGACAAAACAAACTTCAGAATTATATTTTTACTGGTTTGCTTGGCACTTTTCCTTTCTTTTCCATTTTTCTTTTCCTCCCAGAGATAATTTCAGCCTTCACTCCAGAATGTCAAATAGTGCATGAAGCATAATCATAATTTTTACTCAGTACCGGTTGCTTAATGTCACAGAGACTTGACTTCATTTGCCCAGCTAGCTCAAAAAAGGATATTCAAATAAAAAGTAAAGGTTTGGTTGTGTTGGCAGCATTACAGAAGAGGCTTGCCACTCCTTTCTTCTGGGTTTTTTTTTTTATAGTTCCCAATGGAATTCCCAGATGGTCCTCTCCTTAAAAACCAGATCAATCCTACTTTAGCTCTCAAAATCAGCCAAGGTTACTGTCATCTCTTTAAAAACCTTTCTTTAGCCTTAATATACATTTGACCACGTTACTTCATTCAATAGGTTGTTTGTAGAAAATAGTATAGAATAGAGTATAGCAGAACAGAACAGAACAGAATGCTTTATTTGGCCAAATGTGATTAGACACAAGGAATTTGTCTGCAGGGCATAAACTCTCAATGCACATAAAAAATAACAAAGTAATAAAAACTTAATAGTGATACTAATAAGAGAAGGTAGTAGAAAAGATGAGAAGGATAATAGTTATACAACCATACTATGTAGCAGGGGTGGGGTCCTACCCAGGGGTGAAATCTAAAATTTTTTGCTACCGGTTCTGTGGGCGTGGCTTGGTGTGGCATGGCTTGGTGGTCATGTGACTGGGTGGGTGTGGCCAGTTTGACGTCATTCACGTCACTCACCATTAGAGCCAGAAACTCCACATTCTGACACAGAACAGCAGCACATTCTGTCTTTCACAGAATGTCACAGAAGCCAGGAGCTGCACAAAAGCACATTCTGCCTTTCTGAAGCCCCCAACGCATTGAGTTTCCCTCTGGCTTGACTGCCCAGGCAAACCTCGGAGCCTTCTCTTGCCCTGCTCTTCATCCTGGAGGGTCGCGCATCCCCACCACCACTAATCCTCCATACAAACCGCCCACCCCGTTTCTGCAAAGGCAGACCCTCCCCCTTGCAGGGCGATCCAAAGAGGGGAGGGGGATGCTGCTGAAAAAGCCGCCTTCTACCTGGGCCTCCTCCTGCAGCCAAACATGGCCAGCCTTGCTTGCCATTTCCTCAAATGGGCTGTGCATGGGGCGCTTGGAGAGTGAGTGAGCAAGACAGCTCTCCAACCTCTGTTTGTGTGTGTGTGTGTGTGTGTGTGTGTGTGTGTATGTGTGTGTGTGTGTGAGGGAGGGAGGGAGTGATCTGAAACCGAGCCACCCAAACGTCTGGCAGTAGCAGGGGCACCTTCTGAGCAGCCAGCTCCACCTGACCTACTCCCTGAGTCTTGCCGTTGTCCTCGCCTCCACCCCCACCCCACTCAAGCAGCAGCTTCCCTGCTCAGCCCCAACAAGCTATGCATCCATGGTGCCCGCACCAGCATCCCGAGAGAAGCAGAGAAGATCATCGCTTGCAAGCAGACAAGCAGAGATAGCAAGCGTACGCCATGCTGTGGAAAAAATGAGAGGTCCTGTTGTCCTGCAGAGCCTGCCGCTGCTTGAGTGGGGGGGGAGGAGAATGGCGAGACTCAGGGAGTAGGTCAGGTGGAGCTGGCTGACTCAGGGCTGCTCAGAAGCTGCCCGCGCTGCTGCCAAAAGTTTGGGTGCCTCGGCTTCAGATCGCTCCCTCCCTCCCTCCCTCCCTTCCTCCCTCCCTCACACACACACACACACACACACACACACACACACACACACAAACAGAGGTTGGAGAGCTCTCTTGCTCTCTCTCTCTTCAAGCGCCCCATGCACAGCTCATTTGAGGAAAGGGCACGCATGGCTGGGCGCATTTGGCTGCAGAAGTAGGCGCAGCACATTGGGGTTGTTTTGTTCACCAAGGTGGTACTTCGGGTGGGCTGGTGGATGTCTGCAGCTGACAACTATAATGAATATGTCCACCTGCCCTCCCAAAGCACCACCATGGTGAACAAAACAACCCCATTGCTATGGGCTGAGCAGGGAAGCTGCTGCTTGAATGGGGGGGGGGGGGAAGACAAGTAAACTGCTAGCTCCTTCCCTGCAGCCCTGCCATGCTTGCCTGCCTTCCACTTGGGCTTCTGCTTGCCTGCCTTCGCAAGCTGGCCACCAGGACACCAGGAAGGCAGCATGGAAGGCAGGCAAGCATGGCAGGACTGTGGGCCATGGACCGGTTTGGGGGTGTGGCCAGCCAGCCATTGTTCCCGGTTTGGCGAACTAGCCTCAATCTCCACTACCTACTCGCCCAAGCCAGTCTGAACCGGGAGCATTTCACCCCTGATCCTACTGGTTTAACAACCAGTTCGCTAAGCACTCATTTCACTTAATTTTCAGAATTAAGGAATTATGCAGAGAATAATTTATTTCAGCTGCAGAATACAGGTAGTCTTTGATTTACAACTGATCACTTAATAACCAATCAAAGTTATGATGCATCTCCCCACCCAAAAAATGCTTCTGAAGTTCCAATGGCCAGGTCTCTCCTGTGTTCATACTTTGGATGCTCAGCAACTGGTCCTCATTATGGCCATTTGCAGCATTCCTGTGTCACATGACCATGATTTACAAAGGGTTTTGCAGAAAATTGACATTTGCTTCCAGTTTTCTATGAAAGCACCCTATGACAAGCAATGGGTTTGCTTAACAACTACCAAGTTCATTTAACAACTGCTGTGCTTGCTTAACCACTACCACAAATAAGGTTGTAAAACCGGGTTCATCATGTGGGTGACCCACTGTATAACTTTCACAACTTACAACCATAACGAGCAGGCTCCATTACGGTCATAAATCAAGGACTATCTGTATTTGAGATTGGTAAGCAGAGAAAGAAAAAAGAAGGAGATACATTGGGTATAACAAGATGGTGATGTTTTAGGTATATCAGACTGACAATAGTGTATGGTTTGTAATAACTGAGCTATACACAACTCATCAGTCTCATTGTCCTTCAATTTATACATAGATGTGCATAACCCAGTGTGTTAACCACAGCTTCTGCTAACTTTGGATTGTCATGAGGTCTGAATTAACAAGAGTTAAGTTATAATCCTTCAATGCCTGAAAATACCTTCTTGGCCAAGAAAACCAAAGTGATGAAGAAAGAAAGATAAGCAATTTGTTGCACTTTTGAAAGCTGTTTGGATGCTTACATTATAATTATTGCTTTAGAAACAGAGACATTTTGGCTTTCCAAAAATATAGCCTAGTTTCTGAAATCTTTAGAAGGCAGAATAAGAAATTGTTGGAGGGCTGCCGTAATTAGGAACCACATCTGGCAAACAAGTGTGGAAGAAACCCGAGATACTTTTATTTAAATCACAACTCTCAAGAGTTTCATAATTTTAACTGAGTTTTCTTCTCTTTTGCCCAAGGCACTTAATTCACATTTCTCCCAGCGGTTTTGATTTCCAACTTAATATGAAGAAATCTCCAAACACCAGAGTACCATTGACATGGATTCTCTTTTATTCCAAGCATTATAGGAAGTATATTGACTTTCCAAAAGTAGCATAAACAGCATTTACTGAAATTTGAATGATTAAAGCATAATAATAATTCTGCACTTACAGGAAAGAAAAATGTTTTCCAAAAGTTACATAATTTTTACATTAAACAAAGCAAGTCTAACGGGAATGGCACATACCTAAATATGAGAATTTTTTTCTTTCTTAAAGACACAGGTTTTTTCATATGAATTTATTTTAATTACTAAACTGTTGTCACTTTTACAAAGATTTACTTTATTATTTGTTTACAGGTTCTGCCTACTTTCCTGTTGAAATCTGTCTTCCAATTTCTTGGAAATTTTCTTCACTTGAAAAATGAATCTTCTGTTTTTTCTTGCTCTTTCGATGTTTAAAAACTTTTTTAGACTTTCTTTAATGGTGTTTTTGTGCTTATTTCTTACTATAAAATGCTTTTCTCTCTGCGTTCCTATGTGTTTTTTTCACTGGCCAGCTTTCCTTCATTCCCCTGTTTCCTGATCCAAAGAAAATCTTATAAAACAGCTAAAGCTGTCTTATAAGGTTTTTAGATGAGGGAATAGAAGGGGAACTTACCAAATTTGCAGATGATACTAAGCTGGCAGGAGTAGCTAACACCCTAGAAGATAGGCTCAAGGTCCAGATGGATCTTGACAGATTTGAACACTGGGCCCTATCTAACAAAATGAAATTCAATGTAGAGAAAAGTAAAGTTCTACACTTAGGCAAGAAAAACCAAAAGTACACATATAGACTGGGTGAAACAAGGCTTAATAGCAGTAACTATAAGAGGGATCTTGGAGTCTTAGTGGACAACCAGCTAAATATGAGCCAGCAGTGTGCAATAGCAGCCAAAAGAGCCAATGCAATCCTAAATTGCATTAACAGAGAGATACAATCAAGATCAAGTGAGGTACTAATACCACTCTATAAAGCCTTAGTAAGACCACACCTAGAGTACTGCATCTACTTTTGGTCACCACATTATAAAAAAGATGTTGAGACTCTAAAAAAAGTGCAGAAAAGACCAACGAGGATGATTAGGGGACTGGAGACTAAAACATATGAAGAACAGTTACAGGAACTGGGCATCCCTAGTCTAGTGAAGAGAAGGACAAGGGGAGACCTGATAGCAGACTTTCAATATTTGAGGGGCTGCCACAGAGAGGAAGGGGTCAAGCTATCCCCTTAACCACCTGTAGGCCAGACGAGGAATAATGGATGGAAACTGAACAAGGAGAGAGTTAACCTGGAAATAAGGAGAAATTTTCTGACAGTGAGAACAATCAACCAGTGGAACAACTTGCCTTTGGAAGTTGTGGGAGCTTCATCACTTGAGACTTTCAAGAAGAGACTGGACTGCCATCTGTCAGAAATGGTGTAGCAGGGTCTCCTGCTTGGGTGGGTGGGAGTGGACTAGATGGCCTACAAAGTCCCTTCCAACTCTGTTAATCTGTAGCTCTGTAAAGGCAATTAGAAATACTTTTGCTTCAAAATGAATACTTGGGCATCAGGCATTCTATAGACTGAGCATCTATAGAAGGGAGGAAAAAAAACTTTCCCCCAATCTTTGGAGGGCATATGATACTCAGATGCCCATCATTTTCAAACAATGTGTTTCAAGCTATTCTCCAAAGCACCTAAAAGCAGAACAAGAAGCAACAGATGGAAACTAATCAAGGAGAGAAACAACCTAGAACTAAGGAGACAGTGAGAACAATCAACCAGTGGAATGACTTGTGTTCAAAAGTTGTGTGTGCTCCAACACTGGAAGTTTTTAGGAAGAGATTGGACAACCGTTTGTCCAAAATAGTATAGGATTTCCTGATTGAGTGGGGGTTAGACTAGAAGACCTCCAAGGTCCCTTCCAACTCTGTTATTCAATTTGTGATTCTATTCTACATAGATAGGGGAGAATATTGTGCTGTGTGGGAGCTGATTTATATTGGGCAATGAAAACCGATCATTAAATTTTCTGGAATGTTGCAAGCTGACCGGGAACAGAGCTGAGCCAAGACTGCTGGCATGCTGATTGGCTACATGGTAGCTAGCAGTATGGGTAGCAGCAGCAACAATGGAGCCATTTGGGGGAAAAACATATTTGGGGAGGTACAACCAGTTGTGAAACATTTACTGGCAAACCACTGGATGAATACATCTGTGCAGGCAATACCCATGGATCTCACTTGCTGGACCAGCTGCTGCTTGGTTGTTGCTGGAGCTTGAAACAAAATATTTGTTAGTATTCCATTACACCAAATATGCCCCACTGAGCCACCTTTTTCAGCCTTAGTAGAGCCATACAATAAAGTTGTAGAAGTCATGAAATGCCTGTTGGCTGAGTTTTTCGTGAACTTTAATTATTGGCTTAACTGCACGCAGTTTGCTCGTCTCTGACTGATATGATAAAAGGTTGGGTAATCACCGGAGACAGGATTTACAACTTTCCCCTCCTTATTCCAAAAGCCCACGGGAAAAGGATCCCTTTGTGAAACTGCCCAAAGGCCTGGCATATCTTTTGTAATACTTCCCTATCTTTTCTTTTTCAATGCTTTTCCCGTTAAGGCACTTCTATTTCAGCCTCCGTTGCTACATTTGAATTCCCCTCATTAAGGGCCACAGCTGCAGTCAATTAGCATAGCACAATGCTTACCAATACCCTTTTGCCAAGTTTCTCAAACACAAGTAACTTAATAATGATAGCCGAGCTTGACCAACTCTCTTGGCACACAGCAATGAATTGCAACTAATGGTTTCCAAAGAGAATGAAATTATCCCATTGGAGGACTCCAACCCGCTCCCTCCTGAAAAGATCAGAAAAGAAACCCACGATAAATGTGACTTGGATTAAATTAGTAGGGGTGTGTTTATGGCAGCTGATGTGGCATTGCTCAAAAGGTTTGGCATGACCATCCTAGAGACAATATGAACCAGCATGCCAGCTACAGCAATGCAGGCTGAACTTCAACCAGGGACAGTTTGAGATTTGCAGATTACTCAGTGAGATCTGAGGCAGAATGGGTTTCCTTCCATCATGTTTTTCTCTAGCAACTCACCATGGTTTGGAGCGTTATTCTGTATGTAACAGCTCAACTGTTACCTTGCCAGAATCCTTAGAATTAAGGATTAAGGATAAAATCCTTAGAATTAAGAATTCTGTCCTGAGCATTTGTACAGCTTCAGTATTTATAAAATCTCTCCTTCCATGGATTATTTTGCTCTGGCAGAAGCATTTGGGGAATAAAACAAGGGGTAAGGGAGGAATGTTAGTTTTGTTGTCCAAAAATTGGTTCGGCCTGGCACGGAAGCCAATTCAGAACCAGACATGAGAGATGGACTTTTGCAAAACATTTATTGAAGTGCTTTAGTAAAAGGGTCCCGGTCCAATTGGGGAACTGAGACCCTGAACAACAGCATTGCACGATCTTTTATACAGTTGTTTTCTAGAAATAGGGAAATAACATTTCACAAACTTCTTTGGAGTTTTACCTTGCTTTTAGTCTACATGTCTGTTTGTCTATGGCAGGGGTGTCAAGCTCATGTCATCACAGCGGCATCACGTGACATATTGTGACTTTCCTCCCCCCTTTGCTAAACTGGGTGTGGGCGTGGCCAGCGTGTGACGCATCCAGCCCCCGGGCCGCGAGTTTGACAGCCCTGTCTATGGTGTTGAGCCTTGTTTGAGCATATGTGTCATTTTGCCACTATAGAGTTATGCGTTGATTAAACTCTGTTTCCTTTTGGCTGTACTTGTGGTTTCTACTGCTGATTTTCTTGTTGCCAATCTTGTAACTTCCTATCTAATTCTAAGTACGCGTTGTTACATTTTCTTCATCTCTAACTGACACATTGAATAGTTAAATTCTTCTAAATTTGTATTCCTTCCTAGGATGGGGTTGTATTGCTTCTTAATGGGTAATCCATCAGTTTGAGTCCTTGGACATTTGGACATTTTATAGGCTGGGGGCAGGAGGCAGGACAAGAGATTTTCCCCTGAATTGGTCCTCTTTTCCTCCTCCTCACCATCTCTGTTTCTGCTCTCTTTCACTCAGCATAGTGAATAGGTAAAGAAATGTTCCCCTATATCCCAATCAATTTCAACTACTGAGGTGGGCTAGGACAGTGAGAACTGAAACATGAATGAGAAAATTAGAAGAATTTGATGCGTTAACAGATTTTGAGAATAAGAAACAGAAGATGAAGATGCTAAAAAAATATAAAGATACAAGATCAAACAGAATTGAGGAATAAAATGGACTTTAAGATTGAGAAGAATGTAAAATATTTGGGTATCATTATGACAAACATGAATTGTATATTATTTTGAAATAACTATGTTAAGCCATTGAATGAAATTAAAAAATACGTTAAGATGGGAGAAATTACAACTGTCACTGTTGGGGAGAATTTCTGTGATTAAAATGAATGCCTTACCTAAAGTGATGTTTTTTGTTTCAGACAATATCTGTTTTGACAACTGATGCGCCGTTTAGTGGCAGAAAAATATATCTAAATTTGTGTGATACAGGAAAAAACATAAGTTAAATTTAAGATGCTACAAAATCCAAAAGAAAGAGGGGGATTGGATTTAACTGGTTTGAAATTGCATTTTGCAGCTTGCTGTTTGGGTCGGATGAAAGAGTAGGCTCTGTTGAGAAACAGAAGGGGGTTTTTTGGAGTTAGCAGGACATGACTTAAGGTTTGGGTGACATGGACAGTTCTAGTGTGCAAAGTCAATCTGGATTTTAAAAATCAGTATGTTAGATATGTTGTACTGTGTTTCCCCAAAAATAAGACCCTGTCTTATATTTTTTTTGAACCCTGAAATAACTACTTGACCTTACTGCCATGAGCTCAAAAGCCCGATAGGGCTTATTATCAGGAGATGTCTTATTTTGGGGGAAACAGGGTACTGAGAGTACGGAACAATGATTCAAAGCACAAGAAGCATTTTACAGATGAGAAATAATACATTGATATAAATGGATCAAACTTATCAAACGTAGGCTGGAGATGTGAACAACAAGGAGGGATGTTTTTATCACATTTGGTGGATGGTGTAAAAAATCTAGAGAATTCTGGATTCGAATATATACACTGACTCAAAGGATTTTAAAGATTAATTATGCAATCGAAACCAGAGGTTTTTCTTTAGACATAAACATTTTCTTTAGGATTAATATTTGGGGGGGAGAGAATTGTGGAACTTTGGGTTCGTACAAGATAATTACAGCAAGCTTGCACAAAGGTGGAAAGATACATTACCCATAATGGAGGAATGGCTGGTAAAACTGCTGGAACTTGCTGAGATGGCCATATTGATGTCTTTGATCAGAAAAAGACAATATCTATGTTTGTTGCTGATTGAAGACCTCTTTTTGCACAAAACTGAGAAAAAATGAAGTAGTGATTTTTGGTTTTGATGATTAAACAGGGCAGACTATAGAAAAACAAGGTATGTTGTAACCATATATTAAGAGATAAACTAATAATTTTACTTATAACTGCTGTTAGGGAATTGGGAGATACATGGTTTTTTTTCTTCTTTTCTAGTTTTTTTTTTCCCTGCTTATACTTTTAAAATTCTCTTTAATTTTTTCCTTACTATATATTAGTCCATATTATTTTTTTCACTTTTAAAAATTGAATAAAAGTATACATACATAATCACGCACAGAGAGAGATACGCCTATATTGAGAAAGAAACTCAAATAACTCCACCTTAATTATGCTAGGTAGAAGTTGATATGAATAATTTTTTGGCACTTTTTCAAGATATTGTTATATTACCCAACTAACAATACAGATTTTTTTTTTCAAGGGTGAAATGCAGCAGGTTCTGACTGGTTCTCGAGAACCAGTACTGGAAATTTTGAGTGGTTCGGAGAACCGGCAAATACAACCTCTGGCTGGCCCCAGAGTGGGGTGGGAATGGAGATTTTGCAATATCCTTCCCCTGCCATACCCACCAAGCCACACTACGCCCACGAAGCCACGCCCACAGAACTGGTAGTAAAAAAAAAAAAAAAGGATTTCCCCACTGACTTTTTTCCCCTCAGAAATCTAAGTGATTTTTTCCTGAACTTACAGACTCACCAAAAGTTGATACTAATAAAAGAAATATTACTTTTTTTATCTGAGATTAATGGGATGTTACCTAGTTTGGGTAATGAAACATCTGCAAGAAAACCACCCTCAGAGAGTACCCAGGACCCTCACCAGAAGCTGAACTTAACTTGAGTTCCATCTTTCCAATTGTATTTATATGTTACTCATTTCAAGATTTGCAGATGCAGCATTCGTGAGTTTATTGTCACTGTCATACATCATTTTTATTTTGTTTCAATTCCCATGTTCATAAAGCAGTCCACTTCAGTCCCAGTTATCCCAGTTACGGTAAGTAATACATGTTCTTACTACAGTGGTCTGCTTTTATTGTCATGGTTTTGTAATTGTTAATGTGTTCACGGTGTTCTAAAGTGGGTTTGGGGGGGGTGCTCATAGCAGAATTTAACCTATATTCAGTGTATATTGTGGACCAGCCTTTTCCAACTGCTGCCCTGTAATTGTTTTGAAGGACAGTACTCTAATTATTGGATGCGCCAATATTGTTGGTTGATAATGGAAACTGTTGCTCAATACAGTGGAAGAATACCAGCTTGGGAAAGATTTCTTTCTGGGCTTTTTTTAATTTCAGCCATCACAAATATGCATCATGACACAAGATAGAGATGGAAAAAAACAAGTGTCATTCATTACATTCATTATTTACTACTTCTACTAATGAAGTAACCAGCTTCCAAAGAGCACCTGAAAGCTGCTACAGGATCTCCAAAATGAATATGCCCACAACCTCCTAATTGAATATCAAAATGCTACAATTGCATGCGCCTATTCCTTGTGGATACAGTTGGTTATATGTATAATGTGATTACTCACACTTTACTGCCTGCAGCCTGTACGAGAGAGCCAAACCTGAATATGCAACATGTTCCAGGGTTAATGAAGCCTGATGGGGCTCTGCTAGCATCACTCTGTGCTGTTGCCTGCAGAGTGGGGAAGAGATGCTGTTCTGTTCCTGCATACCATTTCTTCCCTCCCTTAATCAATGAACAGGAGAATAAATTACTGATTAAGTATGCTAGTCACTGCATATGTAAGTGGACTGATTCCTGCAGCAAAGGCAACTTTTAATCTCTCTATTTTTGCTTTCTCACTCTTAGACTTGAAGGTTTAGATAAGCACCCCTGAAAAAATATTCCCCAAAGTTAGGATTTAAAGCATAGAAATACGGAAAGGAAATCATCTCACCGTAGCTGTATTTTTCAGCTTGGAGCAATACAATAATTGAAAGTTGTCCTATTGGTCTACAGCTGTAGTAAATAGTAACAGCAATATATACTGCTTCGTAGTGCTTTACAGCTCTCTCTAAGCAGTTTACAATGTTAGCATACTGCCCCCAACAATCTGGCTCCTCGTTTTATCGACCTTGGAAAGCTGAGTCAGCCTTGAGCCGCTCAGAATTGAACTCCTGGAGTGAGCAGTGAATTAGCCTGCAGTACTGCATTCCAACCAGTGGTGGGTTCCTCCCGGTTTGGCCCGGTTCTCCCGAGCTGGTAGCGGTGACGTCACCGAACCGGTTCTGCCCTCCTGCCCCCCCCCCGCACCCCTGCACCCACCCACCTACCCCCCGTGTTATTCTTACCTTTTATTTTGCTCCACCCTCAATCTATTGCTGCCTCCTGAGTCCCAGCTGATGGCTAGAGGGAAAAAAACAGTTTAAACTCTTGCCCTGGGGCTTCAAAGGGCTGCCCTACAGCTGATCAGTGTTAAAAGAAAATAAATGAGTAGACCAGTGCCTGCAAAAATACATGAGTAGATCAGTGCCTGCAAAAATAAATGGGTAAATCAGTATAGCTCTGCAAGCAGTTAAAAGCCTGATAGACCAGTACTGCTGCTAAATCCTAAATAATTGTCACATGACCATCAAGCCACAAACTGGTAGTAAAAAAATTTAGAACCCACCCCGATTCCAACCACTGTGCCACCACAGCAGATGACATGGAATGAGAGTAATCAAATGCTCCTTATGAACATCCATTCCTTAGCTGTTCATTGTATACCGGTGGCTGTCACAAGCATTACATCTGTACACTTAGGTTATTTTCTGCCTTAACATAGGCACACAGCCACTAATCTCAAATAAGAAAGTAATACAAAGGCAGTAGGTCACAGTTATGTGCTGATCTCAGTAAATGAACCCTGGATAACACTTCATCTTTTGAAATCAGTGGTTGCTAAAGCAGGGAGTGCTGGAAGTGTACTTTGGACACCATAGTCCAAGGGCTATCTGTACTTCCTTTGAAGGTTTGCCCAGGAAATGACTTTTTCCTTGTAATCATGGCGAATGCTGAACTTAATGAATTATATGATGAATATACAGTCTAATGAAGTGTATACAGTCCATCTGAGTGCACAGGTGCATGGAAATGCAGAGCATGCTAGGTGGATTAAAACAAGATGTGCCCAACAAAGGGAGAACATCAAAGCATGGCTGATAGTGTCAAGAGCCAAGACATGAACTTCCATGACCCAAGAATAGCTAGCTTGACAAAATTGATGAAAACCAGAGTCCAATAATGATGAAGATGAGCTCTGAGTGTAAGCTGTGAGAACTGTATGAATTGTATCAGAGGGTATGTGTACCATGTAAGATCTTCTCTGTTCTAAGCTTGGTCTTTTATTTGTTGGTTTTTGCCTTCTTTTCCACGTAGGGAATCTTTTCTGGAATCTAAAAGTCACAAAACAGTTTTTGATAGCTACCCAGTTACTAATTTAGATAACCTGCTTACATTAATTGGGAACTTGTGTTGATCAAACTTGTTGTGCTGGAACTGAGCAATCTATTAAAGGGACAATTATTTTCAAGCGTTGATTCAATAAGTAATTATTGCACTGTGGGTTGTTGTCTTCTGTGGCAATTGTGCCTACCAACGTCAAAGATGCTGAGAGGGGAAGGGAAACATTTTCTATGTTCTCCTCCTCCCCAGAGAGATTGTAGCTCATTTACCAGATGAATTTTATAGAACGCCTTGGTGGCCACTCTTGCAACATGTAAACACACCCACCAAATTAAATTCATTCTGACCTTTGGAATTAGCTCTGTTGGAGAACATTCATTTACCTACAACCCACCAATCATGTACTTGATTTCAGGTTATTTACCTTTGTTCCATGTAATCAAATCCTATTCTAAAAATTCATGAGAGGGAGAAAGATCCAGAAAGTGCCACCAAGAATTAAGATAAGGTTCTTCTGTTCTGCATGAAAGGCTAGGTAAACAAAGGGGGAAATGATAGACAGATTAAGAAAATCATATGGTTTGGGGGAAGGGATTACAATGAAGTTTAACACCATGACTTCAGAAGCCTATTGGGCTGTTGGCACAATCCTCACTACCTATTTCAGGATAACTCAAAACATTTTCTTCACCCATTTGACCATCAGCTGAGGTACCCTTGACAAGATTTCTGAGAAGCCTATGTCTGCACCATGCTGGACTTTCTTTTGTAAATGCAATATTTGCTGCAATCATTACATCTATTATTCAAAGGCAGATGTATTGAATTGAATATATTTAAATTTGAAGTGAATTACATTTTATGTGTATTGTGTATTTATCACATGATCTCAAAATGGATTCTCCCACATGAGAAATGATATGGAATAGGAGGTATGTATCAGCAAGAATTTAAGGGGGAAAAGATTAAAACTTTTTTTTGATAAACTATTGATCTTACTGAGCTCAAGCTCTCATTTTCTCATACACACACACACACTATATACACACTGCCCAGTAGATTGAAGAAGATAGCTAGAGAGATACAGAGATTGAGACAGAGATGATAGAGATGGGGATGGAGATGGAGATGGAGAGAGAGAGAGAGAGAGATGGTTTAGCTCAGCAGACTAAAAGCATAGTGATCAACACCAGCTGTCTGCAATTACTGCAAGTTTGAATCTCACTAGGCTCAAGGTTGACTCAGCCTTCCATCCTTTCTAAGGTAGGTTAAATGAGGTTTGTGGGGGCAATAAGCTGACTTTGTATAAATATACAAAAGTATGAAGGCTATTGCTTAACACATTGTAAGCCGCCCTGAGTCTCCGGAGAAGGGCGGCATATAAATCAATTTTTTAAAAAAAAGAGAGATAGAGATAGAGATAGAGATAGAGATAGAGATGATAGAGATAGAGATAGAGATAGAGATAGAGATAGAGATAGAGATAGAAGGGAGGGAGGGAGGGAGAGAGAGAGGGAGGGAGGGAATATTTATCATATATATCAGTTTACTGGGCTAGACCAGATATATTCTGGTTCAGGTTACAGTATGAAAAATATTGGATAAATTTGGCTATGCTTTCTCTGTATCAATCATTTAATAGTTTTGGTCTTCTGAAATAGTATCAAGAAAAGCTAAAAGGAAATTCTCAGCATGTGAAAAAGGAAGAAGAAAAGTGAAGATTCTGTTTTCTTTCAGGCATCATCAGCAGAATCCCAAGCAGCACAAGCAAGGTAAAAATGAGAAAATAATGGTAATTAGAAACTAGAGATTTGCTGACATTCAAAAGCATCTAGGCAACAAAATTACTTTTCATGTAACTGTACATCAAATCAACATTTTTTTTTAAATGAAATGTTTGAGCCAGATTGAAAGACCATCAATAAGCTGCCCTATTTTTTTTAGAGATGTTTTAAAAGAAGAAGAAAAAATGGAAGAAGCTCTAAGAAGAGATTCAAGAATTATCCACAATGCAAAGTCATATGAAGGAACATTTGCAAAAAAAAGTGAAAGGAAAAATATATGAAAGCAAACTCTTGCTAAAAAGCTCTGAAGATTTCTCTAGTATCCTATAAACATACAGAGTATCCTACAAAGCTAACCAACCAAACTTTTACAGAATAGGACAATATATATTACATGTAGTCCTCAACTTACAATAGTTCATTCAGTGACCATTTGAAGTTGCAACAGCAGTGAAAAAACTATGACCATTTTTCACACATGACCATTGCAGCATCCCCATGGTCATGTGATCAAAATTCAGATGCTTGGCAATTGACTCATATTAATGACAGTTGCAGTGTCTTGGAGTCATTTAATCTCCTTTTACAAGCAAAATCAATGGAGAAGCCAGCTTCACTTAATAACTGTATTACCAGCTTCACAATTGCAGTGATTAACAACTGTGGAAATAAAAGTTGTAAAATGGGGGCCGGGGGGGGGGGGATCACTGAACAAATGTCTCCCTTAGCAACAGAAATTTTGGCCTTGATTGTGGTAGTAACTCGAGAACTACCTGCATATCAACATTTTAATCTTTGATTATATCTGTGATTATTGAAGCCCAGTTTGGATGTCATTTTGCCATCACAATTCATTTTCTTTTCTCCCCACCTCTTTTTGTGCATTTTGTCAGTCTTTGTAGTCAGTGATGGCTGAGTGCACATCACACAACACCATTATTTAATTTGCAGCTAACTATTTTGTGCAAAATTGTATCTTTATAAATATACACAGTATACTGTATATAAGTATATATAGTGCAAGAGCCATGGTGGCGCCATGGTTAGAATGCAGTATTGCAGGTTAACTCACTGCTCACTCCAGAAGTTCGATTCTGAGCAGCTCAAGGTGGACTCAGCCTTCCATCCTTCCAAGGTTGGTAAAATGAGGACCCAGATTGTTGGGGGCAATATGCTGACTCTGTAAACTGCTTAGAGAGGGCACTGTGGAGCGATATATAAATCTAAGTGCTATTGCTATTGATATTCCGTAAATCAGATCAACATGTGTTAGAACTGCTAAAGATCATATCAAAGCTTCTGATGTAAACCATTGAGGATCTTTCTCCACTTTCCCTATTAAACTGCTTTCCACTTGTCTTTGAATCAGCAGAAAAGTATACTGACATGAAATCTCCAGCCCTCTCCTGCCTATGTTCTGACTTGTTACCACATGATACTGACCTCTTTTGGAATTTATAGTGTACGTGATCAATTGACACATCTGGATTTCATAGAATCATAGAATTAGAAAGGAATCAATTAGCCCAATCCCCTGTACACTGGAGGTTTCACCATACCATCCCTGATAGATGACTATCCAGCCTTTTTGAAAACTTCCAGTAAAGGGGAAGAAATTTCTCCACTGTCAACTCTTACTGACAAGAAGTTCTTTCTAGTGTCTGAACTGCATCTAATTCCTTGAAATTTCATCCCATTCATTCTGATCTTACTCTCTGGAGCAAGTGAGATTAACTCCACATTCTTGACAGCATGAAACCCCTTCAACTATTTGGAAACCACAATCATGTCTCCTTTCAGCCTTCTCTTCTGCAAGCTAAGGTCTTTTAGCTGATCCTTGTAGAACTTGGCTTCCAGGCCTTTCACCATCTAGGTAGTCCTTCTCTGAACTTGCTTCAGATTATTAATGTCTCTTTTAAACTTGGATTTGCAAAATTGAATATAATATTCCAAGTGAGACCTGACCAAAGTAGAGTAGATGGGATAATTATTTCCCACAATCTCTTGATGCTTTGTTGTTGGCCTATTTTGCCGGTGTGTTATATGTTGGGACATGTTGAGGTTATGATCTAGTAGCACACCCAAATCCTTCTCACATGAGCTGCTCTGGGGCCAGATTTTCCCAATCCTGCACATGTTTCTTTTGTTTTTCTTATCTACATGAATAAGTTTGTATTTATCCCTCATACTGTCCACTGATTTAACCTAAGCCTTTAATTTTCCCCCACTCCTTCTAAAAGGGAAATAGGAGTCCACTCCTCCTACCTATGCATCCTCTACACATTCAGAAAGCAATTCCTAGACTCCCTCATCCTTATTGTTTATAAAAACATTAAACAGCATCAAGCCCAGAACAGGATCCTATGGCACAACACACAAGATATCTCTCCAGACAGATTTGATGCCATTTATAACTAGCTTTTAACTATGATCCTTGAACCAATTGTAGATCTAACAAATGAGCTGTCAAACCCTTGTTTGACTGTTTTGTTAATAAGCATGCTATGATAGACTTTGTGAAAAGCCTTGCTGAAGTCAACATATGTTATACCCCAAACGGACTAGCAGACTGCTAGCTATCAAGGAGAACATCTGCCAAGCATAGCACTATAGCAGGAATAGGATTGAGCTGGCTCTAGGATTCTGTCCAGCACTTTTAAGTTCTTCTCTATGCTCTTCTTCTTATAGCCCAGTATGTCAGATATGGCCTGCAAGAGATAGACCTACCAGTACTTTTAAATAGCATGTGACATATTGGGTAGAGAACAATAACAGATTTGACACATCTTGGGACTGATCTGAATGCTGTTGGTGGAACACTTACAGCTACAGATGACCTCAACTTTTCTGTCACTTGGACTGGAGGTGATATAAATGGGACATGGTAGAAGAAAGACGTTGTGTCAGCCTTCCAGAAAAAGCCCCAACTCCAAGTAAAAACTCTGAAGCAAGCATTTTTAAAGTTCTGTTTACTAGAATAGGTAAATTGGCACATCTGGGAAAACTTGAATCTGAGAGGGCCGGGTTTTCCCTCAGTAAGTCAAAACCCCCAAAACTATTCCCTCACTCCTCAGTCGATCACATGCTCCAATCAACCGCTGTCCCATCTCGAGACATCACTCCGACCACTCCTTCTCCAGATGCAGGATCGTCCTGACCTTGACCGACAGGAAGAATGCTATTATGTCTACAGACAACCCCTCTACTAAATCCCCCCTCCTACTTTCCCACACATGAGGTGGCAGCATGGAAGCTTCCGGCCTAATATGGCTTCCAAAGCTGACACATTGTCAGGTGACAGAGACATCTGTGGGCCCAGATGAAGGGAAGAAGCAAATGACAAAAATAGAATTATGCCATTTAGAGTAAACTCTGTTCCCCTTCTACAAGGATTGTGACATCTCACAGGTAGACAAAAGGGCAGGAGCTTGTATTGCAACAATAGAGTCTACTTTCATCATTTTGACAATCATTTTTCAATCCTATGGACATCTACCGGTAGCTAGGCAAGTTTGGAACATAATTGAGTGTTAAGTGGGAACCGCCTCTCCCCGGATGTATCTTCCTGTCCTATCAGAACTGGTAGGAGACACATGCTGTGCATCCTGTGTATTGAAGAATGCAATCTGGTGGGACCCAGGAAAAGACCCTTATTATTCATAGTGGTGGCCATATTTGGAATAACATTCCTCAGATTATATCAACTCCAGCATTGGAGGCCTTTCAGACAGCTTTGAAAACCTGACATGGAAGTTGGAATATGTGAGATGTTGTGTTGATGGTTGTATTGGCTTTTACATTGGCTGATGATTTGTATTTATTGCGATGTTATTGTTATGTTTTTACCTGCCCCTTATGACCCTGAACCATGAGGTTGAAATGGATCGCCAATATAAATTGAAATAAAGTCCTTTAGTGAATTCTAGAGTTTCCTTCAATGTTGCCAAAAGCAAATCCTGCTCCTGCCATTTGCTGCAAAATGTCTGCTTGTGCAGTAGTGGTGTATTATGGTACATTAAGCTTGAATATTTTAAAAGACCTCTTGTTTTATGGAACCTTCTTTACTTCATTTTTCTTCCTCAGAACAAACAACACATGGCAGGTAATCAGATGGTAGATTTTCCTAGCTTTCCAGTTAGCTGAGCCAATTTATCATGAGGTTTTTATACCACGTAGCAAAGTCTCATTGCAACTCCAGAGGTAACACAACTGAGCCCTGCCTTTCTTTTGAGTTAGGAACGGTACTGGATTTTAGCTGATCTGGTATTGTCCTGTCTTCTGATTCCAATCCACTCCTTAAGTAACCTTTTACTACACAAATACAGGTTAGATTGGAAAGGTATTTTCACAGTTCTCTAAATACATTTACTGTTCCCTCATCAAGATATCCATATGGAAAGCATCTTCCACTAGAGGTGTATTTTTAAAAAATCATCTCCTATTACCAAACCAGGCTTCTACTAGAGGTGCATACAAAATCATCTCCTAACACCAAAGCAGACATATTTTTTTTCTTCCCAAAGCTAATTTCATTCAAATTCTTTCTCTGGCTTTACACCAAAGCTACAAGCTTATCTGCAGAGGGATCCCCCAACATTGCCTCTAACTATCATTATTAGCCTTTCTAACATTTCTCTTAATTAAAACTTTCCAGGGTTTATGCTTCAGGAGATCATCACCTGTCATGGTTCACCTCAATCTTCTAAATGCAGCATTGCACTCTAGAATTGCTTTAATACATTCAGCACCATAACAGAAAAACAGAATTTCTTTCTCTTTTTTTTTCAACCAGCTTCCGTCTGGGCATAATCTGATTAATTGCAATGATTATGTCACGCACTGAGTGTTCGGAGATGGCACACTGGATAAAGTTGGTTCACCATAAAAATCTAAGAACAAACAGATTTTGTTTGCTTGTCTGGAGTTCTACAGAGGAGACTGTTCTGTTTCTTCAGTAAAAGCCACGCCAGAGTAATAAATGCACACAGGAAAATTATTGCTTTCCTTGTTGGCTTGGAGAACTTTCAGTCCACCATGAGATAGACTATACCTGAAAAAAATGTTCTAAATCTAAAGAAAAAGTACAGCACATGTTTCAGACTAGGTAGGAATGCTATTCTTAAGGAAAATCAAATCAAATATTTTACTGAGGTTTCCAGTAATCCCACCTTCTTCTTTTTTTTAAAGTTTTTTTATATATATAAAACATCAATGTCTACATGAACAGTGTGTTGTCTGGATACAATTAGTTTTGAGAAATAATAATAATCGCAATAATATTTATAACATTTATAGTGATCACATAATAATAGCCGTATTTGCTTTTCTATCTCAGTAAACCTTCTATCCATCATCTCTTATTTTTTACTTTTTAAGCATATATAATAATAATCTTAACTTCTAATCCCACCTTCTTATCGATCTTAAGTTTCCACCATAAATAGTTATGATCGTCAAAACCAGGACAGGACACAATTTGGCCCACTTGTATTCAGAGGGAAATGTGAATTAAAGACAGATAACAAGTTAGCTGATTTTTTCCCCCTCCAAATACAACTAAAATCATATGTCATGGTGTTTTGTTTTGTTTTTAATGTTAGCTTAAATTTTCCTTTAGAATGAAAACTATTGCCCTCAGAGCAGTGTTTCCTTTAGGCTTCAGGAGTAGAACATCACCAATGGGCAGGACCTTTCTAAATAGATATTGATGATCCTTTTATTACAAAGGGAAAGTATCATTTCTCCTTTTTCACACTCCCTGCCCGGTTGTCTTCTAATTCCATCTAATATCCTCTCTTTTGCCTCCTTTTCCCTTTCAGTTTTGAGAGAGGAAGTAGTTTACATGCAATGAGTAATTCTCTTTGGGACTTTGAAATCCAGACCAATTCAGTGGAGACTAAAACCCAGGAAAAGCTTCCTTAGGTCAATGGAACACTTTGAAGAATTTGAAAGCCTAGTGAACCTATGGAAAATTACAATGAACCAACACTGGATGGAGCCAATGGAGGAACTGGCTGTTGTGGTCTGCCAACCGCCTGAGGAGCTGGCAGTGGAGTTGGACAGCGATGAGGCTGAGGAAGAACATGGGCCAGTCCTGGAGGCTAGGGAAGGCCTGGATGAGGGCTCTGCATCGGAGGCAAAGATGGGGCCAGGGCCATCGGGGAGTGAGGTGCAGACTCCAGAGCCTCCGGAGGCTGATAGTAGAGAGGCAGAGGAACAGGAGGAGCCTGTTCCTAGTTCATGTATGAGAAGAGCTGCCAGAAGGCAAGAGCAGCTACAGCAAAGAGGACAACTCAGGAGTAGGGCCAAGAGATGATTGGCCCCTCCCATAAGGCTCAAAAGACCAGCAACAGCTCTTGGGCTCTTTGTTGGAAAACAACATTGATAGACTTGTTCTTGTCTTGCTGCACTTATCTCTGCATCTTCTGCTTCTAAACTTTTGCCAAGAGAAGCCTTTGGCAGTTTGCCTAATGATACCAAGGTTGGTGATTAGACTGAAAAAATTGTGTTAAGAAGAACTTGTTTTAATTTAGTTTGGACTACGCTGAAAATAAGTTAATTCTCAGCTGTTCTAAGAAAGTCTGTTTGTTTTGGAACTGTTTACGTCTAATACTACCTACTTGGGCCTGGGTCACAACACTGGCACATGGGTCTGATAAAAGCTGGGAAGTATAAAAATCATTGAATAGACTGTGTACAGGTAGAACAAGATCCAGAGACACTCTGAACAAATAGGGCTCTCTGGCTGCTTCTGCTCTTTGCGAGTGTGATAATGTTGCAGACAACAACATATATGTATACCTCTCAGTGGTGAAATTCAATTTTTTTTTACTACTGGTTCTGTGGGCGTGGCATGGTGGGTGTGGTGTGGCTTGGTGGGCATGGCTTGTGGGAATGGCAGGGGAAGGATACTGCAAAATCTCCATTCCAATCCCACTCTGGGGCCAACCAGAGGTGGGATTTGCCGGTTCTCCAAACTACTCAAAATTTCCCCTACCAGTTCCCCAGAACCTGTCAGAACCTGCTGGATTTCACCCATGATACCTGTCCTTTGTGCCCCCATCAGTGTACACTTGAGGACCTCATGGCAGCACAATAGAACACAATTAATGTTGCTAGTTTCTTTAATTTGTACATATTTTAAACTTGTATTTTATATTTTAAATTTTATGTCATATAGTATGCCTTTTTTTAATTGCAATGATTCTGACACAGATAAACAAAAAATTGAAATCACTATGGTAATGCCTTAGGAACATATTTTACATTCAATCTGGGGCTACCTTTAAAGCTTCATCCTGACCCTCATATTGGAACAGGATGATTTGAGTTTCTGCACAAGAACTTTTTTTTTAATTGCTTTATTGATGGAATTTGTTGTGTGTATTTCATTACATTTTTTTAGGATGCTTTGCTTTGATTTTTTTGTTGTTGTTGTTTAATTGAATACCACCTTGAATTATTTTTAAGGGGGTGGCTATAATAATAATAATAAATTGTGCAGAAACAGGCCTGCTAACTTATCCAGTAGAATAAACTATTTGAGGATGCATTTTGCTACTGATTTTATAATTTATTATTAATTTTTTTGCTGCCCATCTCACCATGAGGCAATTCTTATGTCTGAATATTTTCCTGTAGTCTTTATCTGGCTGCTTTAGGGAACTTTTTTCATGCCTTTTATATCTGAGCTATATCTTATAGCTCTTATATCTGAACTGCAAAAATCTGGATAGTGCTTGATGGCAACAAAAAATTAGAAATGATGAAATCTCCTTTTGGCCTGTCATACTGAGCAAGATTTTTGCAAACCAGTTCAGGTAGACCTAAGATTTGCCCAAGTGCCCATTGTTCACATGTTTGGCAAGTGAGTTGTTGAGAGTTCTTAATGCTCTCTGAGCTTGGTTGTTTGCCTGCGGACATTTAATTACCCAACTAGGTAACATCATCAGTACGAATGGAGGTGGGTGGGTGGGTGGGTTGAATTAATCTATCATACGTGAAATTTTTAAACTGAAAAATGCTTTGAAAATACTTTTAACATAGAAAGAGTTCCATGGTGTTTTCTGGTGCTGACTCCAAATGAGATCATCTAAGGGGCTCTTTGTGGCATTTAGAAAAAGGAGTCTGAATAGAAATGTAACAATAGATAAAATTATGTTTCAAAACTGCTCCTGGGTACAACTGAATAATGCCCAGCTGTGTGACTTTCAAAGTCTTCTGACAGCAGAAATGATAGTTGTCAGGCAGTCTACAACAGTAACATTGTTAGGAGCCATTCTGGCTGTCCAAATGAAACTTCATCCATCACCAGCACTAAAAAAAAAAGCCAATTGTCTCAATTAGGATAAAAAGCATCACAAATCTTCAAGGTGCTAAAAGATATTTATTTTTAGGTTTAGGTTTCAATCACAATAATGTCATAGTCAAAGATGAAAGGATTGGCATGGCCTGGCATTGTGACTAAAATGAAATCTTGACATGTAACCTGATGTCTGTTTTGCAACCAGCTACAGTTGCTAAAATATAAAGAGCACGTTTACTTTTCATACCAGCTTTTCAAAAACCTTTAGTATACTTTTCAAGATCCTTAAAACATATATTGGGGATTTCTTTATACATGGGCTCATCAACAGGGATGGCTTCTACTTACCTTTACTACCGGTTTGCAACGGGGCCACACGCATGCACAGAAGCTTCCTGATGACGTTGGGGTCGGTGGGCGGAGCCTCCCGCTGGTTTTACTACCGGTTCTTGCGAACCGATCCGAACTGGGGGCAACCCACCACAGCTCATCAGCTATGCTTTTTGAAAGGCTTATATTGCTGTTAGGCTTACATGACCTAGAACAGAGCCAAATCTGTGGGAGTTTTGGGCTCCCATCAGTTCTAGTCTACATAGCCAAGGGATTCTGGATAGGGCAGTCCCAAACTTATGGAGAGCAGCGGGTGATCTTCTCCTGACACTGAAGAAGACCTGGATTCCTTTGCAATGTTCTGTATAAGTGTCATTGACCTTCCCTACACTCACTTGGCATTTCCTACTTTTTGCAAATGATCAGCCATAGACTGTAAGACAGGGGTGTCAAACTCAATTTCATTGAGGGCTGCATCAGGGTTGTGTTTGACCTCTTGGAAACAGGATGGGTATGGTGAGAGTGGGCGTGGGCGTGGCCAGCTCAACATCATTCGTGTCAGGGGCGCCTGTGGTGGCCTAAGCACTCTGCCAGTGAAAACAGGCTCCCAAGCTATATTTCCAGCTGCGATGGCCTCCTGAAACCCTCTGCCAGTGAAAACGGAGCTCACAAGGAACACATGCAGACCTCCTGAGCTCTGTTTTTGGTGACAGAGACACTGCAGGCTGGTCCTTCATTGTTTCCAGGATGGCCCCATGGGCCAGATCTAAGCACCCCATGGGCTGGATCCGGCCCGCGGGCCTTGAGTTTGACACCTCTGCTGCAGGAGTGGGTTCTACTTACCTTTACTACCAGTTTGCAAAGGGGCCGTATGCGCGCACTCTTCTGCACATGCGCAGAAACATTCTGATGACATCGGGGTCAGTGGGCGGAGCTCCCCTCCAGTTTTACTACCGGTTCTATAGCACCGGCGCGAACCGGGGGCAGCCCACCACTGCTCTGTTGTAAGAGATGACAGGCTGAGCTTGAGGGAGGAGTCAAACACATCCCCAGTCCTGAGTCCCTTCATGTCCACAAGAGATCTAAGTCCAGCCCACCCTGAATCTCCCTGATTCTTATCTACCACTAACTGGCTTTGACCATTAGTCAGATTCTTGCAGAGAACTTTAGCATACAATAAATGTATGTATTCATTAGAATTGCCTGGACTCCTGATTTCCTGCACTTGATATGGACAGATAAAATGTATGTTGAGGAAGGTTGTCCATCATTACCTATTCTTCAATTAAGGACCCCTTCTGAAGAATCTTAAGCTTTTCTCAAACATAACTTGGAAAATACTGCTCTAATATAACAAGATTTTATCCTGGCCTTAAAGACTACAAGCTCATTTCAGACAATGTAGTTACATGGAAATACAGGAACATTTTAGACTGCCATCAACAAAATTGCTATCTACAGTCTAGAAATGGAGGAAAAAATACCTTTTAAAAGTACCAAATGAACAACCATCTTGTATATATGTAGAGAGAATGATGGACAACTCTGCCAATAGCTCCAGAGAACCTCCACATATCCAGCATTTATGCCATTTATCTTGCTGTTTATAATTCATACTGTCAAGAGTAAAATGCTTGTTATCTGTTCTTAAAATTTTCATGGGTGAATTTCAGCAATCTTTCATTTAACATAGGGAAAAATGGAATAATGGAATTGTTCTAATGATAAGGTCAATGGTACCAAAGAGGCTTCTTAAAAGAGCTTCCTAAGTAAATGTCTGAGTTATTCAAAATAGGGAGCAGAAAAACCACAAAGATGTTTGGGAGAACAGTTGTGTTTGCTGTGAAATGCTAATGGAGGGCCTCAAGCGCCTGTTTTTTAATTAGCTTTCAATAATGCATCACTCTGTTTCCGTGGGGATTGATAACACTTGGTAATAATACATTTGATCTCTACTGAACTTGGAAGAAACAGGCCTGGCAGGCATAAGTACCAGAACAGCAAGGTAAACAATACAGGGAGTGTCATTCCTAAACAAATTACAGAGCTCTGACCTTAAGCCCTTATAAAGGATTTAATTTATACCTCACAACATTGGCTAGTGTACAATCCTCTATACGGATACTCTTTGACCGTAATGGAGGCCAAAGTTTCTGTTGTTAAGGGAGACATTTGTTAAGTGAATTTAGCCCCATTTTACAGCCTTTTTTGCAACAGTTGCTAAGTGAATCACTGCGATTGTTAAGTTAGTAACTCGGTTGTTAAGTGAATCTGGCTTCCCCATTGATTTTGCTTATCAGAAGGTTGCAAAAGAGGATCCCGTGATCCCTGGGACACTGCAATTGTCATAAATACGAGTCAGTTGCCATGCATCTGAATTTTGATCACATCACCATGGGGATACTGCAATGGTCATAAGCAGAGGTGGAATTCAGCCGGTTCAGACCAGTTCAGCTGAACCGGTAGCTCCAACGATCAGCTGGCACTGCCTACCCACCCCCGCCCTATCCTGTCTTTTATTTCCTGCTTTCTAGCTCATCTCAATTGCGCAGCACAGCTGATTCCTCACCCCCTTGCTGTTCTCCTTACTGTTGCTGACTTGGAAGGTAAGCAGCTGAGCTTCTAAGTGCCCCATTTTCAGCGCTGCATGCAAGCACCTTAGGCGCGCACACTCACCAAACTGGTTGTTAAACCATCAGCATCCCACCACTGATCATAAGTCACTTTTTTCAGTGCCATTGTAACTTTGAACAGTCATTAAATGAACTATTGTAAGTCAAGAATGACCTGCTTAGATTAGGCTCCATCCTTCCCATCCTTCCCAAAGTATTGTACTATCCCCAAAACCTGGGGTCAGTCATGGTCTAATGTACTGTCTATCAATGGACGTCAGTTCAGAAAGACTCAGCCATGAAGGAGGCTAAGATCAAAAAGTTCTGTTTGATAAATGCTCACTTTTTAAATCTCTTCCCAGCCAATCAGAACAGTAAGAAGTTAGATATCAACCCCATTACAGGTAGTCCTCGACTTACAACAGTTAATTTAGTGACTGTTCAAAGTTACAACAGCACTGAAAAAGTGTCTTAGGACCATTTTTCACACTTATGACTATTGCAACATCCCCATGGTCATGTGATTCATATTTGGATGCTTGACAACTGACTCACATTTATGACGGTTGCAGTGCCTTGCAGTCACATGATCTGCTTTTGCGACCTTCTAACAAGCAAAGTCCATGGGGGAACCAGATTCACTTAACAACCATGTTACTAATTTAAGAACCGTAGCGATTCGGTTAACAAATGTGATGAGAAAAGTTGTAAAAATGGACCAAAGCTCACGGAACAAATATCTCACTTAGCAGCCTAATTTTTGGGTTCAATTGCAGTCGTAAGTTGAGGACTACCTGTACCACATAATTTCTTTTATATCAGGCAAAACTGATATTTAGAAGAATAGAAGAGCGTTTTCCATACAGGGAAATTCCCATTATCTGGAAGAATTCATTTTCATACTTTTTACTTCTATGGCTTTGTTTGGAATAGCTATGAAAGCACATACACTATAGCTTTCTTGTAGCAGATTTATTAGGAAAGTCTGCTGTAAAATGCCAAAGCATTTAGCTGCGACACATGTGCACATTGGCGCACAGATGAAAGAAAGGGAAGAATGACAGATATTTCCACTTTCTCCAAACAATATTACCTCTTTAATCCTTGGCATTTTGGTAGACTGGCTTTGCAAATAACATCTTACAAATAAGAGTCCATTCTAACGTATTTGCAGGACAATCCATCAGCTCCTGACTGAGTGAAGATCAGATGCCAATCAGAAGCCCAGATTCTATTATTTTGCTGATTAATTTAGAACACTTCAAACTATTTTCACAAATAAAAATTTCTGCGGGAAGCTTACAACAAATGAACTTAAAAATGACTTGTGTGCATTAGGAGGAATGACCGTAATCATAATAGAGTAGAGATTTAAAGGAGTTATAAAGGCATCAAAGACCCTCTAGGCAGAATTCTGTGGCCACTGGGATGATAATCAAGGGGTCTTAAGAAGTTCAGATCTCAGTCTCTGAGTGCAGAAAGAGAATTTGGCTGCTGAAAATAGACTTCTGTTATTGCTCTGATCTTATATGTTTCTTCCCTGCAATTTAACTGGTACTTATCTAATGTCAGAATCCACTTCCAACCCTGGAAGGGACAAAAAAATATGCAAAACATATAACACTAAGTGCAATAGCACTTAGACTTATATACCACTTCACAGTGCTTTACAGCCCTCTCTAAGCAGTTTACAGATTCACCATATTGCCCCCAATAAACCGGGTTCTCACTTTACCAACCTCGGAAGAATGGAAGGTTGAGTCAACTTGAACCGGTCAGGATCGAACTGCTGGCAGTGGGTAGAATTAGCCTGCAATACTGCATTCTCACCATTGCGTCACCACAGCTCTATGCTGTATGCTGAAATTGGCTATGGATCTGCAAGATAGAATGTCCTTCCTTCCCCCAGAAACAACTGCAGGGGAATCTACGGCAATGCCAGGCATTTTTTTAAAAAATTGATTTATATGCAGCCCTTCTCCAGAGACTCAGGGCGGCTTACAATGCATTAAGCAATAGTGAATTAGTATAGGGTTCTTTTCCCCACAGTTGGGATGAATGGAAGCAGGATGTACAGAATTGTATTACAAGCATAGATATAGTAGCTTTCCAGATGGAAGAATCTGTGTCTTCTCATATCTGCATGAGATAACAGGGTGTAGGAAATGACAGAAGCTGGACATAGACTTAGGCCAGTGAGGGCAAACCTTTTTGGCACTGAGTTCCAAACTGGAACACGCATGGAGCCGGAGCCCCGGAAACTTGAAGACCAGATGGCTGGTGTGCATGCACACACTGGCTAGCTGGTCTTCGTGTGCATTGGAGCCCTGGAAACCCAAAGACTAGGTGGCTGGTGCGTCACCTGATCTTTGGGTTTCCGGCACTTGCATGTGCACCAGCCACAGAGCAGCTGGCGACGGTACATGCGCCTACAGAGATGGCTCTGCATGCCACCTCTGGCATGTGTGCCATAGGTTCTCCATCACGGACATAGACTTTCAACATTTCCTTTCAGGCTCATCTGAATTTTTTCTGACAAAGTTAACATTTCAAGGGGTTTTTTTTATTTTTGTTGTTTTACAATGCATGAAATCTGGGTCCATCATTCCTCAGGGTTCTTAACAGCTTTCTTCCCACATTATTGCTTATTATTCATTAACAGAATTGGAGCTGAACTGAATCTTGTAATGGCCTATTTGAAAGAAGGATTGCCTTCTATAAAGGAGGGCATATGGTAAGTGTTATGAAACAAGCCAGATGTGCTGGGTCTGGTTCATACATAGTTCTGCCCGGAATATCTATCTTTACATCAGGATTATTACATTTAAAATGTTTCTCTAGGGGCAAATTTATTAATTCTTCCATTTTACTCTTCAGTAATGTGAACAATAAGATTTTCTTTCACTATTTTCCTTCCCCAAAACAGTCTGTTGTACCTTTTGTATTAGAATGTTTACTTGAATGCTTTCTGAAACTGAGTGTTTTTTTCAGATAATAGTATCTCATTTGCTTGTGAATGTGACAGATGTTTGTGAACCGTGGATTTGCAGTAGCTATTTTTAAAAAAAATATATTTATATGCCGCCCTTCTCCGGAGACTCAGGGCGGCTTACAATGCGTTAAGCAATAGCCTTCATACTTTTGTATATTTATACAAAGTCAGCTTATTGCCCCCACAAACCAGGTCCTCATTTTACCCACCTTAGAAAGGATGGAAGGCTGAGTCAACCTTGAGCCTGGTGAGATTAGAACTCGCAGTAATTGCAGGCAGCTGGATGTTAAATGCTGCCTTAATAGGAGGCATTAGCCTGCTATGCCACTCAGGCTCCTCAAACTATTCCCCAAACAATGCCCAAATCACTTGTAGACATACTGGAAAATCTCATCCTGTTGAATGGAGGTCCAATATATGAATGTAGAAAACCAGCCAAGCTAACATGGAAAATTGTAGGAGAAGGAATGGCAGAATCTGGGGGAGGAGTGAAAAGAGGAATCAGCCTAGAAGCTATACATAGCCACAAGTGAACTAGATCCAACCCCATCCCCTTGACTCTCATTTAATTCTAACCAAGTGCTCACTGTTAGTTGAGAAGATTTCTGTGCATATGCTTTTAGCAATAAATCAGTTAATTTGAACCTTCATGTGTGGACATCATCTTCTACCCCCACACTACCCTGAAGGCATTCATCTTCAGTCCCCCCAAAAAACAGCCCCTATAGTACAAATAAAGTCCACAGAGTTGGAGCATGCCCACAAGGCAAGGTCCAGGGTTCCAAGTCCAGTCCACCCTGCTAAGCGAGTCCACAAGGCAGAGTCCAGGCACAAGTCAAATGGCAGGCCTCAGGGCCAAAACAAGGTATGAGGCAAGAGGCCGTTCTAAAGGCAAAGCAAAGCAAAGGGCCAAAGCAGTCCACAGGAAAAGGGCAAGGGCAAGGGCAAGGGCAAGGGCAAGGGCAAGGTCCAAGACAAAAGATGAAGAATAGTCTTTGAAGCAAGACAAGGCAAATGGCAACAGGCATGAATCAAAGCCAAGGGTGTGTAAGTCACAACAAACAATTGTTCCTGGCGAAGACTAACTCCCTATGGCTTCTCTTTAAGTCATCCCACTCCAGTGTTCCTTGTGAGGAAGGGTAGAGTAGCCTCACAGCCTGCTCTGAGCTTGCCTATGTGCTGCACTCCATGCCCTTGGATCGAGTGGAGGAGATCTGCTGCCTATTAGCACCACTGACTGTCAGCAGCTGATCCACCCATGTGTCTGTGAAGGCAGGCAATTCTCCATCTGGTTGACCACTTCCCCCAATGCCTGAGGGGCCTACGACAGCATCATCCTCAGCCCTTGGCCTCTCCAAACACATCAAGGGAGATGTTACATGCCTGTCAGACGGTCCCAGTTCCAATTCCTCCTCCTTCTCCTCCTCCAAACCGGGTTCCGATGGGGCCATGACACTAGCTTGCTTATCCCTGGATATTCCCGATATCATTCTTGAAATGTTCCCTACGGCTCCTCAAGTAAATAAATTTTACTGTTTCATCATTCTAGAAAGTCAAAAATTCCTGTGTTCTGAGAAGTCACTGATGAAGATTCTTTCTCACAAGGAAAGGCATGAAGTTTCATGAAGTTTCACAATGCTGATTCTGTGCAATTTAGTATGAAGAGAGATATTAATTATCACAACTGTAATGCAGCAGTCTATCAGAATATCTTCTCTGCCATTATGTGGCTTTTCACAGAGAGAGAGAGAAGGAAGGAGGGAGGGAGGGAAGGAGAGAGAGAGAGAGAGGGCGAAAGCGAGGGCAACAGTTCTGTTCCTCCTTAAATGAAAAGATTCAGATTCTGTTCCTGCTTAAGCAACTAATGGTGTGGTCCCTTGGGAGAAATCTCTTAGAAACTGTCACTGTGACAATCCATACATTTGGCAGGCAATCAGTCACCATCTCTTCTTGTGTATTTGAAAGAAAATCCCTATTGGATTCTCCCAGGCTGGTAAGAAGCATCCTAAGAGAATAAAAAAGCTAAATTAAGTTCATGTTGAAACGTTTGACCTTTGCATATCTTCATTTCCTCTTCTATATATAATAGCCCTTGGCTTGGTGAGCTCACCTGATCCTTGCAATCCACCTGAAGACACTGTTTTCCACACCAAGATAGTTTCACAACCAATTTCTTTTTTTTTTTATAGAAGTCCAGTACTTTTGAGGACATTCAGCACTGTCTCGGTTTTCAACCTGGACTCAGTGGGAAAAGACAGAGGTCTGGATTTTCACAATAGAAAAAGAAATTAATCTTCTAGTCTGTCTTAAAGCCTAGAGACCCAAAAGATACATTCCTTGCAACAGGAAGGGTTATTGCAAATTGTAATTCCGATAACATGAGAGGACATCTTCACCCCAATCGTAGAGCTCTTAATTTGCTATGTCAAGGCTAAAAACAAGGTAGAACATGACATGTGAAAGGTTCACCCAAAGCTTTCCCTATGCCCCTTTTCCTATCCGCTCAACCTCCTGCAAGTATTCAGAAAGAGGTCTGAGACAGTTTCGTGACATGGCAATTGTTTATAACAACTCTATATACCCGTGCCACAGGTGGCACGCGAAGCCATAGCTGTGGGCACGCAAGTGTTGCCCTAGCTCAGCTGCAGTGCGCATGTGCGCACCGGCCAGCTGATTTTAGGGCCTTCCGGGCCCAGCGGAGGGGCCTCTAGAGAACCTCTGGGGGGGGTGTGGAAGGCTGTTTTCACCCTCCCCAGGCTCCAAGAAAGCCTCTGGAGCCTAGGGAGGGTGAAAAATAGGCCTACCAAGCCCACCAGTAACTTTTTTGCCGTCGCATGCCAAAAGCAGGGGGAGTGTGGGGGGGTGGGGCACGGGGGCTGTCTTGTTTTCTTCTGGACCTGTGTACGTTGTTAAAGAAAAATGATGGGATTTTTCTTGAATAAGTGAAGTAGGGTTAAAGAGTATGGGGAAATTGGCTGCAGATACTTTCTTTCAATCTTTAAACATCTAAAGCATGTTGTGTACCTTATAATGAAGTTTTGTTCACTTCAGTGCCTTGATCCTTATTTCATTAATTCACCATGGTGTTGATTTCTGAAGCTGCTTTTTATATTAAAAAAAAAAACCCAACTTGCAACTGATCTAAATTGCCATGCTTTTCCTGATTAGAATATAGTTTTGGCAGCTGAAATGGTTGCAGTCCTGTTCCAACGTCTTCTTGCAATAAGGTTGTTCCAAATGTACAAACTGTGCTGTACCAGCTCCCCTATCAACACAAATGCAGTAGTTTGTCCTGACTTTAATAAGTACAAGAATTTATTCTGAAATTACAACCCACTGAGTGAGTTGAGCATCAGGCCAGATCAGTGGTGGATTCCTTCCGGTTTGGCCTGGTTCTCCCGAGCTGGTAGCGGTGACGATATGACATCACTGAATCGGTTCTGCCCCCACCACCACCCCACCACCCCATCCCCCGCGCCCACCCCCCACATTATTCTTACCTTTTATTTGGCCCCACCCCCAATCTATTGCTGCCTCCTGAGTCCCAGCTGATGGCTAGAGGGAAAAAAACTGTTTAAACTCTTGTCGTGGGGCTTCAAAGGGCCGCCCTACAGCTGATCAGTGTTAAAAGAAAACAAATGAGTAGACCAGTGCCTGCAAAAATAAATAGGTAGACCAGTGCCTGCAAAAATAAATAGGTAGATAGGTGCAGCTCTGCAAGCAGTTAAAAGCCTGGTAGACCAGTACTTCTGCTAAATCCTAAATAATTGTCACATGACCATCAAGCCACGCCCACAAAATAAGCCACACCCACAAAACTGGTAGTAAAAAAATTTAGAGGGTAGAAATGTTGGAGCATCTTATACACCAAACACAGCCATTTTTGGCCTCCTGAAACCAAACACCGCGTGTCCTGTTTTCTCCAAAAACAGGCCCATTTTTCACAAAAACGGGATGCGCAGAGGGTTTGGGAGGCCTACTGGGTGCTCCTGGGGGCTGGGGAGACCAAAACCTTTTTTTTTCTTGTTTACCTCTTCAAAATTTTGGTGCATCTTATACTCCAGTGTGTCTTATAGTCCAAAAAATATGGTAAATTGGATGCCACCTCTTTACTTCTGAATCCTAAATCAGCTCTTAAGATGTTATGTGGATGGGAAGAATGACCAGACATATGCATTTATGAAATAAGACTCTTCTGCAGGGAAGTCTAATTGAAGTTTGCATTAATGTCTTCACTCCTCTAGTAGAATTAAAGAGACCTTGGTTTATACCAGGGGTGAAATGTAAAATCTGTACTACCGGTTCTGTGGGGGTGGCTTGGTGGGGGAGGCGTAATGTGACTAGGTGGGCATGGCCAACTTTTTTTAAAAAAAAATTTCAAAGCATTTTTTCTAATGCTTTGAAAAGCCTCTCTGCTGATCAGGAACTCAGCTGGGATCATCAGAGACTTTTCAAAGCATTTTTTTCGGCCAAGAGGTTGCAGAAAAAAATGCTTTGAAAAGCCTCTGAGGATCCTTGCTGAGCCGCGCGATCAGAGGCTTTTTTTTTTACTTTTAAAAGCATTTTTCCGTCGGAAGAGGTTGTAGAAAAAATGCTATTGCTGCCTCCTGAGTCCCAGCTGATCGGCTAGAAGGAAAAAAACCATTTAAACTCTTGCCATGGGGCTTCAAAGGGCCGCCCTACAGCTGATCAGTGTTAAAAGGCAGTATGCTGGTAGACCAGTGCCTCCAAAAACAAATGAGTAGACTGGTACAGCTCTGCAAGCAGTTAAAAGCCTGGTGGACCAATACCTCTGCTAAATCCTAAAGAATTGTCATATGACCATCAAGCTACACCCACAAAATAAGCCACGCCCACAGAACCAGTAGTAAAAAAATTTAGAACCCACCCCTGGAACAGACCATAGTGCCATCAACAGACCTGAGGGCTTTTCTATCCAGATATTCTGAATACAGGTAATCCTCAACTTACAAGTTTGTTAAGTGACCATTTTACAACAGCACTGAAAAAAAAAATGATTTGTGACCATTTTTCACAGTTTCTACCTTTGTAGCATCCCCATGATCATGTGATGAAAACTCAGATCCTCGGCAACTGGTTCATATTTATGACCATTGCTGTGTCCCAATGTGATCAGCTTTGGCAACTTTCTGACAAGCAGAGTCAATGGGGAAGCCAGATTTATCAACTGCCATGATTCACTTAATAACTGGGGCAAGAAAAGTCGTAAAATGGGTCAAAGCTCACTGAACAAATGCCTCACTTAAAATTTTGGGCACAATTGTGGTCGTAAGTCAAGGATTACCTGTAGTTCTCTTCTGGGCATGCAGTCCTTCTACCAACAAAGCTGAGCCAGCCACCATTTCTTTTGCCTATACTTGACTAAGCCATATTGAACAAAACGAGCAAACAAGAGAGCAATCTGCATAACCTTCAGAATATGTGGAATGTTTTCCCTGTGTTTTGAGATTGAATAGTCCTAGAACAATCAGAATATGTTTAGAAAATTCTGACTTTCAGCCAAAGCATGTCATCTGCATTCTTTTTTATGGCATAGCGAATATCTATTGTCCTGCTTCAGTTTTACACCTGATGAGCTCTTCCAGTTCTCCCTCAAGAACGGCATATGTTCCTTTTTGAAAATTGCCTGTCTTTTCTTCAGCCCATCTCTTTCCAGATTCTGCCTTTTCCCATTCTTGCATTGCCTTTGAGCACTGCCTGTTATGCAACGTTAAGGGGAAAAAAATGAGATTATTATGAATAATAATTTCTGTCACAATTTCTGGACCAAACAGAACGGCTGCCAGTAGGTTTGGGAACAAGTAGCTGAAAAACAACAGATCCGATAAAGGGGGGGAGGGGGGTTTAATAAAAACTGGGATGATGATGGGGGGAGGGACCTTGATGAGCATTAAAAAAATGTATTTTTAAATGCTAGGTACCATAGCAACCTAAAAGCCAATTACATAAATCCCCATAGCAACTCCATAACAACAGATATTCCGGCTAACACAAATCATTTATTTGAATAAGATTTCCTTGAGTCTGTACAAACTTCACTCTGAATTCCACTAAGATAAAACTACTCATAGGTCACGAATTAATGTCTGTGTTTAAATAAGAGAAATATATTATAGTTGTGGTATGACATCTCTGGGAACACTTTTCCTTGGAGGCTGCCAAAATGCCCTCCTTCTTCTCCTCATTCTCCTTCTCTTTATCCTCTTCCTCCTCCTTCTCCATAACCCTTCCATGACTCTCTATGTGGCAGGATGCCACTGCTCCTTATTTGCCAGGACAAGAGCTTATTTGATATGCCTGTGAGGCTAGCGGAAGCCAGAAACCAATTGGTTGACATTCCTGACTTCCCTCTGCTCCCTCAACCCCAACTTTGCGATGTCATTTTTGCAAAATCCGCCCTCAACTTGAGCCTCGATGGTAGGAAATGCAACATCTGCATTTTGTTTGCAGGCTAATGAGAATGGATGTGTGACGCGTTTCATTGCCTATCATTCCTTTTATTGCCATATTTAGTAAGGCTGTACACATCTCGAAAATGATTCAGAAGAAGTGTTCTGGAACTCACACAAAGCACAGCCATTTAGAGATTTTTTTTTATGGTAGCCTTTCCTAATGGTCATTGTGCCTAAGAGTTCTGAGAGCTGATATCCTAGGATACAGAAAGAGCACAAAGTTGGGGAAATTACAGTATCAAATAGAGAATGGGTAATTTTTCTAGTATGCATGTTTATCTGGGACTAACTCAGACTAAATTCTGAAATGGACTTCCACTGAACTCAATGGTGTTCACTTCTAAGAAGACATATACAGAATTATGATAAGAATGCCATTCCATTTCCAATATAGTTTTCCTCTTTTGAAATATCATCATACTAAAGAAAGCTATTTCAACTGGGTGCTTTGCACACCTAACGTCTAAAGTAGTGGTGAAATCTAAAATTTGTTACTACCAGTTCTGTGAGCGTGGCTTGGTGGGGAGGGGGTAATGTGACTGGGTGGGCATGGCCAATTTTTTTTTAACTTTTAAAATCATTTTTTCTACAACCTCTTCAGCGAAGAGGTTGCAAAAAAATTCTTTCAAAAGGCTCTGAAATCCTAGCTGGGTTGCCTGATCAGCAGAGGCTTTTTTTCTTTTAAATGCCTCTGACGATCAGGCAATTCAGCTTGGATCATCAGAGGCTTTTAAAAGAAAAAAAGCCTTTGGCGATCAGGCAACTCAGCTTGGATCGTCAGAGGCATTTAAAAGAAAAAAAGC
>WNWU01000006.1:17603684-17624107 GCA_012654045.1 Ptyas mucosa
AAAAAAGCCTCTGATGATTGTGTGGCTCAGTTGGGCATGGGGGGGACAGGGATTTTTGCTATCGGTTCTCTGAACCACCCGCCTCCATCATTACCGGATCGAGCAATCCGGTCTGAACCGGGAGCATTTCACTCCTGGTCTAAAGTTTAATAAAGAAATAAATTTCCAATTGCTGATAGCAAAAACTAGTTTAGGGCCTTATATCTTCAACCCCTATAGCACCCACTAATAGCTCCCATATAATCTCAGAGCATCTGGAACTGATGTCCAGGTAGTTGCTTGATATTTCAACCCAACCCAACTTACTTACTTGGTTACTTGTTTGTTTGTTTGCTTATTATTTATTATTTATTTATTTGATTTATACTCATTCTCCATGATTCTGGGTGGTTTACAAACAATACAAATCCAATATAAAAGAATAAACATTAATAACCCACTACCACCACTGCCCTGGTGATAATACACAATCAAATGAGCCACTTGATAGGTTCCATCACACTCTGAGTTTCCCAGGCCCATTGGCAGAACTACTGTAGGTTCTTCAGGGCCATACGAACCTATGCCCAAATGTTTAGTCTAGGTCCATATAATCAGGATGGCACTTTTTTTGGGGGGGGGCAGCTTTAAGATAGCACCACTTTTTTCCTGGCAAGAGGTTTCTCAAGTTTTGTAAAAAGGCTCTACCTTTTTTTTCTTCTTCTTCTTTCCATATCCCATTTTTTCCATATTTTCTTCTTCTTTCCATATCCCATTTTTTCCATATTTTCTTCTTCTTTCCATATCCCATTTTTTTAAAATATCTCTCCAAGTTTCGGGCTTCTTCATCCCATTTCACTTGCTCGTGAATGAGATCCAGACTGGCAAGGTCCCTTTGTTAGGTTTCTGAGAATGCTTTAACTGTGGATCAGGCTCAGCTGCTGATTGTTGCAACCATACTTCTGCACCATACTGTTGTGGCCCAGTGGTGGCCTGTGAAGCTGGCAGCAGAGTCAGACAGTGAGGAGGCTGGGGGGGAACATGGGCCAGTCCTGGAGTCTGGAGACGGCTCAGGTGAGGGCTCTGCGTCGGAGGCAGAGAAAGGGCCATCTGGGAGGTATGTGCTGCCTCCAGAGCCTCCAGAGTCAGACCTCAACGAGGCAGAGGAACAGGGGGAGCCTGTTCCCAGTGTGCACATGCGCAGAGCTGCCAGAAGGCAAAAACAGTTAAAACAAAAGGGACGACTCAGGAGTAGGGCTTGGAGATGATTGGCCCCTCCCATAAGACTTAAAAGAGGAGCAAAGGCACGTGGGCCTTTGCAGGAAGCAACGTTGTTAATTCTGTTCAGTTTAAAGTCTGAAGCTTTGTTTGATTCTGGACTCCATGTGGCTTTGCCAATTAGGTCTTTGGCAGTGTGTCAAGGGAGATAAAGGTGGGTGAATATCCCAAAGGACTTATCCCGACTATTTACAACTATTTAGGACTCATCTGTGAATGAACAGAATTCACAGCTGTTGCAATAAAATAGATTTTTGGGACTACTCGTGTGTTTTACTGACTCAGGAAGCTTAGGTCAGAACACGTGCACTACTTCAGTTGCCAGCTTGAAACCACCTTCTAAACTAGTTATAATGATGTTTGGAAACTAGAAACAAAGGTTAGCTGCGATAGTGTTACCTGTGATTGTTCCTAGGTTGAAACCAGTAGTGGGTTTCAAAACCCACTGGTTCGCTATTGGTAGCACGAGCGTGCGGCACTTCTGTGCATGCACAGAAATTTTTTTATGATGTCTGGGCAGGTGGGCAGAGCCTTCCACCGCCACCACTACCAGTTCGCTCGAACCGGGGCAAACCAGGAGCAACCCACCACTGGTTAAGACTGATTCTATCTCAATAGAATAAGCCATGCTCATTATTTTAATCTTTCCAGTAAACATATTGAACAACCCTGTACCTCTTTATGACTCTTGCATATTCAGTCATGACTGATTGCTCAGCAATACAGTCTTTATTTTTTGATTTGAAATAAAAGTCTATGCTCGAATCTAAAAATCCTAACGTGATTTAAATTGGGGTTTCTGTTGAACTGCAGTTCATAAGGAACTTTAGGGTTCCAACAAATAACCTATTTTGAAGGTAGTTGTTGAAATAACATCTGCCAATCATTTTTGATCCAGATTCTATTTGACCTAGAATTCTTTCATACAGATCCTTTCTGCTCGTCCATTTGTTTTTGGTGTGACAGAAAACCAATCTCTCGTGAAACATGTTATTTTCCTTCAAATAACCAGACATCTGTCCATTCGTGGATTTTAGTTCATTATCATCAGGATGTAAAACCTGTAGCTTTTTTTTTCGAAATGTATTTTTTACATCATCCGCATCTCAGTTCGCAGAACAATTCAACCTGATGAGATAGAAACAGCAAAAACAAAACACTTCACCCAAGAGAATTACAAAATGCCTTGACTCAGTAGGAAGAGAACAGAGGACAATGTGGATTTTGTTACCCACTGAACATGCTGTTGGCCTCGTTTCCCAAAGTTTCAATTCTTTTAACTTCTGAATTGTTGGAGTTTTGCGGACATGTGTCATGTAAACACACCAAACAGTACTGATTGGCTTGTTTGCAGTTTGCAAATTTGGAATGTATGACCAATTTTCCTCTTTCTATCTGCCCGATTTGACCTATGTTTTGATAATCTAGTTTTCTATATCAAAGTTCAATGTACCATGTTTCCCTGAAAATAAGACCCTGTCTTATATTTTTTGAACCCTGAAATAAGTGCTTGGCCTTATTGCCATGCGCTCAAAAAGCCCGGATAGGCTTATTATCAGGGGATGTCTTATTTTGGGGGAAACAGGTTAGTTTCTCCCTTTATAATGCCTTGTTGGAGTTAAAAGCTCAGTTGATTTTCCCTTATTGCAGGCTTCATGAGTCTCTGGGGAATCTATGTTGGAAAGTCCAGATTCTAATAATGTTCCTTTTTAGCAACCCATCTCCATCCATGCTTGTTACTGAGAAACTTCCATCAACAAATTGAGCACTTTGTCCCTTTCTGACTGCATAACTTAGTAAATTGGAATCCAAATCTGGAGAGTACAGGACATCCTTAACATGCAAAGCAACGGTCTCTTCATCACTCAGTCTGCATTTTTACAGCCTCTCCAATCCTTCGTGAGCTTATTTGCTTTCCATTTGGTGCTATGATCTGCCCTTTACAGTTTATATCAAGATCAACAAACACCCCATTACAGGGGTGTTTTTTTTTCCCAATGGTGGAATAGTTCTACTGTTCAGATAAAATATGTTCAGTTCAGCCCCATCTTCTTTGAAGCATCCTCTTCTCTTTCGTGGAATGTGTCATTTCCCATCCTTTGGGATTGCGTTCTTCTTCGACCTTTATCATTTTTCTTTCCCTTAACAGTGGAAAATCTTCATTTTAGCTTGTTCTTCCTTCATTTGCATTTATAAAATGCTGGTCAGGGAGCTCTTAGGTATGATTTGCCTTTGCAGGTAAAATAAGATTTGCTTTTAATCTCCGTAGGTTTGAAATCAAGGGTTTCTCCTTGGCCAAGTAATGTGTTTCCATTAGAGATTACTGCTCACGTATTTTGGAGTTTAGTATAGTCGTGAATATGATGGCCTAGAAATCAGGAGACTGTGAGTTCTAGTTCCACCTTAAGCACAAAAGCTAGCTGACTGACTTTGAGCCAAACTCTCTCTCTCTCTCTCTCTCTCTCCCTCCCTCCCTCCCTCCTTCCTCTCTTTCTCCCTCTCTCCCTCCCTCTCCCTTTCTCCCTCTCTCCCCCCTCTATCCCTCTGCCACTCTCCCTCCCTCCCCTTCCCCTCTCTCTCCCTCTCTCCCTCTCCCCCATCCCCGCTCTCTTTCTCCCTCTCTCCCTCCCCTCCCTTCCTCCCTCCCTCTCTCTCCCCTCTCCCTCCCTCTCTCTCTCAAAATGATTGTCACCATAAACTACCATCTATCAAAAATACTCCATCATCATCATCATTTTCTCTGATCCAAACTCAGACATTCTTGAAGGATTATTGTTGTTTCAGTACAATAAAACATTGGGGGGGTGGAAGAGAAATCAAAAGAAAAATGTATGTAACTTGATATTGAAATACTACCCCTTTATTTTTAAACAGCCTGCTTAGGTCAAATTTTTGGCTCACTTGATCTGAGATGCTTGTACTATACTGCATTCTTAAAAAACACATTCTTTCCATCAGACACAGTTTCTGTACAGCATGTTTTATTTCATTTGCCTCAAACTTCTTTCACATTTCTCAGTTCTCTGATATGAACAAACACTTTGCTACTTACATATCCAGACATTATATACACAGAATTTCAGAATTCTCGAACTATTTCTTCCATGTCTTGAATTTACAGTACTTACGATAATCAGATATTTTCTGAGAACATCTCGATATATTAAGTCCATTCAAAATCTTCACTTTTAAGGCTTAAAAAACCACATTAGTTTGGACACTCTGGATTTTCATTCCTTGCAGCTGCTTGCCAAGGGTTAAAAAAAATCTACCACCACTACCCCACCAAAAGAAATCCTGGCTCCCCCTTTCATCTCTATATTTATTCTGCCAGTTCTAGGATCTCTGAATTTATTTTGCAATCCTTCGTTCCTCATTATCCCATCTCTCACAACTTGCAAACCAACCTGGGCCTGTAATTCTGCCAGAGATCTGAATTTTGCACAAGCCCTTCTTAGAATAAGTACTCCTCATCCTAAGCAGAGTATTGAAAAAATGTTGAGCAATTAAGTAGCTGATGTAAATATTCACAATATAGTTGTCTTGGAAACAGTATGGGTTTAGTCTGGCCCTCAATGATTCCTAGCAGTCATCAAATTTGTTTGAGCAAAAAGCTAGATTTATTGAGAAGTACATGAATATAGAAAAACCTTGCTTCTATCTAAACTACGGTACATCTTGGACAGATGGAAGCCGGGGAGAGATAGAGATAGAGATAGAGAACAAGAGACAAAAAGAGGAAGTTCTACTTGTCTTTCAAACAGAGAGAGTCATTAATGTAACAATAATCTAACATTCATAAACTGGATGAGAAATAGACCTAGAGATGGTTGGAAAGACTCTTCTCTATCTCTTATCTTTTGCCCTAGTGGTCAAAACATCAGGTGCAAAGCGACAATGCAATCTCCAGTAACAACATCTATGAGAGTGTGATTGGGATTTTATGTGAAATAGAAACACTGGAGTGTGGTAGTTAAAGCAGCAAGCTAGAAGCCAGTACATACCACGTTCTCATGAGATTTTTGGCACAAATATATGCCAAAGGGGAAACCTTAGAACCACAGCTCTTTCTCAGCCTTAGAAAGAAGACAGTGACAAACCATTTCTAAAAAATGTTGCCAAGGAAACTGCAAGGATTTATTCAGGCAGTTGCCCGGAGTCGATATTAACTCAAAAGGGCTCATTTTTGTTGCTATTTTGCTCCCTTCCCCTCCTTCCCACCCCCAATTTCACTACTGTTTTATTCTTTCTCTGTTCTGCTGATTTAAACAAGGCTTTAAAAAAAAAGGTGACCACAGTTCTCAAATGTAAAATTCCATTTTTAAAGAAACAGCATTGGGAAGATCTTCATTTCATTTTTCCGTCTATGAAACTTGTAGACACCATAAACCAAACCCTTGAGTGAGATGGGAAAATACATACATACATACATACATACATACATACATACATACATACAATCATACAACCATACATACATGCCTGTAGTAGGTTTCAATTTTCTTCACCACCGGTTTGCTATTTGGAGGTCATGGGTGCGTGTGCTTGCTTCATGAGTGTGCAGCGCTTCTGCGCATGTTTAGAGCATTTTTGATGATGTCCGGGTGGGCGGGCGGAGCCTCCTGCCACTGCCATTCCTGGTTTGCCCAAACCGGGCAAACCAGTAGCAACCCACCACTTATACAAACTATTATTTCTTTGGGGGGGGGGTTCAGTGTGTATAGACCCTTGAGGGAGATGGGAAAAATAAATAAATAAACAAACAAACAAACAAACAAACAAACAAACACTCTTACTTGTTTAGTTTTGTGGGTTTCATTTCAGTATGTATAGATTGTCCTAATTCTGGGTAAAGTAACTGAATGCACCAAGTTCCTTTCAGAATTTGCTCACAATCTATTCTATTCTCCATAAGTATTCCCTCCCAGAAACCTAATTACAGTCATTAACTCTACCTACAACCCATGGCTACTTGACTGCAGTCTCAGCATGTAGTAGCACCTGGTTGATCTTATCTCACCTCAGAAGCTAAGTAGAACTGGGCCAGGTTAGTACTCTGATGGAGGGGGCTCTGAATTTACTAGAGCTGTAGGCTAGACAGGGAAATCAAAAAACACACAGGAAGCACCCATATCTATGTTATTGCCAAGAATGCTGCATGGACATGTTTATAAACTTGGGTGATAGCAGAAGAGCATGTTTATTTATGATTTAATGGGTTTTTATGGATTGTATGTTTCAGATTTAGGTAAATCGCTGAGAATTCTGTGGACTCAGCAATATCTAAATAAAAAAGTTGATTCAAAACACGCTTTAAATTAAATTGTTAACCCATGAGACCATAGACTGAATGGATAAGTTACCTCTATAGAGGAAATACTTCATCATTCATATCAAATGAAAGTGGCAATAATAATGAGCATAATGTCTATGGAGATTCTCAGTTATCCAGGTCATGGTAATCCCAAACACACTTTTTTCAAAAGGCAACTGGACTTTGTTTTCCTCAGAGACATTTTGCTCTCATCCAAGAAGTTTCTTCGGTTCTGAGCATAATAAAAATGGTGATTAATAGATTCCTCTTCTTTTTCAATTATCATAATATATATTATACTGTATTTCTGCCACAAATCTGAATAAATGGCTATAGTCTGAAAAGAAAATTGTAAACATTGCCAAGGTTTTCATTTTAATAATTACTTAGTTTTCTTAAAATTAGATTAAATTAGACCAGAAGCTAAATTATTTTGGATCTTCCATAGCAAAAGAATATAATTGTTGTCATATTAATTTTGAAAGATTGCATCTTTTTTTGGATTTTTTAAACCAATAAATTATACATACAGCTACACATAGAAGTATACAGAATTATGACCAATTTCTTTTGGACAATAAACTGGATTATCAGAAAAAGCCAAAACAAAATATTCCTGGATCACTATCCTGTTTCCCCGAAAATAAGACATCGCCTGATAATAAGCCCAATCGGGCTTTTAAGTGCATGTGCTAAAATAAGACACACACCCGAAAATAAGCCCTCTCCAAAAATATTTAATTGCATTTGAAGCCGGTCTCCGCCATTTCCTCTGGTTAGGGTTAGAGAGACAGAGCTGGAAATCAGGTAAGATGGCAATAGGAGCCCTGTCTTGCTCCATATGCCCCAAAAGCATAAGACCTCTCTGAAAATAAGGCCAAGCACTTATTTCGGAGTTCAAAAAAATATAAGACAGGATCTTATTTTTGGGGAAAACACAGTAGCTGGGCAAAAATTCCTCTACTACTGCTATAAACATCAGATCTATTTGATGCTCTACAGCAGGGGTGTCAAACTGGCAGCCCATGGGATGGATGGATCACATGCAGGCCACACCCACCCCAGCTCTGCAAAGGTAAAAAAATATCATGATACATCGTGATACGTCACATGACACGATAGAGTTTGACACCTGTGCTCTGCAGGATTTTTTAAAAACAAACAAATCAATGATCATTGAACTAATCAACCTAGAGTTCTCACTCAAGACATAAATGACCAGCTTGCAATGAACCTACTTCAGATACACCCAGCTCTCTGGAGAAAGTTCTCAGTCTGGGAAAGGTAGAAAAAAGAGGTGGGAGGAGAGATAAGAAAACCAACCTGTTGGTTGTCTTCCTCTCTTTCAAAGAGCTGAAAAACCAGGTTAGGGAGAGATTATCAGGGAGAAAATCTATGTGAATACTAGAAGTCAAAAAGTGGGGTGGGAATGGAAATTTTGCAATATCTTTCCCCCTGGAGTGGGGTGGGAATGGAGATTTTACAGTATCCTTCTCCTGCCATGCCTACCAAGCCACGCCATGCTCACCAAACCACACCCACAGAACCGGTAGTAAAAAAAAATTGAATTTCACCACTGCATGGTACATAACCAATCAACAGGATATCAGCACAGTTCATTACCATTGGTCCAGAATACATATTTGTACTGATCTTAATTCTTGGCTACCTTCCTAAACAAATTTTGAATTAAGCTCTTCTCTATCCAAGAGTGTAAGAATTAGAAAAGGTTCACTGGGAAAATACTTATTGAAAAATGGTACAAATTAGGATGCAAGTTACAAAGGCCCCAGGTGTTACTAAGGTTTCCTAGAAAATGAGAGTATTTTCTTTACATTTCTCAGGTGCTTCCTGACATGTTTTGTTCATCGGGGTTCCAAATTTTTCCTGACTGGAAGTGTTAAAGGAAGACCAGAATACTAAATACTAACAAAGCATATTTGTAATAGTATTAAACTAAATTGTAAGGTAGTAAAAACAGAGAAGCTGACTCACAAGCTGAAGGGAAGGCTACAATACAGCATTGTGACATTCTCTAGGGGCACAAGCTGGGCCAGGTGAAGGTCTCTATCTCCTATTGTAGAAGTCTTCCAGAACTGACTGCTCTTCCTTCTCGTCATAGTACAGCTACCCTTAATGCTGCCATTACCAATCTGCCTGGGGGGTTAGCATTCTTCCCCCTAACCCCACTATATGGGACAGAGAGGAATCCCATAAGTTGAAGGCCTCAGTGACATCTAATAAGGAAAATCATCATCATCATCATCATCACCATTATCATCATTATCATTCATAGTGCTAGCTCATGCTTCTGTAGATTTTAGAATATGTAATTAAAGAGTAAGTCCTTTCTCCTCTTTGGGAATTCAATCTACCACTCGAAGGATAATTAAACTTCAACTTTATTAGAAATAAAAAAAGAGAGAGAGAAGGCAGAGATTTAAGGAAATGTTTAATGGTAAAAGGCATAGAATCTTTAGCATTGCTAAAGTACAGACAGCACAGCATAAGCTTAAAATTAGAACATTCTGAGTAAAGCATGTGATGGGATTATTAACTAAAGCTCTGTTGCCCAGAGGATGTAAACAGTACAAAAGTCAACCCAATACTGGATTTGTATGGATAGAAAAGATCAGTGGTGGGATTCAAATAATTTAACAACCGGTTCTCTGCCCTAATGATTTCTTCCATCAACCAGTTCACCAAACTGCTCAGAAAGTTAACAGCCGGTTCTCCCGAAGTGGTGTGAACTGGCTGAATCCCACCACTGGAAAAGATGCAGTGCACAATCAGAACATCAGAGACGGTAAAGCAGACACCAGCACCCAGATCCAAATCAAAGCATACATTTGTAACCTAGATTTCTAATTTAACTTGTTTATCTACATCTCTTGGAGATTATCAACATTCTTGAAGCAAATAGATCCATGCCACTATTAATAGGTTTTTGCAGTTTCCTGCAGATGTGCAGCCTTTTTTTAGAGGCTCCTATTCCTTCTTTTGGTCTCCTTGCTTTGACAGAGTTCCCCTATCAAAATGATGGCTACTGTTAGGAAGTGTTTCAAACATTCCACTGGCATCTGCCTTTCTGTGAATTATATCCTTCATTCCCCATCTTGTGTCCTGGAAGAATGGAAAATAAGTCTTTCTTCCATGTGATGTTATTTTGAATAATTGAACAGTGCTGTTGTATTCACCTTATATTTCCTCTTCAAGGCTAAACATTCTCTTTTCATTGGATTAAGTTTCTACTCATTTGCTCATCCTTGTTGCCCTTCTCTGAACTTTGCAAGTTTATCTGATTCTTTATAAAATTGCCCAAAACTGGACACAGAGCTCAAGATGGGAATTTATCAATGCAAAGTAAAGTGGATTACTTCCTGTATTTTCTGTACATGGGGTCTAACATTGGATCTGTCTTTTTCTTTAATAGTCCCTTATCACATTGTTCATACTCAGTTTACAGTCAAGTACTTTTCCAAAATGTTCTTATAAGCACTGACATAAAGTTATACTCCCTTCTATCCTATATTTGATTTCCTAAATGAAAAGCTTTACACTTTGTCCATTAAATTTCATTGTATTGTTTTTAGCAATTTCCACTAACTAACAGGTTTGCCTTGAATTTAATGTACCTTAGCTGTGGTACTCAATTTTGTGTCTTGTGCAGATTTTATAAGCATTATTTCCATCATTTAATCCAAATTATTAATAATGGCTGTGGGGATGCTGCAAAAGTTGTAAATGTGACAACTTGTTGTAAGTCACTTTTTTCAAAGCCATTGTAAGTTTGAACAGCCGCTAAAGGAATGGTTGTAAGTTGAAGACTGTATTTAGTTGGGGTTTTCTTTCTACAATTACTCTGTGATTTTATTGACCATTAATTTAAAATATTCTTTTTGTCCTTTTCTGTGGTACTTCATTAATATACATATAAACATATGTTTAAAAAATTTTGCTGCCTATTTCCATCAAGCTGGAACAAGTTATCCTATTTTCCATAGAAATATCACTCCAAAGAGTACAAATTCATATAACACAACCATTTCATAGGATTCAGTAACCACGCTAATTGAGATTAACCCGGAATTTCTAAATCCATGCTTTTGTTACATTCTTTGATGAAATCAATATATGTTACATCTTAGGGCTATGCAAAGACACAAGATGGAAAACACAAAATTTGTCTTAGCTGCTGCTTGGATATGAGTAGAGGGTAAGCTAGAAATATAGACCTGCCTTTACTCCTGGAATTGACTAATTTTTTAAATAAAATATCCCACCTTCTTTATTTTTTATAAACAACTCAAGGCAGCAAACATATCCAACACACTTTACTCCTCCAATTTTTGCAGTAACAATAACAGTGCGAGGAAAGTTGGATTGAGAGAAAAGGACTGGCCCAAGGTCACCCAACCGGCTTTCATGCTAAAGCTAAATTAGAACTCACAATCTCCCACTTTCTAGTCGGGTGCCTTAACCACTAGACCAAATTGACTCTCTTTAATAAATGTATTTTTTTAATAACTGGATTTTATTCATCATTTCTTGGAAATAAAATCTGGTTCAAAAAAAGGCACAGAGATTTAAGCATTTTTTTAAAAAATTCTTCCATTTCTGAAGAATGCAATTTCAAACTTTTTTATTTTACATTTGGGTTTTTGTTTTATATAAAATAATTTTAAAAGAAAAGCAATATGTTGTTTATTACTTGGAGAAAACGTCTTTGTCAAAGATTCTGTGAAAACACATCATTCGCTTTAAAATAAAAGGGGTTTGGATGTAAAAATAGTGGTCACAATTCCAAAACCTCGTTGATTGCAAAATCCGATTTTATTTGCACAATTTTACACCAAATTAATTTTTTCACTGCTCGTTGGGTTTTCAATTTTTCCTAGCCTTCACAAGAGCGTGCTATCGTGTATAGTCTCTCGCTATACATGATAGCAATTTTTCCCAGCTGAAGCTTTATCTTCCCAGACGTCCATCCACCAACTTATTCAAAATGTATCTAAGAAAGTTCTAGAATTGAATGTTTGTCACAGCTGTTTTACAGATACAATATGTCTGCTGTCTATGCTGGAGTGAAAACAAATAGCAGCCAGTTTGCTGGCCATACGTTCCATCTGGGATTTTGCCATCTGTCATTGTGTTTCTACAGCTATTTAGATTTCTAATTCATACCAAACAAATTCCACTAATGGAACTAACAGAACATCAAACAGCAGTAACAGAGAGATCATATACATGGCAAAACTTGTTCTACTCTCTGAATCCTTCCATCTGTTCACAGCTTTAAATATTGTTCATTATAATTGCTTTTTTTTTTAAAGGAGAAGGTTTGATGATCAGTACTCCATTTCAAAATATTAAGGAAGACTGAAAAAGTAAGTATGGTGTTATTTTCTATTAGATTGCAAGATGTCCACTGAAATATTTTATATATTATAATCCTAGAGAGGGAGGGAGGAGGACAGATTTAGATCAGAAAAATGTGTTAGCCAGACAAGTCATCTTAAGATAATTAAAGGAAAAACAAAACCTATGATAACAAAAAAGACACTTCTTAAGTTTATGGAAGAGTTAAAAATGGGACATCTAAACTTTGTGCATCTCCTATTTTCCTTAAGGTGAGTCATATCTAAGTGACAATTCATCCGAAACAAGAACTCAAGAAGAACTTCTCTCTATGCACCGCCAACAAAAATATTAAGACACCAAATCAAGCTATTTTAAAACAAAACTAAACATGTGACAAAAAGCACATTCAAGCCTGCTTGATGAATATTTTCTGTCTTCTGTTATTTCTGGAGAGAAATCATGAACCTAAGGCATTCTTCTTTTCTTGCAGTTCCTAGAGTACCCTAAACTCATGTCCTACACATCCTATGTACATGCTGAAAATCTTCTGCAGGGCTGCCAACTCGGCCATTCTCTAATAAAAGGAAACCTTCTTATTTTTCTCTGAGTTTCAATTTGCTGCAGGCCTGAAACCATCACAAATGGTTCTATAGAACAGTCAGATTCAGATGGTTATTCTCTGTTTTATTAGGTCCTACCCACCCACCTCACTTTTCTTCTCAGCATTGCCCATCATTTAACTCATAGTGCCGTATTTCCATTATTTATTTCTATTGTTTCATTGTTTTACTGTTGTTATATTTACATTTTTTTATAATTATACATTCTACGGTTGTAAGCCACCCAGAGTAGACCCATGGCAAGATGGATGGCAAATAAATTCAATAATAGTAAATAACTGTGTGTGTTTGTGTGTGTTTGTGTATGAATAACAATGGTTTTTATGGGCCGTGTTAAATATGGACAACCTTCTCCCAAACCAAGTCATAAAATGCAATAGCTGTAAGCAGCCCTTCTCTTTAAAACAAATACATGTTTTGGAACCAGCCAGCCAGAAAACCAACACAGTATTCACCTCTTTTAATATACTGAACATTTGATTGGAATTCAGTTGTTGTGTAAACTTAAACGAGTCAACATTACTTTTAAAATGAAAGGAAGAGTTCTTAATAATTTGAAGTAAAAATGGGTTTGCACACGCACACACACACACACACACACACACACACTCCTTATTTTCATATCCAGTCACAAGAGCAGACACCTTTTTGATGATCAGGAAATTTGCTTTAAAAAGAAATAAGCAGCAGCCCTAAATATGTAGTGGGATGGGAAATTATGTCATCGTATTGATGAAGACTAGTACAAGATTATAGCCACTTTTCCACGTTTTAGGAGACTGTGTTTTCCTCAAAAAAGAAAATCTAGCTTTGTTAAACCTCCTTAATACATTGTATTATTTCTCTTCTTTCTTTCTACAATCTTGTTATTAATCGTTTGGCAGCTTGACTTCACGGTTGTTTTGTCTGTCTTTGACCTGACCTCATCAATGGCCAATGTGGCTTCAACAGCCCTTTAGTGTTACCTGTACTAATAAGACAGTGAGATCCTTGACGCTGTCTGAGCTTGGTGATTTTCTTGCAGATGTTTCATTACCAAACTTGGTAACATCATCTGAGCACTGATGATGTTACCTAGTTTGGTAATGAAACATCTGCAAGAAAACCATCAAGCTCAGACAGTGTCAAGGATCCCACAGTTCAACTCTGAGCTACAAATATTCTCTGTATCAGTAATAAGAAAGTTTTCTGACAAATAAACATTTCAGCTAAGGATCATTTCTATGAGTAATCCTGTAGGAATAAAACCTTATTTCTAAACAAACATACTATATACTTTTTATATTTAGTAATAGTGTGGGTATGTATGTGGGTATGTTTGTGTATATATACAGACACACATACACAGTCATAAAAGGATGGACTACTAATGTTCCTTATAAATCTGTTTTCTTGATATGTTTGACCATATAAGACTTGTTCAGAAAGTCTCTTTGGCATGCATAAAGTTAGATCTATGGAAGAGAAGGCAGCTCAAGCCCCAACTACAGTTATCCAGTGGTTTCATCTAATTCTCCAGAATTAAAATCAGCCAGTTGGAGTCAGAAAACCACTGGAAAACATTTTCATTCACATGGTGCCATGCGCTTCCATTGGCCGTCTTTTACGGCAATTATAAAAAGATACTATTGACTGAAAGACTCTGTACCTGTGGCTCAGGAGAGGTGGAGACTGCAGGTCACATACTCCTTCAATGTTCCTTTTACACAGAGATTCGGAAAAACCATATTCTTCCAATAATTGCTAGGTATCCTGGCAGTTCCAACACTGTTTATCTCCAGTGGCTGCTTAAGGATGAACAGACCATAACTACAGTGCAGGTGGCTAGATTCTGCGCAGCAGCACTGGGGATTCGTCAGAAACACGTATCTAACCCACCATAGTTATGTTATATAACAAATGTGGCAAACCCTTTACCCTGCTTATTCCTTTCCCTTTTAGTATTAAACCAGGGATGTCAAACTCGATTTCATTGAGGGCCACATTAGGACTGTGTAGTGTTTGACCTTTGGAGGCCGGGGTGTATATGGTCAGCTTGACGTCACTTGTGTCAGGGTCACCTGGGATGGCCAAGTGCTAAGGCAGGACTTCCCTCAGACCCTCCCTCTCTCTCATTATAATCTCCTCCCTCCCTCCCTTTTCTTCTTTTTCCTTCCCTCTTCATTCTCCTGTCTTCTTCCATCCCCTCTTCCCTTATTTTTCCTTTCTTGCTCTCTTCCCATCTTCCCTTCTTTTTCTCTGTCTTTCCTCTTTCCCTTTCTCCTGACCTGTTCCTTCTTGCATGCTGAAATGCAAAAGGAGAAACATTCCTCCTTTTGTTTTGTTTTTAGTTTGTTTTGCTAGCCCTCTGCCAGAGAAAATGGAGTTCAGGGGGGCCATCTGTGCCCCCCGGCCCCATTTTTTGCCCCAACAGCTTCCTGCAGCCCTCTGCAGTGAAACAGAGCCAGGGGCCGTGTCCCTGTCCCCTGTCACCCCCCACCCCAAGCTCCATTTTGCTGGCAGGGGCACTGCGGGCCAGTACTTTGCTGTTTCCAGGGCAGCCCCATGGGTCGGATCCAGCCCATGGGCCTTGAGTTTGATATCCCTGACAATTAAACTGACGATGGGCCACACAGTTTATGGATTGTAATTTTAGTATAGTTAGACCATGTATAATTGACAGACTGGATTTTATCATAGATTTTAGTTGTTATTTATTTTATACTATAAATTTTAATTGTATATTTACTGAGTATTTTTATTTGTTCTTGTTGTGGCTCCGATCCCCGAGCCCATCGTATTGGAGGAAGAAGGCTCCGAACATGAAGGAGAGGAGCCAGCCAGGCCTCCCTCTCCCGGCCCCTCCTCTCTGGCAATTCCTCAGATGTCAGCCAAAGGAGAGGAGATTGGCCAGGAGCCAGGTGTCTCCGATCTGTCGGAGAGTGATGAGGGAGACAAGTTGTGGCTGGATCCACGCCAGCGTTGGCGTGCTAAACAGTCACAGCAGATGAGGAGGCGTGCCAGAGATTGAGCTGAGTCACTGGACCACACCCCACAGGCTATATAAGGGAGGGTGATGGCCATTCCAGCTCTGTGACGGACAAAGCAAAAACTCTGGCGAGTCACTTGCACTTTTGGGACAAACAACGCCTCATCTGTTGTGGATTTCTGTTACTGGACTACTTCAAACTGTCTGTATTTTGGTGTTATCTGGTGGAGAAACAACCCCTCCTTCTTGGAGTAAAAGCTCTTGGCAGGCAGCTGCTGCGTTGCTGCCAAGTTTTGATAACGAAGCTTTGTTTTGAAGCAATTATTTAACCCTTTGGGGTGGGTGTTTGTGCATGTGGGAGACGGGGACAGAACAGTTCTGGTCACTGGACTATGACTGTAGTAAACTGGATATGACATCGACTTTGCAAGAGAGGCCATGAACTGAACACAAGAAGGTACATTTTTACAGACTATGCTCATCATAGGCAATAGGGCATATCAAAACAAAGCCAGAAATTATGGTCATATTCCACCTTCCTAGATGTACCCCACAGGTTTTCTGTTCCTTTGCAAGCAACTGCTGTTTTCATGCTTCCTTTACAAAGTGCTTTTAAAGATATTTTGATAGGAATTGTTTTCACTTATATTTGTGAGGTAGCTGTGGAGGAAGCTACCGTATCTCTGTTATTTATCTCACCATCACCCTTCAGCCTCCTGGCTTCTCACATTTCTTTAGCTGAAAAAAATACTCTATAAGTAATCCTCAGCCTAGGACCACAATCGAGCTCAAAATTTCCAACACTAAGCAAGACACATGTTAAGTAAGTTTTGTCCCATTTTATGACCAGTTGTTAAGTGAAACACTCCAGTTGTTAAGTTAGTAATACGTTTGTAAAGTTCAGGATATTGCAACTGTCATAAATAATGCAATTGCCATGCGTCTGAATTTTAATCATGTGATGTGTCTATGGGGATGCCACATCGGTCATAAGTGTGAAAAACAATCATAGGTCACTTTTTTCAATGCCGTTGTAACTTCAAACAGTCACTAAACGAATGGTTGTAAGTCAAGGATTACCTGTGTAGGAGTTTCCTTAATATGTTTTTCCATTGAAAAGTGAGAGAATGGGGATACTAGAAATATTGGTGAACCGAACAGATAATGTTACAGAACACATCAATATGTTGTTTGAATAAAATATTGAATAAAAGCAAATACACATGTCCCAGGATAATATTGCAAGATCCAATCTGGGTTGGTAACCAGGGCCAGAAGTTTAGTCTTCTGAGCTTTCAGACTCATGCTGGAGCCCATCCTCAGGGAATTTATCTCTATTGGAATGTGTGCTTTGGACTATTTTGTGAGTCGTATATATATGACGCCTTCCTATTGGTTGAATAACTCGGTGCAAAAACTGTATGTGTTACCTGTAAAAAATATCAGCCAACTGAGAAAAAAAATGATCATAGCAGCACTAATGAAAAAGTTAGCACAGCACTTACTAACTATAACTTGCAGCTTTAATTAATTATTGGCTGCTTTTCTTCCGGGCACTACAGCAATAAATAAATCATCCTAGCTTATTAAACACAATTTGGGGGAAGTATTCATTTGGATGAATGACTTGAGAACCACTATTTTTTATTTTATTTTTATTAGATTTAGAGTAATTATGGCTCAAATGCCTTAAATCACTTTACAAGTGTCTACTTGATCTTTATCAGCATTCCTGTTTCATTTCCACTTGGTCCATATGAACATTCTTTTGCCTTTCATTAAACTAGCAAAAATGAAAATCATGCCAGAAACAAGCCAAATATGGATCATCCAGGTGGAGGTGCAGATTATGGCTAAATCTTAGAAGGATTTTACTGATGAAGGTTTTATGACCTCTTTCCCCTATAATGCAGTATGAGCAAACTTATATTAAAGATATGGAACGTGTCTCAGTAGTTTTGCTACCATATTTGGGGAAAACGTGCAGAACAAAATTCAGCCTTGTTTCAAGCTAAGCTATGAATGCCTTAAAGGAAAATTTAAATGAGCAGAAAGAAGAGATATCAACATTCTTTACGTTATTGAAAATGTGGATTTATTGCTAAAAGAGGGGATGGGTGGAGTGTTCAGAAATAACTTTGCAGAAGGTTCTCAATAAAATTCAGTCTATTCCTATGATTTTCCTCTTCCAATGAGAACTGGCTTTTCTCAACATGGGCAACATTTCCACATAGATTTCAGATTCCAGAATTTCCAGTGAAGAGAAAACTGCTCCTCGAAAAGGCTTTTGTTGTCCATGTGATCATCCTTATTCCTGGGGCCAGCAGTCCGGTCCTTGCAGCCATTTCACAACAGACCTTCAAAATAAGCAAAGGTGCAAGGTAGTGACATCTTTATCAAGCTATTTTTGTTTAATCTGGCAAAACAATGTGATTATACAGAGGTTCTGATGTGTCACCAAGTAAAAGCCCTCTGAGCCACACACAAAAATGCTGGGTAACAATCAGCATTGCGTAGAGGTTAAGATGTTGGGCTAAAAGATTCAAATCTTCAGAACTTCAGTGGATGATTTTAGGTCAGTCACTGTCATCCAGCCTGTTTTGCAGGGAGTTGTTGAGGGCATAAAATGGAGAAGCCCCACATAAATTGCCTTGATGAGATGTAAATGTCATAAACGAAGCTTCAGAAAATTTGCCAACTGATAATTTATCATTTATCCACTGCCTGATGTTTGCTCTCATTTATAAGAAATTGAGTGTTGGCAGATGCTTGAAAGATTTCAAAGGGTTATTCCATCTCAGTAAATATATGATTGCATCTCTGTTTTCCAGCCTGATATTGCATTTAAAAAGATTCTGTATGAATATCTATCAACCCATCTATGACAGCTTGGCCCAATACATATCAAATATCTTTTTACTCAAGGCTCCTGTAAATGTGTATTTTAAAAGATTCCAAAATAATCAAAGACTTTATCACATTGCTGGGTCATATATTCTAAGAATTAGGCCCAATGATCAAATATTTGATATTTTTGCACACATGGAAACTGACTACAGGAAAATAAAATGTTCAGCAGCTGAATGGATTGCTCGGTGCCTTTCACCAAAAACCCTGCTTTTGCAAATTGTGCCTTGATGAACTTCTGGGGAAAGCAATGAAAGCTTGAAGTTGTTTCTGGAAAAATGGAGTTGAACAGCAGCAATGAAAAGAGGAGCCAGTGAGTGGATCGGCACCTCAGAACCCCTCTCCAGTTCATGGAGAGGGAGAAGATCATCCATTCTTTTGCTCCATAGAGTGGTTCTCCATAAAATGGGACTCTCTAGTGGATTTGATAGCTCTAGCTGGGGGAAATCATCCTGCCTAAACTTCAGGAATCAAAAATTGATTGGAAGGCACACAGAGAGAGGGGGGGAGAGACAGAGAGAGGGAGAGAGACAGAGGGAGAGGGAGAGAGAGAGGGAGAGAGGGAGAGGAGAGGGAGAGGGACAGAGAGACCACACAAAGTTTTAAAAATATAATATCCTAAACATGGCTTTGCTGAATCAAGCTTAAAGCTCCTCTAATCCAATATCCTAGGTCTAACAATGGTCATCCACAAACAATGACAGAACAGTGTTTTTACAGAATAACAGAGTTAGAAGGGACCTCGGAGGTCTTCTAGTGAAACCCCCTGCTCAGGCAGGACACCCTGTACCATTTCAGACAGGTGTCTTTCCCAATCTTTTCTTTAAAAGTTCCTAACTTTCTTTCATTGTTGGCATTTGCACTCTGGCAATACTAGGCAGTAACCAAAAATTTAAAAATTATAACATCTAATTCTAGTCATATTCTCATGAGCCCCCAAAAGATTATTTTGGTTATCTATCTATCTATCTATCTATCTATCTATCTATCTATCTATCTATCCATCCAGATCAGGCTTTTTAAATCCCTGGTAAACAGACTATGATTTCACAGTTAAAGTGTATCAAACTGTGGTCGTTGACTTTAATGAGGTCAATGGAAAAGGAACACCCCATTGTTCTGCTGTCTAAACATGAGCCAGCCAATTTTCCAGCCAATTCAGAAATTATTACAGGATTTTAAAGTATATTTTTGAGTCTTACAGAAACTGTGCCAGATTCTTTTAAAGTATATGAAACAGAGCTATACATAAGCCATAGAGTGTATCGAATGTTTTCTCTGTTGAGAATGTGGAGCGTGTGGCTTGCACTCCGTTATTTCTATTGACTCTAAAATCTCATCACCATCATCATCATCGTCTGAAAAAGTATGTGGGCTGTTCTGGTTTAAAGAGGCACTGTTTTTCTTGCCCACCATTTATCTCCAGCAATACAACTGCAATTCTAAGCGTACAAAAAACTTCCTGTTCTTGCCCACTATTCTTTTTCAGTTCCTTCAGTTCCAATTCAAAATGCTTCAGGATGAACCTGTATTGATAGTGTAAGGCAACTTTCCCCAGAATTGTTCGTAATCAGGATTTTGAAAACTTAACTGGAATTCAGGTCAGCTAGGAGATCTGTAAAGACAGTTTGTATGGCATACTGAAATATTATTATTGGAACCCCTCCTAGGTATGAGCAAGTGCTACTTGTATCATAATGTACATCTCCTTCACATAGTGGTACATAATATGAGAATTCTTCTGCCTGGATGCCGTATTTGTTCTTGCTATTATCCTGCCAACGCAACATAAGTGTGTATGCTAGCGCTTCTAGTTCTCAAGTGAAAACAACTTTCGCATTGAACAACTTTCAAGTGATGAGAAAGATCTACTTCTAGTTTTTTATATAAGACTTCATTTGGATAGATCTTCAGAGGAGGATGAAGAGGAGGAGGAGGAGGAGGAGGAGGAGGAAGAAGAAGAAGAAGAAGAAGAAGAAGAAGAAGAAGAAGAAGA
>WNWU01000006.1:17624117-17702636 GCA_012654045.1 Ptyas mucosa
AGAAGAAGAAGAAGAAGAAGAAGAAGAAGAAGAAGAAGAAGAAGAAGTAGTAGTAGTAGTAGTAGTAGTAGTAGTAGTAGTAGTGGTGGAATTAAGAGCATCTAACAAATCTAGCCTTGGAACAGGATTCCAACAGTGTTGAATCCAAAGGCTCCACTCTAGTTAAAGCAGATATATCAAGCCTCCAAGGACTCCCTGTCTGAATTCACAGCCAGCCTCTCAGATCCTGAAGTTTGCCATCAAAGCTTCTACGGGGACACCTGGGCTCCGATGAGGGAAAAAACTTGCCAAACTGCAACAGAAGAAAAGGTTCTAATGCAGCATTTCTCAAACTCAGCAACTTTAAGATATGTGGACTTCAACTCCCAGAATTCCCCAGCCAGCACTCTGAAGAAAATGCTTTTCAAGCCTCAGTTCTGTGAACTTTACCTTGCTGTGTGATGCATAGAACTCTAGATCTCCTTCTACATATGTCCTCATAGTTGCTAGATTACTGAATTCCTGGTCTCTACTTGGGCCAAGTCTATTGGATAGTTTTACAGTGATTGTCCTAAAATGCTGATAAAGAGGACTTTTTTTCTTTCAAAAGTCTATTCAGCCTAAGCATCTCTATTGCTAGCCAGCTTGCTGTTTTGTTGGCTGGCAGCCAGCAGAGCCAGCCCAGAAAACATCTGATGCATGAGACTAGCTGTATACAACAAAGTTTTATTACTATTATTATTATCATTGCCCCCAAAAGACGCATCTATCCTAGCAGTGATTTGAAAATCCAGTTGTCATTTATCTGGCAGCGGTTCCATAGAATCAACTCACTTTAATCTATAGAAAGGACAATTAAATTAACAATTAAAAAGACAACAAGTAAACTCTAACACCAAAGACTGGAAGTTACCCTGGAAGAAAAAGATACAGGGTAGTGCTCAAGTTACGACCACAATTGGGCCCAACATTTCTGTTGCTAACAGAGACATGTGTCCCATTTTACAACCTTTCTTGCCACCGTTGTTAAGTGAATCCCTGCAATTGTTAAGTGAGTAACATAGTTGTAAAGTGAATCCGGTTTCCCCATTAACTTTGCTTGTCAGAAGGTCGCAAAAGGTGATCCCATGACCAAGGCACACAGCAACCGTTATAAATATGAGTCAGTTGCCAAGCATCTGAATTTTGATCACGTGACGAGGGGGATGCTGCAACAGTCGTAAGTGTGAAAAAATAGTCATAGGTCACTTTTTTCAGTGCCATTGTAACTTTGAACGGTCGTTAAACGAACTCTTGTAAGTCAAGGACTATCTGTAGATTTACGGAAAGTGCTACAGATCAAATATCCATCCAATGTCATATCAAACTGTTACTATCAGAGCATTTGGCAAATTAAGTTTAAATGAAAAGTTAAGGAATAAAAGAGGGCGGAAGATTCATCTCAAGGAAAACAAATAAGAGTCGTGAAACATTGCTTCCTAATGGTTTGCCCAGCCCTATTATTTCCTTCATTGTTGGTATCAGCATCAATGCTGTGCAAAACAAGGATCAGTGGTTTCATTTGCCTGCTAACAATGTGCAGTTAGGCCATGCAAAATAAATATATTAATTTGCTGCTGTCTCCCCAAATGGCAGATTTAAAAGGACCAAACTTTTTTCCCCTCTTTTCAACCTTTTTCATCTATAGATTTAAAAGTCCCTGGTGCACAATAAAATAAATGTGGACCTAAGCATGGAAAAAACTAACGTAAATTTAATTTCCCATTTCTTGATAGAAATGAATTATTGCCAATGCATTTGATCGCTAACCATTCAGTCTCGGAACTGAATCAGTGAATCATATTCCTGCCAGCATTTTCTGAAAAATTAGACATTGTGACTTTTTTTTTAAAGGCAAGGTATTTTTTTTTCAGGACAAAAAAAAAATGATATCTTCATCCTACCTTAGAGTCTGAAGATGGATTAGTTTACCCTAAAACTAATCTGTGAAGTTTAATGGGATTCTACCATTTTTCAGAGGCATTGGCTGTTATGATCATTTATGCTGACTGTACATGGTGAACTAGCAAGGTTTAGATTTCCTGAAAAAAATATCAAAAGTTATATGACCAATTATATATAAGGGGCTGAGAAAACCAAAGCTCCCCATCCCCGCCAAATATCAGTGCATATCGCCTAGTTGCCAGTGTCATTAGAAGTAAGGCAATGTTAATACACTTTACAAAGTGTAATATTGGAATATTGAATCCAGTTTTGGTTGCCATGATATAAAAAAGGTGCTGAGACTCTAGAAAAGTACAGTGAAAAGCAACAAAGATTGGAGGCTAAAACATATGAAGAACAGTTGCAGGAATTGGATATGTTTAGTTTAATGAAAAGAAGGACTAGAGGTAACATGATAGCAGCATCCCAATATCTAAAGGGTTGCCACAAAGAAGAGGGAGTCAAGCTATTCTCCAGAGCATCTGAGGGTAGGACAAGAAGCAATGGGTGGAAACTAATAAAGGAGAGAAGCAACCTAGAACTAAAGAGAAATTTCCAGTCAGTTAGAACAATTACTCAATGGAACAACTTCCCTTCAGAAATTGTGGGTGCTCCAACACTTAAGGTTTTTAAGAAGAGATTGGACAACCATTTGTCTGAAATGGTATAGGGTTTCCTGCTTGAGAAGGGGGTTGGACTAGAAGACAGCCAAGGTCCCTTCCAACTCTGTTATTCTGTTATTTTTGAAGACAGAACATGTTAGCAAGGTTCACAAATTCCTCTTTAAGCCACAGAAATGTGGCCTTTAAGATGTAAATTGCATATCCTTGCAATATAATAAACATCCTAAAATTATACCAATTTGGTCTCATGTGCTTTAAATGAACTAATTTTTGAGCTATCTCCAGATGAATGGAGACTCCCTTTAGTAGGATAAAGATATAAAAAATATTATCCTAACATTAAACTTCTCCAGAAATGTTGGCTTACTCCCTGGAGGCAAGGAAGTAACATGACTAGCAAAGAAAATAATTAATGAAGAGAATTTAAGAATGAACCCATTTCCAGTTTTGACGTGACTAAGTTTTGAATCACCTCAGCCTTAAAGTATATTTTATTAGAGTTATAAGAGAGTAAAAACTTTTTTAAAAAATATCTGCTGTTATATAAGGAATATAATTTTAGCTTATAAAATAATAATTAGCTTATAATGTTACATTCAAATAAACTATATTAACATAATAAATATTTATAGCTTATATTGGCTTATTGCCTGTAATAGTTATGAAGAACTGTGTTGAAATTATCCAACATTGTACAATACCCATGCAAGTGAACGAACAAGAGAGATATATTTTGAAGAACATTGAGAATTCTCCCAAATTAGTGGATACCTTAACTTCCATAATAATAGTGTGACAAATATTTTAGTAATGTTGTAATTAGAGGACCAGAATTTAATTAGAGGACCAGAATATCACATTATTGTAATATGGGACAATAAAAATAGAAAATAAAATTATGGGGGGGGGGGGAAATCCTGAACATCCAAAAGGACAAACCCAATACTCCCCAAACCCCCCCCAAAGAAAAACAGGAAGGGGGAACTTCCAGATGACATCACAGCAAGATCGGACGTGAGGTGCAGGTCTCCATGCTGCCATGCTGAATTCTCACTGTTGGAGGGCTCCAAAAGGAACTAAAGGGATGGTGAAGAAAAGAAGGGCACCCTGCAGGTTGTGGAGAGCCACAATCTCTCCTGCTTGACCCAGGATTTTTTTTCCCTCTCATCCAGGACGAAGAGAAGATGCAGCCATCATGGCTGCCATGGAGCTGAGATAGCCGAAGCAACAAAGAAAGTGCAGGAGTGGTGCAGATGAACTGCGATTGGAACTGGGTGAGATGATTTCTTTTTTACCTAGAACTTAACTCTAAAAGGAGAAAAATCCAAGAAAAGAGACTCTTAGATTTATTTGTTAAACCAGTGAATAACTACTTAGAGAAAAATCCCACACCCAGAAGAAAGGAACTAACAGGAGAAAAGTAAAAAACTTTTAAAACACAGAAAATTGGACTTTTAAACTGGGTAGGCACTGGCTTGGGAAAGGCATTTTAAAAGGCTGGAACTATCTATTTAAATAACTGACTTGGCTTCTATAAATTGAATTAAAATTGAATTAAATACCTCTCAGATTTGAGACACTGAAACCTAAGCAGAGGGTCACCACCTACTGATAAACAGAAAATATACCATACCTCTACAAGTTTGGGGAAATTTTGGGATAAGAGAAATAAACAACATTTATCTGGAGAACTGCGGTGATACCTACTGTTCTATATTTATCTACTTTATGACTACTGGAGGTTTAACTGTGAGAACAAGGATCCTGGACTACCTAAAAGGAACTGATTGATAAATTCTGGGATAAAGAGCTATGATTGTTGTACTCTCTGAGGTGCAACGTTAGGCCTGAATATATAGTTTTTGGACTATTGCATAAGAGGGGGATTTACTAAAATAAGACAAGATGCTCCATTGGGGGAAATGAGTGGAATTTTAAAAGAAATGGCATTGATGTTCCAGAATATTAATGACACTATGACAAAAAATCACAGGGAGATAAGGAACCTAATATGCGGCACTGATGGGAAAATAGAAAATACTTCACAAGGGACAATGAACAAAGCTCAAAATGTCCAGGAAAAGGAGATGACAACAGAAAGAATGAGGAAAAGATAGAATGGACAAATCAGCAAATAAAGCAAGAAGACAATAAAGATAATAATGACTAATGAAACAAATCAAAGAAAAAGTATTTTAAGAGATTTAAAAATGAAATTAGATAAGCAGGAAGATACTTTCAAAAGGGAAATAGGGGCTTGGGCAGACACTTGAGAGGCCTGGCAGCATAACATGATAGAGATGGGAGAAATATTTAGACTGAACAGTAAAGATGTAGATAGAGATAGAAATAAAGATAAAGATAAAGATCCAAAAGAGGAGTATGGGAGGCAAGCCAAAAAACGAATAAGAATTGAAGTATTAAAATGGACAAGAGATGATGGATAGCATAGGAAATGTCTTTTAATATAATGTGGCCTGACTAAAAGTCAGAATAGAGGTAGAAATAAGAATACACACTTTTATATAATAGAATAAAAGCAATAGCTAGACGGAAAAAGATGGTATTATTATGGATGTTTAAATAATATGGTGATTGGCATTAGAATGGTGCATTGAAACATTGAACAACTAAATAATGAAGGATTATATTCCAATACAAACACATGTATCAACACTAGGACTAGCAACTAGGACTAGGACTAGTAATGGTGGCCTGAATAAAAGTTAGAATAGACTTAGAAATAAGAAATAGGGGAAATATTAGTATACACATTTTTATATAATAGAATAAAAGCAATAACCAGTTGGAAAGATTAGAGGCTGAAAGATGGTATTACTTTATATGCTCAACTAATATTGTGATTGACATTAGAATGGCACACTGAAACACTGAACAATTAAATAATGAAGGATTATATCTTAAAAGAAAAATGTGTATCAATACTAAGATTACAAAAGCTTAACTAATATAACAAATATTATTAATATCATTATTGTTATTTGTATTAAAATGAACGATACCCAGATGCCACACTGTTCATGTATTGATGTTGATATATATTTAAATAAATAAATAAATACTTCTTTTTTAAAAAAACAGGAAGGGGTCAATAATCACCCTACTCCAAGGCCTGGGAGCAAAGACATGTTTTCAAGGAACGTCAACAACTGGAACACCATCAGTGTGAGGGTTGTATGAATCTCTGGGAAGTTTCTATTCAACAGAGATGGCACATTTCCTAGGTAGAAGATATTGATTAATTCATGGGACATGGAGCCCACTGCATCCAATCTGATAGAAACATATGCATTGCACCAATGACAAAAGCCAAAGAGAGAATGCACCAATGACAAAAGCCAAAGAGAGAATGAATGACTCATTTAATGAAATTACATGAGGACAATGATTCAGTGAGGCAGGTGCTTAAAGACTGATTCCCTAAACAAGAGAGTGAACTTGGTATTTTTTTTATAGTCTGCCAAGCATTTAACTCACTTTTATTTGAGCAAATTTAAGTTCACTTGTTTCAATGAAACTGTATGAGCACAAATTCATATTTCGATGAACTGCATTTAATACAAAACCTTTATAACAATATTTCCAAATATTGTTGTCAAGATTTAACCACTTTGCTTCTTTCGAATCTTATCGCTATTCAACTTGCCAATGACTTGGGGGGAGGGAAGGGGGAATGGAATGCTGAGATTTTGAGCATGGGTCGTGAGAGCCTGGAAACTATCAAAGTCACTACTGCAGGTGCGTGTTCTGACCTAGGCTCCCTGATACAGTAAAAGCACACAATGAGTTCCAAAAACCCTCTTTTTATTTCAATGGCTGTGAATTCTGCTCATTCAGTGCCTGTTCATTCTCAATCTGTTCATTCATAGATGAGTCGCAAATAGTTGTAAAGAGTCCGATAGAAGTCTGCCACAGTTCTTCAGGATAAGGCTGATAAACACCTACCATTATCTCCCTTGACACACTGCCAAGACCTAATTGGCAATTAACTTTGCAAGGCCACACAGAGTCAATACGGAGCTGCAGTCTTGAAACCAGCCAGCATGAACAAAAGTTGCTTCCTGCAAAGGGCCACGTGCCTTTGCTCCTCCTTTATGTCTTATGGGAGGGGCCAATCATCTCCAAGCCCTTCTCCCAAGTTGACCCTTTTGTTTTAACTGTTCTTGCCTTCTGGCAGCTCTGCGCATGCGCACACTGGGAACAGGCTCCCCTTATTCCACTGCCTCGCTGATGTCTGACTCTGGAGGCTCCAGAATCCACACATAACTCCCAGATGACCCTGACCCCATCTCTGCCTCCGATGCAGAGCCCTCGTCCAAGCCTTCCCCAGATTCCAAGATTGGCCCATGTTCCTCCCCAGCCTCCTCACTGTCCGACTCTGCTGGCAGCTCCCCAGGCCATCAGCGGACCATGACAGTGCCTGAGAAGGAAATGGATTGTTCCCATAACAATAGAATGTCTCATAATTGGACAATGTGAACACCCAGGGGTGGGGAGAAAGGAAAGCTATTGTTTAACTAAGCAAGCATTTGCATGGGGAAATCGGAGCTGGTTTTGATTCTTCAGTAGCGAAATGATGTATCCAGTAAAGTTTTACTTTTGGGAATTCAAAGCTCCCAAGAATGTTTACTTCTTTTGGGTCCACTAGTTGGACCATTGACATTTGTATGTTGACATAACAGATCATGAACAGGGTTGGGGCTTTTGGCTAGATTGGGAAGTTAAAAAACATTTAAAGAAAAGAAATCCCAGAAGAATGCAATGTGAAACTACTTCCATAATGTTGCCAAGAAAATCATATGGTTGTTTCTATGAAGACTCCAAGAATTGGTCTTGGTGTGTTAAAGGACACTTAAATTTTATTAATAATTAATTGTTTTGGATGCTGGCAAGGAAATCTTTCTATAGTAGTAAATGCAAGCTTTGCTAATTAAATAAATGGATTGAACAAAATGAACCAAATATAAAAACTGGAGCTAATGTCCATTTAATTCGCAAGGATTTAAATGGCCTAAATCCAAATGCAAGCCTTCTAATTCTGCAAATTTATAAAGAACCTTGTCATCAAAATTGCATAACAGATAGAAGGATGCATGATGCATGAATAATTCTCAAAATATTATAGCAGCAGTTATAGAGTACATTTTAAATGTTCCCATTATGGTCAATACATTATCCTAATCCCTTGGGATCGCAGTGAGATATAAATGTAATAAATAAATGAACAATCTATAAACTGCAACCAATCTGTAATATAGGTCAATATGAATGATCCTTCATGGTGAACAATTAAGGGAATACAGTATAACTATTAATTTGCTGGAGAATAACTGATAAACCTAATTCTCAGTTTTCCTCACATATTCAATATTCCATTGAGATGGTATAGTATCATTTTTAAGACTGAGAAAAGTATTGTAGGTATTCACTATGAGACTAAGCTAAAGCTAAAAGTTGTGACTATAACTGAAAAATGAACTGAGGATGTACACAGAGAGGATAAAAATTAGAAGCTTAAAATGAAAAAAGATGGCTTTGGGAACAGATAAGAAGAAAACAAGTCATTAAAAGCCAAAAAGAACATACAAAATAAATGCCATCAGAAGATAAACAGGGTGTGAAATCCATGGAAGTCTTAATCTCATCAATAGTAACTGAATTTACAAATCAGCGATTAGTTTTAGAGGCCATATGCACCAAGACAAATTCCTTGTGTGTCCAATCACACTTGGCCAATAAAGAATTCTATTCAATTCAATTCAAAAGGAGTCCTGGAGAACATTCACTCCTCTGAATCATTGTCTGAAGTAAGCTTTCATTCCTCCAGCTAGTGCTTGAGCGAGATTTAGGCTAAGTAAGAGATGAGTAAGAGACAAGTACAGCAGTTGCATACAATGATCAATAAAGCTTTATAGTGGCTTGGAATTTGGCAGGTTGTGGTTTTCTCAAAGAACCTTAATTGTCTTACTTAAGTAATGCTTGGTTAAGTGCTTGGTAGAAAGTGAGTGTTTTCATTTCTTTGCTGTCGCCCAGGACAGCAATTTCCATAAATTCCAGCTGGACCTATCTGGATTGTCCAGTTTAGAAAGCAAGGGGAACTACAATACCCTATGCCTATGCCTCAATAGGTTTAGGATTGGAGCAAGTGAATATAATTCAAGCTTTGTCACAACACCAGACTCAGTGTAACTTAGTGTGGAACAAGATGTTGTAGAATGATGATTCTGTGTTGACCAGAGGAGACCAAGAGGGAAGGAAAGATGGGTACTTTATTTTGTTTTTGTTTTTTTGCACATACAGGCATTGTTACCTGGTCTTTTAAAACACCTCTAGATCATTTCCCCTTCCTAGAATATCTTCATGGGCATACTGATTTAATACCTTGATTTCTTTACAGGTAGTTTATGACGTATGACCACAATTTTGGTGGCAGTCATAAATCAAGTCACCAATACCCAATTTTACGACCATTTTTGCATCGTAAAGCAAGAGCTTTCAACCGGCTCACACGTTTGGCAGGTTACAGCAACCTGAGGTCACAATGATCATGATTTGCAAAATACAAAACATACCATTGGGGAAATTTGATTCACACGTTGCAACTATGTGATTTGCTTAAGGATTATGTGATTCTCTTCACAGCTATGGTGACACAAAAATTGCAATCACATGACTGCGGGAGCGGCAATGTTTTGCAATAGTCAGAAATGCTTAAAATCTTTCCAAGGTATTGTAGCTTCTGACAGTCATTAAATGAAGGATTATAAGTCAAATACTACCTGTATATATGATCTGACTATTTAGCATTAATGCAAATGGACCTTTATTTGTGTCAATAAGGGTTTTGATATTCCTGAGCTGAAACAGATGGGAATGATCTCCAGTTCCCATCTATTTCTGTAGAGTCTCAAAAAACTACAAAGAATAACACTTGGAGTAACAAACATTTTCATTATTTATGTAGAGCAGTGGTTCCCAACCTCTTTTTGGCCATGCCCCACCTAAGCATCTCTAAAATCCTGATGCCCCTCCCCCCAACATATAATTCTTACTATTCAAAAAGTGACTCCTACTCACATGGAGGAAGCCTAAAAGACCATTAACTTGGTTTAAACAAGATTCCAATTGCCCCCATTAAAAATCAAAAACCCTGTGGGGTGTGGGCCCCACTTTGGGAACCACTGATGTAAAGCAAGTGGGCAGACAGTAAGAATTAGATTAAACTACCAACAATTCTGCCTTCAAATTAGAAAGATTTTAGAGATGAGAGCATCTCTAAAGGAGTTGGGACAGACAGTTGGGCATTCTTGGTATTTTTTTAACTATTGGCTCCATGATTAAAACAACAATGAAATTTTATTCCGGTCAGAGAAAAAAATGAATAGATAAAATAAAAGGGTAGTAAAATAATCATGAAACAACGAACAGTATCAGGGCTAACTTCTTTTTATCCTTCTACATTAAGAAGGATGCAGTGCACTCTACCTACTAAAAAACAAACATTTGCAATTAAATTGCTCTCAGTAATTTACTAGTACCTCATCATAAACGAAGATTCTTTCCAAGCAGCAGTAACTACCTGACCTAGTCTACTGACTCATTTGCCTTTTATTCTTTATCTGTCATAGCTGGTTCAGAGGCTTAGGAGATATTGCCCTTTGATTTTAAACCAGCACAACATTCACCAGGAGTAGATAATGAAATATAGTCCCATCAAAAAGATCTCTCCTTATACTTCAGCAGTAACTCCCAAGAGAATCATATTCAAGACCTACAAACACAGATTTAAAGTAGGATAAGTCAGAAACCATCTTTTCTAATACGAAATTGGGCCATTCCTTCCATAAAGACATATTTTGCCTACAAACTTTACCCATTCTTCTGAAAAATGTAAAAAGATGGTTCTATTTTTCACTCCTTGAGTAAAAAGGGATAAAATGCCATTTTCCCAAAATTCACTCAAAACTAAGCAATAGTTAGGCAGGACTACTCCTTGATGGACCAGAGATGGATTTCTTCAGATCAGGGCTACAATTCAAATGGATAATCTTTATAGTCTTCCAGAAAAATATATCGTACCTAGTAAAATCATTGCTTAGACCATCTCAAAATGATGATATATTCTGCATGTTAATTTCTGGATCTTCTCAATGTTTGCATTAATCAGAAATTAAGCTGATTACAAGCAGTTGACAATGGTAGATGATGCAATCTCACACTTCTTCATAGAGAATATGGATTATTATTATTATTAGACTATGAATTATTAAGAGAACATCTCCATACGGATATGCTGTGCCACAGTGTTAATATCGTATGTGCCCCACACATTACCTAATTATCAGTAGCATGCCTTTCTTTAATGAAAGATTTCATTTCGCAGTTTTGGCTGAAATCCCAGAACAATTTCCTCTACCAAGCCTTGCTAAGGATGAAATGGCTTACTCACAAGGAAGCAATTTCAAAGGTAAAATTACTAGTTACAGTGCAGAGCACTCCAGTTTGGGGACTGGGGTGGCCATATCTTTGGGCAGGAGAAAGTGGAGATTTGGGATATCTAGACACTATTGTCACTTAAAATGTCAAAATATGCACTTTTAAATAAACACGAAAGTAAGTCGCATTCCAGCAATAAAGGGGTGGAACTAACAATTAAATATTATGGGGGGGGGAGTGGTAGGAAAAAAATCCAAGATTTTTCCCTTCTTATTTGATATTGATGGAAACCATGGATTAGAAAAAGAACCTTCTGTGTAACATTGTCCTTTTTCAAAGAATTAAGTAAGGCATAATATAATCTTTTAAAATAATTAAAATAATGAAAAAAATTTTAGACCAGGGATTTGTAAATTTTGGGATGAGGTGATTGAAGGGCCAAAGGGAACCCTTGATCTTGAGGACTTAGATTAAAAGAAATGAATGGGCAGACTCCTCCCCCAAGATGGCTGCTGCCCAGTAGGACATTTTGCCAACAATCTGCTGCTTTTGTTGTCAAAGCTGTTTCTTTGGCAGTGTTGCTCCCTAGATTTGAATGGGAGCAATTAGGAATGACCCAAGATGACTTTTGGATGGTTGAGGACCCACCCGGGAGGGAGAAATTGAAGACTGCAGCTCCTTGTGGGAGAGCGGTCCAAAAGTAATTGGTCTTTTGTCCTCCTCTTCCTATCAGCAGAATGTTCTCATAAGCAAGCCTGGGTTTTAACTTTACTTTTTGAAGTTTTGCTTTGTTCTTTATCTTTAAATGTTAATTGGCTGGCTGAATGCTGATTTATTTTAACCCCCTGCTGGATTCTATCCTTTTTGCTTTTTTTCTTTGATCTGTTTGGCTGTTCTCATTAACTTCTGTTTTTCTGTAAGGAAACCCGGTACGGCACGTGACTTTGGATAGTGAAAGTGCTTTTATCTGATTTATATTTTATTGGATATTTACTACAGGAAATGTATATTTTATCAACTTGCAAAAAGTTTTTGGATCGCAATATCTAGAAAATATCTTCCCTGTTTTTTTGTCTTTTTCCTGTTCTGCTTAGGAGAATTATTACATCGAGCAACAACATATCAAATTACAGAGGAAAGGAGGTTAACAGAAGGTTTTGAAATTTTATTATTTCTGTTCTTCCGGTTTACTATTTTGTTTTTAATATAATATATAGATGACAGATTAATAATTTGTAGTTTAGTAATTTAAAATTATTTGGGCCTGTTTCACAACAGTGGATGGGAAACTAATATTAATGTAATATATTAATGAGCAATCAGCTAGGGAGGACAATATGTGTGCATGTGTTAGTCTCTTTTTTTAATGCGATTTTTTCTTTTTAATGTCTTTGTTGTGTTTTTTTTCTTTTTTAAAAATATGTTGGTGTTTTTTTTAATTTTTTTATTTTTATTTGAATAAAATAAATAGTTTTTAAAAAATGGATGGGCTGTGGCAAAATGCCTATTAATTAAAATAAAGTAAATATAAACATTCCTCGCTGGTATGCTTGCTATTTTTCCTTACTTGTTAAAGACAACAAAGCGGCAACTTTGTCTTGGACTTGAACTCAATGAAGTAGGCATAGATTAAATATCTTTTACAGATGAAGGCGAATATACCCAGAATATCCAGTCTGGGTTGGTCACTGGGACCAGAGGTTTTCTGTTCCAAGTGTTCAGACTCGTGCTGGAGCCCATCTTCAGGGAACTTCTCTCTAGCTAGATCCAATGACCGACTCAGATTAAATACCTTTTCTCCACCTGTCAGATTTGGTAATACTAATTCCAAGAGTAAATAGAGGTGCTGAATCAGTGGTGGGTTTCAAAATTTTTTACTACCGGTTCTGTGGGTGTGGCTTGGTGGGCGCGGCATGGCTTGGTGGGCGTGGCTTGGTGGGCGTGGCAGGGGAAGGATACTGAAAAATCTCCATTCCCTCCCCAATCCAGGGGAAGGTTACTGCAAAATCCCCATTTCCTCCCCATCAGCTGGGAGTTGGGAGGCAGAAAATAAATGGGGGTGGGGCCAGTCAGAATTTTTACTACCGGTTCTCCAAACTACTCAAAATTTTCACTACCGGTTCTCCAGAACCTATCAGAACCTGCTGGATTTCACCCCTGCTCCCAATGCAGCCTTCCTGAGACCCTCTGTCCCACAGCAGTTACTAATACTTTAAAACCTTCTATTCTTTCATTTAAAATTTGTCTTCTTTCATGGGAAGAATTAGGGGGAACTACATAAACTTCTAGAATAAATAATCCTCTTTCTATAAGTACAACCACCAGAATCTATCATTTTATAACGAATATCCTTAATGCAGCCATCAAAAGCTATTTTTTAAAAGCCTAGTTGCCACATTTCTACCAAGGAAATGTGGGATTGTAGAGAGTTCTCTATATTTTCACCATAAATGTACATCTCTGCCTATGTCCCAAAGGTGTTTTTTCAAAAGGCAACTGGACTTTCAGGGTTTTCTTTGAAGACGTTTCGCTTCTCATCCAAGAAGCTTCTTCGGCTCTGACTGAATGGTGGGGAATAGAAGGATTTATACTCCTTTCAGACAGCTGGCCGTTTGCATTCTTTGGGAGAATTGTTGAGGCCACCTGGAGGTTTATCTGTGTTGTCAGGGTCCTCTGAGTGGTGCAAATGGGTGTGGAGCCTTCTTGGAACTGCTGAAAGGACTGTGTTGTAGCCTGGAGATAGATGATGTTTTTGCACTACTCAGGTGACCCTGAGGACACAGATCAACCTCCAGGTGACCTCAGCGACTTGCTAAAAGAATGCAAATGACCAGCTGTCTGCAAGGAGTATAAATCCTTCCATTCCCCACTATCCAGTCAGAGCTGAAGAAGCTTCTTGGATGAGAAGTGAAATGTCTTCAAAGAAAAAACAAGAAAGTCCAGTTGCCTCTTGAAAAAGCATCTTTGGGACAACCATGACCTGGATGACTGAGAACCTCCATAAACATCTCTGCCTATGCATTTACATTGTGTTCATGCTGACAAATCCAAGTACATACCAGCAGTACAATTATGTCTCTCGTATTATTTTCAGTCAACATGGTTTAGAAGCCGAGAACAGTGATTAAAAACATGAGTGGCATTGAGTGAAAGCTGTATTCATTCAAGTTAAATCATCTTGATTTTATTTTAGCATAGGAATAAAATGGGTTTGCCCTTGGCATATACCACATGCATATATTCAACTGTTTTCAGAATTAGGTTTTAAACCCTGCATAGGAAGTGTAGAAAGTTGCCTAAAAGCAAGAACTCTGCTGAATTCCAACTTTCATTCAATATGAACTCAGCAATCAGTTGTACATTCTGATAGTTTCTCACAATTAACTTAGATGCAATTACTGTTATTATAAGCCACAGTGGCTGAATGAAAGTCTATTATCCTGTCTGATTTTCCCAAGATTATCTAAACAAGCCATACTGAAATTAATATTCCGCCAAATAGCCTACACTTCAGAGGTGGGTTTCAGCAGGTTCTGACCAGTTCTGGAAAACTGGTAGCGGAAATTTTGAGTAGTTTGGAGAATCGGTAAATACCACCTCTGACTGGCCCGGTCCCCATCTATTCCCTGCCTCCTGAGTCCTAGCTGATGGGGAGGGAATGGGGATTTTGCAGTAATCTTCCTCTGGATTGGGGAGGGAATGGAGATTTTACAGTATCCTTCCCCTGCCCTGCCCACCAAGCCACGCCCACCAAGCCACACCACACCCATCAAGCCACACCCACAGAACCGGTTGTAAAAAAATTTGAAATCCACCACTGTTACACTTCAGGCTTATCACTGTGCTTTATAGGAATGTTCAATCCCAAAGTATATCTGAGAGAGTTTAGGTCCATTTAGAATACGTCTTAAAATTATACAGGTAGTCGTCGACTTACAACCATTTGTTTAGTGACTGTTCGAAGTTACAATAGCACTGAAAAAAGTGATTTATGATCGTTTTTCATGGTTATGCAATCCAAATTCAGACATTTGGCAACTGGCATGCATTTATGACAGTTGCAGTGTCCCAGGGTCATGTGATCGCCTTTTGCAACCTTCTAGCAAACGAAGTCAATGGGGAAGCCAGATTCACTTAACAACCGTGTTACTAACTTAAGTTGCAGTGATTGTGTGAACAGAAAGACTGTTAAATGGATCAATGTTCACTTAACAATTGTCTTGCTTAGCAAAGGAAATTTTTGGCTCAATCATAGTCAGAAATCAAGGACTACCTGTATTGCTTTTCTATAATTTTTATCAGACATTCTGTGTGTGTGTGTGTGTGTGTGTGTGTGTGTGTGTGTGTGTTTGTGTGAGTGTGTGTGAGTGTTGTGTGTTTAGGATGCCAAAACCATATTCATAAAAGTGGGAACCTTAAATTAAAGGAGGCTAGCATGAGCAAATTACCAGTATGCTCGCTCATTACCTCAAATGATGCGTCATATGGATAACACTAATGTTTCCTATGAGAAGTTGAAATGTAAAAGGGACTCTTGAGATCCCAGAGTGAAATAATGAATTAGAGCCGCCCAAGGCCAACACTCAATTAAACACACACACACACACACACACACACACACACACACACACACACTAACACACACAGAGGCCCTGAGAGAAGGAGAGAGCCTTCCTTTTATAATTAGAAATTTCTGTCTTTTGGGAAAATGTGATCTAGTAGGTGTAATTTACATGTTTGGGCAAGTTATAGCCCTCTGTTGGAAGTCTCCACCTCTTTTTATCTGATGTACATACGCCCTGGTGTTTCTCTAATGCAGCATGAAATGTGTGGGACTTTTCTTAGTGGCAGGCTGCCAAACTCATATATAATGTAAACAAAATGGTCTCATTATGCAACCTTCTCCCACACAGCTCAAAATTGCTTTCAACTCAGAGGAACCAGCACAAGCTGGTTAAAGCTTTGTCGGCTAATAAGGGCCAAGAAGACACTTTATTTCAGAAGCTTGTCTAAAATATGTGAAGTGGCACAAAGCATGCATGAGAATCCGTGCTGCATCTGTTGAATTGCAAGTTTCGTTGCTAATCTAATATCTAATATAGTCCTGCCACAAAAATATAAGTAAATTGTCAGGATTATTTTTTTTCATAGCAGTCACATTTTATATCCAAAGAAAAAGGAAGTGGTGAAATTCTCATGCACAGAGTACAAAATCTTTCCTTAAAGCAGGGGTCTCCAACCTTGGCAACTTTAAGCCTGGTGGACTTCAACTCACAGAATTCCCCAGCTAGCAAAGCTTTAGAGGACTTTGTGGGAATCTTTTCTTTTTTAATTGTGCAAATGTGTTGTAAGTGGCCTGAACCCCTCTTAGTTAAATCCCAAGAGAGACATAAAAGAAATCATATTCTGGATATTTTAGATCGGGAAGAGTGAGACTTCAGATCATTTTCTGGATGATAGAGAGATATAGAAGTGAAAAATACTGAAGAAGAAGCAGCCTCACAATCTTATGCCAGCAAAGAACTACTGTACACCAGAGCAAATATGGTGTTGAAACCAGGGGTGAAATCCAGCAGGTTCTGACAGGTTCTGGAGAACCGGTAGCAGAAATTTTGAATAGTTCGGAGAACCGGCAAACACCACCCCTGACTGGCCCCAGGGAATGGGGATTTTGCAGTATCCTTCCCCTGCCACGCCCACCAAGCCACGCCCACAGAACCAGTAGTAAAAAAAATTGAATTTCACCATCAACTTGAAACCTTCTGAGAATTTAAATTGGAACCTTTTTTTTCAAGTGAGGAAACTTTTTCAAATTAAAGGAAGACAGATTTTGACCCAATAGATACCAAGACTGTGCAGATCTCCAAAAGTGATGATGGTAGCTTTGTTTCAGTTTAAAAACTATACAAAACGTCCCTTCAAAAGGACTTCTGGAAGATACCTCCACACAAACCCCTGCCCCACTTTTGAACAGCAGAGCACCCGGTCACTCGGTAAGAGAAAGTAGGTTTCTGAGTGTAGCAATAACATTTAGGCTTATATACTGCCCCATAGTGCTTTACAGCATTCTCTGGGCAGCTTGCAATGTAAACATTATTTGCATATTGGTCCCAACAATCTAGGTCCTCATTTTACTGATCTTGGAAGGATGGAAGGCTGAGTCAACCTTGAGCCCCTGTCAGGATCGAACTCCAAGTTATGGGCAGAGTTTGCCTGCAATACTGCACTGTAACTACTGCGCCACTAAGGCTCTTATCCATGCTCAATACATGCACAGAAATCCGTTTCCAGTTAAGAGACGCATGAGGTAAAGCACTGTAGGCTGCACAAAAGTCCTCCCTGAGCAGAAGCCAAACTGCTCCAACCTCACCAAGCTCTATGAGGCACAAATAGGATCTTCACATAAGCTGCAGGAGGTAGCCATTTCTCTGATCTGCACCATGTCTCCGGCACCCTTCAATATTTCTTTATATAGGAGAACGATCCCTAGCTGACCCTTTTGTAAGGTGATGAGATCTTTCTTTTGAGCAACAGAACCTACTGGACTGATATTGCCAACCTGTTTGGTTTATTTCACTCAGGATTTCGATTCCCCAGAGGTCATAACCAAATGATTAGAAATAGACTTTAAGTGCAGAAATTATACAATCGTATATATGGGGATATATATTCAAGATTCCCCCCCCCCCCCCCCCCAATTCCGTTCATTCAAAACTGTTGACTTTTGTTTGTCTCTCAGATTTTTTCCTCCCGACGTTCTCTGATTTAGGAACTTGCAGTATACCATAAATGCAGTCGTCAGTGAAAAAGAGTTTTGGAATACAGTGTTTATGTATTCTGTACAACAACCACAGCAGTATTCAACCAGTAGATGGCAGTGTTTATAACTTTGTAGTTGCATCGATGTAGTTGCATCTATGGTGTAACTCTATGCCTTTTCTCTGAATGTAAAGTTTCCTGTTTCCTGTCGAGTTAAATAGCAAGAGCCATGTGGACTGTGCAGTATTTGTTCTATAGGGCTATGTACAGAATTTCTAACAGAGAAATTTGCTTCCCACGTCAAAAATACAACAGCAATCCTCTCTAGGGCTTTGTGGGAGGATGAATTAAATCAGCTGGAGGACTACATTATAATTTATACTTCTGAAGTTCTTCCTTTGTCCAGTAAAAAGGGGGAAAATACAGAAAAGAGTATGCTTCTTTTTTCTTCTTTCCCTTCTGTGTTTCACAACCGGACAAATATATAGAGTCAAAAGTATAGTTGTCATGAGCGAGTGAACTTTAAGACACTGTAATTATAGTAGAAATGGAATCATAAAGTCCTTCATGAAAGTAAAAAGGTGTATCAGGCAATACAAACTGTAACAACTCTCCTAAGAGAACTTAATAGTTTTCTTACCAGTCCTATCCAGTGGTGAAATCCAATTTTTTTTTACTACCGGTTCTGTGGGCGTGGCTTGGTGGGCATGGCAGGGGAAGGATACTGCAAAATTTCCATTCCCACTAGATTCTGGGGCCAGCCAGAGGTGATATTTGCTGGTTCTCCAAACTACTCAAAATTTCCACTACCGGTTCTCCGAACTGCTCAAAATTTTCGCTACCAGTTCTCCAGAACCTGTCAGAACCTGCTGGATTTCATCCCTGGTCCTATCCATTTCTGCTTAAGCTCAGAATATGGCCTGACAATGAATGCTATCCTGACCTAGAGCCAATTAGGTCATTCAATTTTATGTACACCCTATTGACTTCCATCATAGAATTCAAATAATCTACCTACAGTCCTCTAGAAATTCACAACCTGGAAGAGTGATGACAGTGCCATTTGTTTTTATCATTGTAAGGAAATAAAACAATCATTTCTAATAAAGGAGAATTTTTGTAGCTCAGGGTTGAAAAAAGAGCCCTTGGTGCTCACAGAGCTTGGCTGTTTCCTTGCAGATGTTTCATTACCCAAACTAAGTAACTAGATAACAAACAGGTATTAGCACTGATGATTTTATCCTGTTTGGGTAATGAAATGACTGCAAGAAAACAATCAAGCTCAGAGAGCACCAAGGACCCTCTTTTCAACCCTGGGCTATAAAGGATCCCTCAAAATCATTTCTGCATAGCCTCAAAAAATATACAGCTATTATATATAGCTATTATGGATGCCTCCAGAGCAATCTGCTTATCTTTCAGAGCTATGTCTAAAGTTTTGGATGAATATAATTCAGAAAGTCACTATTGCATTGCAGGTGAATGAATCCAGAGAAGAGAAATGTCTTTCATCTCCTAATCTGTCATCTCAGATCAAGAATAAAAAGTTGGTTTCTAAAGATTTTGAACAAAGAAGTTCATAATCAATACAATTGTCTCTACAAAGAAAGTCAGTGATAAAGTTCATAAGGCTCCCTACTCTAAGCTGATTCCTTGAATATCAGGAATTTTTCCTCCCGGTTCACTGAACATTTGACATTGCCCCGAGGTTTAAAATTGTGTGGATCTGTTGCATTTTCAGTTCTACCAAGAACCAATTTAACATTTATTCATCCTCTGTGAGAACTCAGCAGGAAGTTGCAACAGCCATGTAGCTGCGAAATGTGTACACCGGTGGGGACGATTCAAAATAGATTCTGAAGAATTTTTTTAAAAAATTGGAGATTGGCAAATTGCTCCAGGTCATATGAAGATGCAAATAGGCACATGGCTATCACATTTCAAACTGAGTGGTGTGAATGTGCCTGCAAGCGTGTGAGACATTGCAACTAGTTACCTACCTGCTCTCTTTGAGTCATCTCCATGTGTTTAGGTTAAAAACAGAAGTCGCCATTGAATATTTAGCAGATCGGTGTCATTCCTTCTACCACCCCAATTTTTTATACCTAAAGGCAAGAAATATAAGAAATGCTTGGCTGGTAAAACCAATCCAGCAGTCTTGATGATCTTTTGGAAGTACCCAAGTACTTCCAAAATTGATGAGGGAGGTAATAATGTTTTAACTGTTTCCATAGTTTGCTAGGAAAGAAGATGGTCATTTTTGCAAGCTCCAAGCATTTATAAACTAGGATCCAGATTTTGCGTAACATATGTTTAGATTTAATTTGTATATTTTAAATAGAAATGCAATGCCTCTTACCACATCAGGAAAGGACTGTGAGTAAGTGATCTATATAAATGCTCAGTTTGCTGCCCAGATTCAAACAGTTGATAGGCAGTTTCTATTTGCCACAATTCTTTCTTTTTTTAGAGGTTTATGACAGCAGCTGCAAAATTTCAGTTTGAGAAGAACAAAATTGAGGGGGTAGCCTCTGCACTGATTATTCAGATAATCATGGACCTGCTGGGAGCTGTATTCATTTAATTTTATCTGTAATTAAATTTAGATTGGACAACTCTACCAATGTACTGTGTTTTCAAATGCAGCAATGTTCTGCAACTTCCCTACCTGAACCGGCTGAAGTGATCTTATGAATCATGTACTTCTATAAGATCATAACATTCTATAAAGGCCTAAGGCTACCTGAGTTGGCCAGCTTGGAACTTCAGGATTGTTGTGAACATCCTGCATCATTCTCAATGCGTCATTGATCCAGTTCATGTGGCAGCAAATACTTTTAACCAGATATTTCCATTTGGGCAAGTGATCGTTGGTTTGGGTGTTAAATGATTATATTTTTTGTTTTGGAATGTCGATTTCTTGATCAGATTTGGATTGTTTGTTGCTGCTTACCTATTACCTTCCTATAGAAGTTCCTGTTAGACTTGGTTGACCCTGGGGACTTTAATCCCTGAACTAGCATGTCAAAATCCCTGGGGACTTTAATCCCTGAACTCGCATGTCAAAATCACCAATTCAGTATACAACAGCAAAATGGAAAGGGCTGTGGGCATTTTAACCTAATCATCTTCTCCATCACTGTGCACTGAGCTCAGATAGACTTCTGATTTTCAGAAGAGCTGCACACTAGTCAAATAAACTGAATGATAGCTAGAATACCAGTGGTTATAAGTATCTGCAGTGAGGCAACCAATCACAGGTAAGAGCACATATTTATGCATAATACATGATGGTGATGACTTACCTCTCTAGCATTATTGCATCTTCAAGTGGAGCTTACCTGAATGGTTAAGTAGATGGGGGACCCACTCATGGGAAATTGCTGAGCCTGCTTGGTTTTCATTCCCAACTAGATGACACTTATTCATCAGTGCTGATTTTTCCTTCCCCATGTCAGAGCACTGATAATGTTTCCTAGTGCAGAATGAAATATCTGCAAAAGAAAAACCAAGCTCAGAGAAGACCAATATTCTTGTGAAGAATAGTCTGAATAAGAAACAATAAACTAAAAGCAAACTTCAGCAAGTTGGAGGATATAAGTTGGTTATATCCTGTGGTTTCCTGTATAAGAATTAGAAATTTCTCATTCAGAATTATAGTGCACTCCATCTGAATGGCAAGTGTATAATTTGGAGCTATACAGTTATTCTGACTCTGTTTATCTAATTTATATAGCCACCCATCTCACCAAGTGTATGATTCTGGATGACATACACCGAAACTAAAACAACTAATAAACATCTAAAACCACTATCATTACTAATTATAAAAAATATATGCAAAATATAAAAACAGAGGTAAAACAAAGAAATAATCGATGAAGGGAAGTTAATAGCAAAGGAGCCACCTCACTGGTTCACCCATCCCTGGCTCTTCTGGCATAACCAGGCCTTGAAGCTCAAAAGTTATGAAGCAAACCATCATGTGGGGAGGGGGGGGAGAGAAAGATTCCACAGTGTGCGTATCAAAGCACAAAGGGACCCCACTTAGGGACCACCAGATGTAATTCCCTAGATGATGGAACCCTTAAACATGCCCAGTTGTCCACTCTGCTAGATCTAGTGGGACAAACAGATGAAATCAGAGAAATTTATAACAAAAGAATTGTGACTTTTCTTAACAAGGTCTTAAGAACAATTCCAAAGTAGGTTCCAATTTAGATCACTTTATTTTAAAAAACAGTTTTAGCTGTCCATTTATTCTCCTACAATTTATAGTTGTTACTTTAGAGGATCCACAATAACAAGTGCCTCTTTTCAGCTCTGGCTGGTTTGATACCATTGCATCTTCCTGGCTTAGACATAGCCTGTCAGCAGTAGAACATAGGCTCTGTTGACTTCATGATTCACCAAATTCCAATATCTGTACACAAAATTATCTTTGCAATCAGTGAAAATGGCAAAATGAAGCCATGAGGTACTAAATACAGCCAAGCAAGACCATGTAACGTGGGTCTATTTTTCAGCGTCTCAAGGATTTCAGTTTGTGGTAGAATACCCTAAATGGCCAGAGATCTAGTTATTTAAAGGAACATCTCTTTTTATATTAACTGTTGAATATGTCAACCATTGGAACAATAACAGCAAAAAAGTCAAAGACTTCTGGAATTGTAATATGGTCTTTTATTAATGAATGATACTCCTTAGTTTAAAAAAACAAAAAAACAAATGAAGATCCTTCCTTCCTCCTCCTTCCCATCTTTGTATGTCTCTGTGTGTCTCTGTGTGTGAGGGGAAAGGGGAGGGAGGGAGGGAGGGACAGAGAAAGAGAGGGGGAGGGAGAAGAACAAGTTTGTTTTTTCATTTTGGGCTTTACTTCATCTTATCTTCTGCCAACTGTCAAGAAGGGATTTCTTACTATTTGTTTTTACACTGGTTTACACATGATTAGGGGGAGGTTATAATGATAGATTTCTGTAGTAAAAAAAATTGTCTAAAGGAGATTCCTGACCAGGTGACTTCCACATTTGTAGACTGTTCTAAGTATGATAAGATTGTGGGAGTTATATTTTGACACATCTGGGCAACATTTTGGAACGAGACTCACCTACAATATGTAATTTACAAACCAACACTGGATTTACAAAACATACCTGGGAAATATTTTTAAAGATTTTAATTTTTATTCTTAGGGAGGGAATTCAGAAATAAGATTTTTCCTGGACACCAAAAACAAAGCTTATCTTTGTAGTAAATAAGAACTAAAGTAATTAAGGGGAAGAAACATTGATAGGTTGGTCTGCTCACTTCGGAAGCCACAGAAAGTATAAATCATCTTAACTGGGAGACTGACTGGCTCTGGGGATTCATAATGGAATATGATGCATTTTTAAATCTATGTTTCCATTTCTGAATGCCAGACTCTGAAAATTAAGCCCTCCATTGTAGCTTGTCAGGGCTGCAATATTTACTCAATTAATGGCTTATATCAGTCTTCTGAAACTGGTACGTTGGATTACAGCACTGATCAACTTTTGATCATTTCCTTGTTCTCTCTCATATAGGAAGGAAAGCCATTTTTAAAGTGTTATCAACTATAACAAGTATGGGTAATTTAAAAACAAAGCAAGCTTTCCAAAGGACATAGCTACTTTAACTCTTCATGTTAACATAATTACAAAACTTTTCTCTCAAACGTTTTTCAGAGACCGGGAAACTCCTTAAATAAAATAGGTAGAAAAGGTCATCTCTTAATGAACAAAACATCCTAAGAACTTGATAGTGTAGAATAAATGCAGATACGTTTATTGGTTGTAGTCTACACTGTGTGTCAACGCATGCTTAGTGTTTATCATTTTTATAAAAGGCTTTCTTTTTTTCCTAGATATGTAGCAATTCCACTAGACTGAGATCTCAAGTCCATTCAAGTACCTCTGTGAAAAATACTGCTTCCTCCCTCAACTCAGAAGCAACTCTTCCATAGGGACTACTGCCAAGGGAAGTAGAGCCTCAAGTCCCTCCACCTCTATCTGTGGACTTTCCTACAGTTTATAATATCCAGAATGAGAGCAGGATAGCAAGTGGATTAGCTGGCTCTAGGACTGAACAGGGAAGTTCACCAAAACATCAGAATCTGCTAATACTTCGTGGTAAATCCTACCTCTTGATTCATTTTTTAAGCAACCAATCAACTTCAATTAGATAAAAAGAGGGATGGAACTACAATCAAATTATAATTTTAATTATTGAGAGGGTACATGTCTACAATTATTATGGTTGGTTGCACTATCAGCCAGATGTTTAGTTAACATCTGGATTTAGCTAACCCTTGCTATATCCCTTTTCTGTTCTTCAATTGGTCTTTTTTGAAAGCAGTTTTTCTCGTATTCATTAAGTCTTCATGGTGTACCAGCTTCAGTGCATCTTCTTCACTGTCCTTCAGATATTTTTCCAATGACGTATTTTCTTCTACAATGGTCTGGTATATTTGCAACATTTCACACCCACCTATTTTCCTTTGTAAGTAGAGTCTGTCAATGTCACTGCGTGGATGAAGGGCATGATTCATTGCCATTATTTTTCTGGTCTTCCTATGCAGGACTTTTTAGTTTTGCTTGAGTGTAGCCAACTATTCAGGCTCTCTATATAATGACTGAAATTGCCCAGATGTTAATTCCCATGATGGTATTTCTTCCACTGAGTTTGAATTTTACGATCTTCTTCACTCTCATGATGTATTTAGATGTACCTTCTTGATTTCAGTGTGCTTGATGTTGCCAGCTTGAAGGATGCACAGGTATTTCCATATGGCATTTTGATTCCTTTAGTTTCACTATTTTTGTCTTGAGAGTAAGAGTGGCACATTTGTCCAGTCCAAACTCCATTACAGTATTTTGACTCTATATGCAGACTGTATTGGGCAGCAATTCTATTTCACATGGGTTTTTTCCATACAGCTTCAGATCTTCCAGGTAAAGGAAGTGGGTTAGCCTAGCAGATGTTTTTGATGTTTGATAGCCATGGCCTGACTTGTTCAGAATTGTTACAGAGGAATCCATGTGATGACAAACAATAGTTGTGAGAGTGAGTCTCCCTGAAAGATTCCTTTCTTATTATTAACGTCTCCCATTCTATAATTATTCACCAGCAGTTTTGTCTTCCATAGTGCCGCTGATCTTTCCACAAAGCTTCTGATATTTCTACTGACTCCTTAATTTCTAGGCAGTTGATAATCCAATCATGTGGCAGGGTCAAATGCCTTCTTGTAATTAATCCATGCTACAAGGAATCCATACATCCCTTCTCTTGAAGTTTTCCAAATCACCTTTTAGTTAGGAGCTTTTTCCTCTGCTATTTGGACAGTTTGCTTTCTGCTCAGGTGGAAAGATTTTGTTTTCAACTAGGCAATGTTGGACTGCATGAGCTACCACACAACTTAACAATTTGAAAGTTGTTGGAAAGCAGGTACTTGGTCTCAAGTTGCCTGGGGCTGCCCCTTTTGTTGGATCTTGCATTATCAGGTAAGTTTCTCCAGATATCAGTCGATCCTCAATTTCACCTCCTTGCAGTATGTTGTTAAATTGCTTGGAAATACGTGGGTGTAGGCTAGTCAGATGTTTCATCCAAAAACCAGGCAATTCATCTTCCCGTGGTGCTGACCAATTTTTGATCTTTCTTTCCCTTTTCTCCACCATTTCTTCTCTTATTAGAAGTTCTTTCATTTCAGCTTCCTTCTTATTCTTACCCACCTGTTTTATCCAAGCTTCATTCTTGTTGTATTTCTTTGGGTGGTCCCATAGCTGCACTCAGAACTACACTGTTTCTTCTTTGTCAGGGGTTAACAGGTTCACTGCAGTTCACTGTTCACCGTTTTCTGACTGGACTGAAATTGGAGGTTCTGCCTATAGTGTGCGATTCGAGCTTCAAATCTGCTGATCTTCTTGGCCATAGCTGTTATTTGCTGCTTTATTATTTCCTGTGCTTCCCTGATTTTCCTTGTTTCTAGGAGATATTTCTTGATCAAATATTCTCTCCTGTTCTTCAGCTCGTTTTCTTCACCTGTCCTAGCTTGCTTGCATCTGATCGTAGCATGCTGGTCTTATTTTCCAGCCTGATCTTCCATTTTGTTGGTGCATATTATATTTGATATTTATTTAGTTATTTATATCCTGCCTAATTATTTTTACAAATAAGTCAAGACATATCCCACATACCCCTTCCTCCTTTTATTTCACAAATAACAACAATCCTGTGAGGTGAGGTGAGGTGAGCTGGGAGAAGTGACTGGCCCAAGTTCACCTAGCTGATTTTCATGGCTATGGTAGAGCTTGAATTCACGATATTACAGTATTGTCATCTTTATTACCTTATTTATTTATTCAAATTTATTACATTATTATTATTAAAAAGCCAGTTCCTTCTCCTACCATACCAGTGTAAGTGCCATTGGTCATTTTAACTGAACAATCCTCACTTGAATAGAAGCCTAATACAATTAGGTAATTTTTCTGCATATAAAGTTAAACATTTTAATCTGCAAGTGGATAACAGTGAAATTGAGCTAATAATTATCACCCCTGCTGCCAAGTTTGGTTTAAATTCCTTTTAGAATTTCTCTGCCAAAAGAAGTGACTATATAATCCAGAGGTACTAATGCTCTGTCACTTAATTTGTTTTTAAAGAAACAGCTCAACACTTCTGAATCCAGGGGTTCTTGGTATTCATTACTTCTAGCTATGGCTGATGAACAAAATATCCTGAGAACCCAGTGAATCTATTATACATGCTCCAGCAATTTCTAACACAATAGCTAGAGCAGACAGTAAGTATTCTTCCTAAACACATAGTCATAAATTTGGAATAGATGGAAATGTGAAGCTCTGTTGTTGGGGCCATGGTGGCTCATGTGGTAAAACGCTGAGCCTGCGCTCTGCTGAGGTTGGCAGCTCAATGGCTCAATTCCCGTGAGCGAATAAACCATGTCGGGACAAGAAAGGAGCCTCCCCTGATTGCCTACTGGCATTCAGGAGTCCCACGAATAACACTGCCCAAAAAAAATCCTTTCACAGAGGCAGCCAGCCACTTCGGTGATCTCTTGCTAACATGTGCCATACGCTAAATAAATAAATGACTGAAACTACGGGCAGCTCTAAATGAAACTCTGAAATTTCAGGAAAGAACAGGCTAGAGAGAAAAGATCTGATCAACGCTTGCAAAAACAGATTGGCAATCACCAACATAATTTTTGGACTGCAGAGTTCAATAAGCAATCAAGATGAGAAACGTTCGCACAGAAGAAGAAAGAATAAAAGAAGATTTGCAAAAATCAGTTCAGTAGAAGGGAAGAGGTTGATATTTATCACAAGTAGACATTTACTGGCGTGTATTATTTGGAAGCTGTGGGCTAAATGTCAGCTGTAACCATACTGACAGAGAGATATTTCCTACATCGGGATAATTTGCTTAAATTTACACTCAGATCAAATCAGATTTAATTCACAGCCCAAGACTAAACAGAAGCTGTATACTGTCAACTTGACTTGGGCAAAACAGAGTCTTCTTTTGTACTGCCTCAGGAGTAAAGTATCTTGGGCCAGCCCTGGAGTTGTCCAACATATAATTTATTCAATATATATACTTCACCTCTTTCATATACTTTGAATGTCTTTACTAATCTAAAATGTCACAACATTTTAGTTACAATCACTACCACCACCCAACATGGTATTAGAATCAAATAGCTACCACCATCTAATTAAAACTCATTCACCATATTTATTTATTTTTTAAAGTATCCAATAATAATAGACCCTTACCAAGTAATGCAATATTTAGGAATGGAACTCATTGAGCAAATAAATGGAACTCATTGAGTATAGAACTCATTGAGCAAACACTGAGCAAACTAATAGGAGCTTCTCAGGAGAGTTCAGGGCAAAGGCAGAAGATTGCTGGAAGAAAGAGGATCAAAGAATCAAGGAGATAGAGATTGTGAAGGTGACTCCCTGCCTCCTGAGTACTGCTAAGGGCTCATGTTGTGTGATTGGAACATTGCTTGCTGTTGATCTTATTGAGGTAGCTCGAATAGAATAGAATAGAATAGAATAGAATAGAATAGAATAGAATAGAATAGAATAGAATAGAATAGAATAGAATAGAATAGAATAGAATAGAATAGAATAGAATAGAATAGAATTCTTTATTGGCCAATAAAGACACGGCTGTCTTTTGAGGAGCATTTGACGGCCGTGACCGGGAGGATTTTTCATCAGGTTCGCCTGATCCGCCAGTTGCGTCCCTTTCTGGATCGGGACTCGTTACACACGGTCACTCACGCCCTCGTCACCTCTCGCCTGGACTATTGTAATGCTCTCTACATGGGGCTCCCCTTGAGGAGCACCCAGAGGCTCCAACTGGCGCAGAGTGTGGCCGCGCGGGTGGTGATGGAGCGACGTGGCGCTCCCATGTTACTCCTCTCCTGCGCGAGCTGCACTGGCTCCTGGTGGTCTTCTGGGTGCGCTTCAAGGTGTTGGTTACCACCTTTAAAGCGCTCCATGGCTTAGGACCCGGGTACTTACGGGACTGCCTACTACCACCAATAGCCTCCCACCGACCGGTACGTTCCCATAGAGAGGGGCTCCTCTGGGTGCCGTCGGCCAAACAATGTCGGCTGGCGGCCCCCAGGGGGAGAGCCTTCTCTGTGGGGGCACCCACTATCTGGAACGAGCTCCCCCCAGAGTTACGGAGGATCCCGGATCTTCGTGCCTTCCGCCGTGAGTTAAAAACTTTCCTGTTCCACCAGGCGGGCCTGGCCTAATTCTTCCCTTTTCCCCTTCTGTTGTAAAATAATTTAGAAATTTTAAATTGTAATATTTTAATTTGGGGTTTTAATATTGTAAATTGGGATTTTAAATATTGGGGCCAATGTTTAATTCGGTTTTATTTGGCTTTTAAATTTTGCATATATGTTTTTTATTTATGGCTGTTCACTGCCCTGAGTCCCCTTGGGGAGAAGGGCGGTATATAAATTTAATAAAATAAATAAATAATAAATAAATAAATAAGTGTGATTGGACATACAGGGAATTTGTCTTTGGTGCATATACTCTCAATGTACGTAAAAAGACAAGATACACTCATCAAGAAGCATAAGGCACAACATCCAGTGACAATAATACAGTACAATAAGCAATCAAATCATACTAGGAAACAATCAATATCAATATAAATCACAAGGATACAAGCAACAAAGTTACAGTCATGCAGTCACAAGTGGCACGAGATGGGTGACAGGAATGATGAGAAAACCAATAGCAATAGTAATGCAGCGTAATGTGAGTAGTTTGACAGTGTTGAGGGAATTATTTGTTTAGCAGAGTGATGGCGTTCAGGAAAAAACTGTTCTTGTATCTAGTTGTCTTGGTATGCAGTGCTCTATAGCATCGTTTTGAGGGTAGGAGTTGAAATAATTTATATCGAGGTTGTGAGGGGTCTGTAAATATTTTCACAGCCCTCTTTTTCACTCATGCAGTATACAGGTCCTCAAAGGAAGGCAGGTTGGCAGTAATTGTTTTTTCTGCAGTTCTAATTATCCTCTGAAGTCTATCTCTGTCTTGTTGAGTTGCAGAACCAAACCAGACAGTTATAGATGCAAATGACAGATTCAATAATTCCTCAGCAGCTCCTTGGGTAGTTTGAGCTTCCTGAGTTGGCGTAGAAAGAACATTCTTTGTTGTGCTTTTTCGATTATGTTTTTGATGTTAGGTGTCCATTTTAGGTCTTGTGATATGATAGACCCTAGAACTGGTGGCACGCGAAGCCATATATTCGAGCACGCGAGCCGTTGCCCTAGCTCAGCTCCAGCGCACATGCGTGTGCCGGCCACCTGATTTTCCGGCCTTCTGGGCCCACAGGACATTGGGAAATGGGCTGTTTCTGGCCTCTGGGGTGGGGAGGCCATTTTTGCCCTCCCCAGGCTCCTAGAAAGGCTCTGGAGCCTGGGTGTGTGTGAAAAAACGGGCCTCCCGGTCCCACCATGCCGTCATGTGCCAATAGCAGGGGGAGCGTGGGGAGGTCACACACACATGCATGGGGGATGGGGGCGTTGAATTATGGGTGTGGGCACACATGCACAACCCCCCTGCGCGCCCCCTGCTTTTGGCACGCAATGGCAAAAAGGTTAGCCATCACTGCCCTAGAAATTTGAAGATCTCTACTGTTGATACTGTGTTGCCTAGTATTGTAAGAGGTGGTAATATGGAGGGTTTCTCCTAAAGTCTACCACCATTTCTACAGTTTTGAGTGTGTTCAGTTCCAGATTGTTCCAGTCACACCATGAGGCTAGTTGTTCAACCTCCTGTCTGTCTACGGATTCATTGTTGTCTCAAATGAGACCAATCATTGTTGTCTCGAACGAGACCAAACTACTGGAAACTTCTGTAGTTTAACAGATGGATCATTTGAGATGCAGTCATTGGTCTATAGAGAGAAGTGGAGAAGTGGAGAAAGCGCACATCATTTGGGGGGGGGCAATAAATAAGGCACAACTCTCTAGAGAGGAAGTTTATTGAAAGAGGGAGCAAGTAAAGAGCAGGAAGAAGAAAGAGGAAGAAGAAGCATAAGAACTAAGGAGGGAAACAGCATTGGAACTGCTAGCTGAGCTACTAAACAGATAACTGATGATGCTACCTGTTTCTTGAGTGCTTTTGATTGCCCATGGTGCACAATTGGAGCACAGTTAGTTAAAGTAGGTTCAGTTAGCCAGAAAGAGAGCTCAAAAGAATACAAAGAGGAGTTTGGTAGGAGAATTTGGCAAATTTGGTGCAGAGGAAATACTTTGTTGTTGACCATCAGAAGAACAGTAGGTGAAGGGAACTGCTCTCATGAACTGAGAGTGTATCTTTTTCTTTTTTCTTTGATGAAGACAGTGAGCATTGTATATTCTGCAAATGCAAGCTTACTGCTCTCCCGGAAGAAAGTATGAAGGGGCAGAGGTAAAACTGTTCATCCAACCACTGAAGATCCAAATCTGTCCTATATTCTGGAGCTTCAGAATAAATCCTGAAATAAATTCCAAGGTCTCACTATTGTTGAAGTTTTTGGAATCCTGGATGAAGAATAGCTCCCAAGGAGCCTCAGGGAATGAAGAAGAAGTCTCTCTTTAACTCGCTGCCAAATTTTCCCTCTTTTTTCAAAGTAAGCTTATTTACTTTATAAGTTTGAAAAAGAATGCAAAACAAATAAAATGAAAAATGAAAAACAATAATAAACAACAAAGAAGTGGAACAATCATAAATCTAATCATATCAAGTCTAGATATCAAACATTATAGAAAAAAATTATAATTTAAAAGACAATGAGATTCTATCATCTATGACAAAAGGGAATATACCACATCACTTGGCTCAGTAGAAAACATTGCCATTTCAAAAATGGATAAATTACACATCTCCTGAATCCAGTTCTTAATTGTTGGGAATAGAAACACCTTTCCAGTTCCTCCATACAGTTCTTCTCAAAGTTTATAAAAACATTCACATTCTACATTTCTGGATCAGAATTTAGCATAATATTAATTTCGTAGGCATTGAGAGATGTACGTTCCACAAAAGATGCCAACAATTCAAAAGACCAAATTGTGAGAGTCGATGACCCTTCACATTTTTTACATACCCAACCTCCCCCTCAAAAAAATCTGATTCTGTTCCTTCAAATATATTCTTTGGGGCAGCCAGTAAACTCAACTTTGAGAAATCAATTGCATTCTTAACTCAGATGAGACCAATTTAAATCTTTAAAACTTCTGACAATGGTGTCCCATTATTGGATATTGCAATGTTCTTTAGTCCGTACAGGTAGTCCTCGAGCCCAAAATTTCCACTGCTAAGCAAAAAAAAGTGAGTTTTGCCCCATTTTGTGACCTCATCAGAAGTGGGTTTCAGCAGGTTCTGACCAGTTCTGGAGAACCAGTAGCGGAAATTTTGAGTAATTCGGAGAACCGGTAGTAAAAATTCTGACTGGCCCCGCCCCCATCTCTTCTCTGCCTCCCAAGTCTCAGCTGATTGGAGGAAATGGGGATTTTGCAGTAACCTTCCCCTGGATTGGGGAGAGAATGGAGATTTTACAGCATCCTTCCCCTGGAGTGGGGTGGGAATGGAGATTTTGCAGTATCCTTCCCTTGCCACGGCCACCAAGCCATGCCCCCCCAAGCCATGCCATGCCACGCCTACCAAGCCACACCCACAGAACTGGTAGTAAAAAAATTTGAATCCCACCACTGGACCTCATTGCTTCTTCTAAGTTTTAGAACACAGAGACTTTTCCAAAATAGTTAACTAACTGATATGCTGGAGCTGTTCCTTAAAATCAGGGAGATAAGTTTCTTTCTTTAGACAGCTGGACAAGAATATGTAGCTGCCTTTGTATGGTATCTGCAAAAATACGCTAATTGGCATTAGAATGGAAATATTTTGTCTGCAACACATTATATTTTAATGTTTAAAGAGGCATCTTTTTCCAAAGTGCAGTCATTGAATTGGTACAACAAAAGGCCCAATCAAATAATGCCACTTTAGCAATGTGTCCAAATCAATGGGATAGTTACCTTGGAAACCTGAGTATGATTTCAGGTGATTAGAGGCTGCCCACCAACAAGGATCTTGCCTATCTTTGGGACTCTTTGAGAATCCTGCACAGCAATCTGCTTGTCGACAAAATCCATCAAGCAAAGCTCTGAGGTTTTCTATTGGAAAACACCATCCAAGAATAGCAGTTATGTTATATTTTCAGCTGCGATTGCTTTTGATTTACGTCCCTTGAAAACTTTGCACTCTAGCAGTTGAAATGGATACGCATTTAACAGCAGGAGCAAAGCACGGGTGCATTTTGAGGATTGATGTGGGAGTGTCATCACTTAGACAACCAGGTTTTGGGTTGGGTTTTTTTTTTTTTTGTCTTAAAGTCTTTCCATTATTTTTCCAGCAGACTAGGAGAAATGAATTAAGGTCAAGGAATAAAGCAGCCACCGTATACCAGCACTGCCATCCGCTCCCTTGGTGCATTGTTTCAATTACAGGTCATTAACTGGAATAAGGATGCCTGGTTTGCTAAACAAATGCAGATGGGGTAGTCAGACTCAAGAGAGAGTGAAAGCAAACTATCCCAGGGAGACCTGTCATTTTGTCTCAATGTTTTGCCTGCCCATCTGCTACTCCTGGCAAGGATGGTTACACCTGAGACGCTTGAAAACAGGAACTTGATCTTGCAACACAATCAAAATGGTCGTCCTTACTATGAAATGCCTCATCACAGATTCTCCCAATTGCCAGGTTATTCGTTTTCTGCAGATTTTCTCACAATAATTCCAAATTGGTTTCCTTCATTTTACTTCACTTTATATTTCATTTCATTTGTACTCACCTTAATTATTTTTTACAAATAAGTCAAGGTGTCAAATGTGCTTAATACTCCTTCCTCCTCCTATTTTCCTCACAATATTCATTCATTCATTTATTTATTTACAAATATTTATATAAGGAGTCAGGGCGGCGAACACAGGTTAAAAAACATACAGTAATAAAAAGGCCAAACTAAAACCAATTAAAACAGAGACAAATAAATAATAAAACCAAGGAATCAGAATCAACCCATTTGTTGAAACAGCCAAGCCTTTAGGCCTCGACGGAAGGAGGGGAGGTCAGGCGCCGTCCAAAGCTCAGTGGGCAACTTTATGAAATAAGTTGGGTTGAAGAGACTTACTGGCGCACCCAGCTGGCTTTCATGACTAAAGTGGGACTAGAACTCACAGTCTCCTGGTTTCTAGCCTGGTGTCTTAACCACTAGACTAAACTGACTCTCAATATGCTTCTCTTAAAAAAATAATCTTAATATCTTTAAAATCACTGGTCACCGTGAGATTAGTATATTTATCAATATATTTTCTTTTCAGCGATGCACTTGGGATTTCAGAAAAGTGAATTTCGAAGCATTACCTGGACAATTCTGAAAGCCAACTATACAAGGTTTCATTCTCTCAACAGAATTCTACTCATAACTAACCAATTTACAAGCATTTCATTTTAAACACATTTTGTAATTTAAGATATGACACATTTTACAAACACTGCCACTGTGACTGGTAAAGTATGGTTGGTTAGGATATTGTGTGAACACAATGGAATGTGCTAGTTCCATAAGCTATGGCTTAAGTATCCACAAGGATGCTTATAATATCCATACAATTGTTAGGATATCTCCTGTTCATTCTCCCCCATTTTCAGCATCTCTGAACTATGTACAGTCTTTCAGAAGACCTTGTTAATTGCCTAACTAGCTTCAATTAAACAATCCTGTCCAAATTGATGGGATTGCAGTGCCTCAAATTCCCAAGCAATTCTTCTTGCTGGGCATCTGGGATTGCTAAATCAATACTTCAGAAGCAAACTAGTTTTTAAAAGACTCATTTAATTAGTTCTGGGTTTTCATGCTTAAGGAATTTAACCTTTAAGGATTCCAGCCCAGACTGATTTGTTCCATATCGTTTGAATGAATGTGAGAATCAAATCTTAATTAATGTAACCAGCATTCCTTTTCTCAAACACTGCTAGCCAGCTGCCATGTTGACAAAGACATAGAGACGGCCATTAAATAGAAGAAAATTACATCTAAAATATTTATTTAAGTTGGGAGCAAGAGTTTAAAAGGTAACATGGGAATGAGACGAAACCCAGTGCAGTTGTAATAACCTCTTTAGTAAGAATATGATGGACTGGTGAGATTCAACCCTGGTGAGAAGAATGAAACTTGCTCCAAATGTTACTGTTCCGTCATTAGCTTTGGAGAATATAGAAACAGAAAACTAGAAGACTGACAACAGAAAAATATCGAGTAGTCCATCAAGTCTGCCCTTTGAGGGTCTTTTTGTTCATTTTTGTTTTCTTTTTAATTTATGTATTTATTATTTTTTTAATTATTAAACAGTTTTTCTGGGAATTTTCTGGGAAACAGAATTCTGGGAGCTGAAGTCCACCTATCTTAAAATTGCCAAGGTTGAGAAACACTGATATAAAAGACACAATTTGTGTAATAAATTTGATATGGGGAAAAAAATCACCACTTTATATTCTCCACTATGCACATTGTTCAGGGAAGGCAGACTCCCAGAGGAATAATTGTTTCAGTTTTAATCTTTTTTAAAGTCTTATTTCCACTTATGAGAATAACATCACCTGAACACAGTAGAATTTATTTCTCACCAAATAGGCATAGGACAACAGCTCCCTTTTTCCAAATATTTTTTTTAACCTCTCCTTAAAGTGCTTTTGGAAAAGGAGTTCAAATTTTATTATGAGGAGAGAGGTCATTTATGCAATTTGTCTAAATATTGTTTCATACAATACTTACTGTTTTCTATAAGCTACTGAGCCATTGAAAAAGACCAAAGATGAAACTCATAATTAGTTGAACATCGTGTGCCATGACAAACTGGGGCTCCTAGAGTTTTAGACCTGAATTTCATAATACTGAAACCTTAACAATCCACTAGTGCAGTAATGGCTAACCTTTTCTGGACCGAGTGTCCAAAGCGCACACATGCGTGAATGCGCACCCAAGCCCCCAAAATGCAATGCACACACAGGCTCCCTGCATGCACACATAGGGCCCTCGCACGTGCACCACCCCCCACGTATGCACACGCAGCCCCTCAGCATGTGCATGCGGGCCCCCAACATGCGCCCCGCTGCCCCACGCATGCATAGCAGAGACCTGAAGACCAGCTGGCTGGAGGGAGGCACGTGCGCATGTGTGGCCAAGCTGAACTGGGGCGACGGCTCGTGTGCCATCCGAGAGGGCGCTGCTTGCCACCTCTGGCCCTCATGCCATAGGTTTGCCATCATGGTACTAGTGTAAACAATTTGTCACTTGGGGTGCTAGAGCAAAACTCACAATTCCAGGATCCACTAGTTGCTTGAGAGTTCAAAGTAGATTGGCTGAACTTGTCAAGATTTTTTTTTAATTCCCAAGCAGAGCTGTTTGTTTGGGTTTAGGTGTTGTGGGGCATCCCATCTCTTTGAAGAATAGGGTGGCTAAGACTCACTCTGCTGACATTGAGTGACAGTATCAGTAAATAAGGTTATCAAAGGTTCATTTTCTCACTTGCAAGACATGAGAAAGTTTTTTTTGGGGGGGGGATTTACAGAATTTATTCTGATGATGAATCCTCAGTTGAATAATCAGTCATGACATGACATTGCCATTTAGCCTGTGACCAAACACAGTTGCCTTCATTTTCCATTAAATCAAGAAGGATTGCTTTGAAGTGAGTGAGCTCTATCCAGCTCTATCTATCTACCAGCAGAATAGGATTTCACTCCTGCCATCTCTCTAGATGCCCAATGCAAATATTTGAGATTATAGGAAGAAGTAGGGGGAAGGAACCAATTGGAAGAGCAGAATCCCGTTGATGCAACATGGATGGAAAGGAGCAGAATATTTTTAGAGATGGACTCAATTCAGAAGATTTGACATTCCAAAATATTCTGCTGCTGATAATGTTGTGATTTCCAGTTTCCACCATGATCAGAATAACAGCTTCTAACAGTAGTATATTAAAGCCATTTTAAAACACAAATTCATCAACATATACAACTCTCCATAATCAAATATAGTGCTACTCTTTGCTTAAGTGCGCATCTGAGTCTATCAATATCTCCCTGAGAAGAAGGAGGTAGACATGTTACATTGGGGAACTTTTGCCATTGCTTTTAATAATGCCCAATAATATAGTCCACTTGGAACGTAGGTTCTAAAGGAAGTCATGTCAACGAATAATATATAATTTACATTCATAAATTTTAGAGTAGAGGTTGGATCAAGGCCTAGTAAGACTAGACTTACTGAAATCAATGGTACTTAAATTAGTCACTATCTTAACATTGATTTCTGTGGGTCACTTTAAGAAGGTCCAAATCTGGATCCAATCCAGTGTTATAATCCCTATACTTAAGCTAGTTTTTCACATTTTGTTTACTCTCTCCCATAAAACTTGTATATACACTATGTACAATGGGAGTACTGCTCACTAACTCAATGGAATAATCAATGTGCCTGGCGCCCATTTTTCTCCCTGTGATCCAAGAGTCCAATAAAATAAATAATAGATTTAATGTTATCTATTATATACACAAGCCCATTTTAGAACTTCTATAGCCATGGAAGACAGAGCAATGTACCCTTTGCTGTTCCACATGTCTTCATATTATGTCTATAGTATAATGAATCATATATATATATATTCAGGAAAAACTCTGACATCATCAAGCATGTCTATCATTTTAAAATCTTAAAACCATGAAGCAGAAAAGAAAGGGGCAACTGCAACAATCCAAAGTGAAGGTATACACAACCAGGGGTGGGTTCTAAAATTTTTTACTACCGGTTCTGTGGGCATGGCTTATTTTGTGGGCGTGGGTTGATGGTCATGTGACAATTCTTTAGGATTTAGCAGAGGTACTGGTCTACCAGGCTTTTAACTGCTTACAGAGCTGTACCAGTCTACTCATGTTTTTTTGCAGGCACCAGTCTACTCATTTGTTTTTGGAGGCACTGGTCTACCACCAAACTGCCTTTTACCACTGATCAGCTGTAGGGCGGCCATTTGAAGCCCCGCGGCAAGAGTTTAAACAGTTTTTTCCCTTATAGCCCATCAGCTGGGACTCAGGAGGCAGCAATAGATTGGGGGTGGGGCCAAATAAAAGGTAAGAATAACGCGGGGGGGGGGGCGGGGGGCAGAACCGGTTCGGGGACATCATATCGTCACCGCTACCAGCTTGGTGGAACCGGGCGGAACCGGGAAGAATCCACCACTGTACATAACCATCTCAATGCCTAAACAAACACATTAATTTCAGATAGGACTTGGGGGCTTCCAGGACCTGGCATCAACCATAAGGAAGAGGAATTTGCAAATACAATTTCAAAATTAGCAGCCTAAATGCCACAGAAAACAAACATTGCCATTTGATCTATATGTGGGGGGGAGGGGAATCCCATTTTCAGAGCTTGCTTTAGAATTCTTCAATCAGCAAGTATTTGAGAAAGAGATAGAAGAAGAGAGAACATTACTTCCTTTGTATTCCTTGTTCTTCTTTTTTGTACAGGCATGGGGGTGTTATCCAAAGTATCTAAATTAGGCAGATATTGTCATGCACGTTGACAGCTTTGCAAATGTAAGTGCTCTCAGACATATATTTTCATATCATTTTTACAATAAATATAATAAAGGTCACTTTTTAATAGGGATGCTATTTAGAATATCTATCCAGAGCTCTTCCACTCTCAAAAACTGATATCCACTGATTGTCAGAAGTATGGCTCCTTAGAACAGCAATAGCAATAGGACTTATATACCACTTCACGGTGCTTTACAGCCCTCTCTAAGTGGTTTACAGCAGCAGTGGGTTCCTCCCAGTTCGGCCCAGTTCTCCCGAGCAGGTAGCAGTTACGATATGATGTCACCAAACCGGTTCTGCCCCCCCCGCCCCACCCACCCACCCCCCATGTTATTCTTAGCTTTTATTTGGCCCCACCCCCAATCTATTGCTGCCTCTTGAGTCCCAGCTGATGGCTAGAGGGACTGTTTAAACTCTTGCCGGGGGCTTCAAAGGGCCGCCCTACAGCTGATCAGTGTTAAAAGAAAACAAATGAGTAGACCGGTGCCTGCAAAAATGAATGGGTAGACCAGTGCCTGCAAAAATAAATGGGTAGACCAGTGCCTGCAAAAAAAAAAAATGGGTAGATCGGTACAGCTCTGCAAGCAGTTAAAAGCCTGGTAGACCAGTACCTCTGCTAAATCCTAAAGAATTGTCACATGATCATCAAGCCACGCCCACAAAATAAGCCATGCCCACAGAACAGGTAGTAAAAAAATTTAGAACCCACCCCTGGTTTACAGATTCAGCACATTGTCCCCAACAATCTGGGTCCTCATTTTACTGACCTTGGAAAGATGGAAGGCTGAAACCTTTTGCTGGTCAGGATTCAACTCCTAGCTGTGGGCAGAGTCAACCAGCAATACTGCATTCTAACCACTGTGCCACCACAGCTCTTTGGAATGGGGCGGTTGTGGGGGGGTTGTTTCTGAAAAATAGAAGCCTCTCTACCTCTTTTACACAGTTTGACAATGAGTCTTCATTGATCAGCCCTTGGGCCATATCAAAGTGCAAAGTTCCAGAAACAAATTATTACTAAAATTTGATAAAAGCAATTTAAAATGGAATCGGATAAAATATTTAAAATGAAATTGGAATAAAATACGATTTAAAATGAAATTGGGATAACATATAGTCTAAAATGAAATTGGAATTTTACATATTTTTTAAAAAGGGTATGAGTGTCAAAAAACAAAGGTGGCTGTCCTAACTATATCTCCTCCCCTTGATACCTGCACATGATTTCAGCACAGATATCAAAGGAGCAGGGCTATGAGTCTTGAACAGCCTCTTGCCTTTTTCTTTTCTTTTTCTTTTTCTTTTTCTTTTCTTTTTGGATATATGTTTTATTGATACGTTTTTTCTTTAAAAACATAAAAAATTCCATGTCTATCTGAAGAGCGTGTTGTCTGGGCATAATTAATTTTGAGTAAAGGTACAACAATAACCATAATCATACTAGTAATCTTAATAAACATATCAATATTAATCATAAAATAATAAAACAAATCATTTCTCCATCTTATGATCTTTTTCAATACAATTTTTGTTATCTCTTTGAATTCTTTTTAAATTCTAACCTCTGTTTTTGTTAGTTAACCACTGATAAAATATATCCCATGTTAAAAAGTATTCTGTTTCTTCCTTTTCTTTTATCTTAAGTGTCAATCCATCCATCTCAGCACATTCTAATATTTTTTTTTATTACGCTTTCATCTGTTGGGACCTCTTCATTTTTCCAAACACTATTCTTGCTGCTGTTACTACATACAGAATTAAATATGTATTCCCTTTATTATACTGTTCTGGTAGTAGCCCCAGCAGAAATATTTCTGGTTTCAAATCTGTGTGTTGTTTTATCATTTATTCTAACCAAATATGTATTTTAATATACCAAGACATATTTTTTTGCCTTTGGGTATGTCCACCACATATGGTAATATGAACCTGGTATCTGATTACACTTCCAATATTTTACTGATACGTTTTCAAACCTCTTTGCTAGCCTCACTGGTGGTAAATGCCATCTATAAAACATTCTGTATAGATTTTCCTTATAGGCCGTTGATATTGTTAATTTACAGTTTCTATCCCACAATTTCTGCCATTTGTCTAGTTCTATTGAGTAACCAAAGTTTTTAGCCCATCTTGTCCAGGGGTGGGTTCTACTTACCTTTACTACCGGTTCACAACAGGATCGCACGATCGAAGCTTCTGCGCATGCGCAGATTACTGCTGACGACATCTGGAGTAGTGGGCGGGGCCTCCTGCTGATTTTACTACCGGTTCTTGCGAACCAGTCCAAACCGAGGGCAACCCACCACTGATCTTATCATTGTTTCTTTCTCTTTCGACGTCAGCCCCGCCTCGCCTTTTTTGACTACTCTACGTACACAAAGCAATTGGAATAGACATGAGACATGAGCCAAATCCCTAAAACATGAAGGCTCATTTAATCATGCTTGATGGACTTGTAAAAAAAAAAAAGCTAGAAAAATATAGTGATCTGAAGAATTTTAAAGATTGCTATTCATACCAGATTGTTTCTATGGCTAGACAATTAGAAAAGATTTCTGGAAGAGTGTTTTTGTATGTGTAAATGCAGCAAGATTATTCTATGCGCAAAGATGGCGAGATTCTGAAATACTCACAATGGAGGAATAGTTGGGGAAGATGACAGAATTTGCAGAGATGTCAAAATTGACTATTTCTTTGATTAGTTACCTTTGTTAACACCTAGAAATCCTTTATGGACTTTTTGCTGAAACCCCCCAAAAATGGATTGGTGATTTATGGGTCTGATTATTAGAAAAGATAGATCATGAAGAGAGCCACAAGACAACCTTAGAGAGAGAGGATAAAATATAAATGCATTTATAATTGCCGTAAAGAGATAGGAAATCTCTGCTTTATATCCTCTTTTTCTTTCTTTTCTCTTTCCTTTTATTTATTACTTATTTATTTATTTACTTACCCATCACTTTCTTTTCTTTTACAAACTTTGTATTGTTTTTATTCTGTAAAAATAAAATCTTTCATAAAAATTAAATAAAAATAATTTTAAAAGATAGATCAAATCCCTTAATCCACTCTCCCAATATGAAACCTACAGCAAAAACATCTGAAAGCTGAGCAGAAAGAAAACTCCAAAAAGCAAGCTAAAAAGTATAAAAATTCAACTTTTATGTGCCTTGGGCAACCCAGGTCCTGCTAGATGCCTCTGTTCATGACTCAGCACTCATGAGGTTCCTTTGGACTTGGCTCAAAGTATAAAAGTAGCCACAGTAGTTTGTAACAATCATTTGCAGCTTGTGACTAAAGGCAACTGTGGCTTAGCTGATGTATCAACCCAAACTTGTGTGTCTGGGTGCATAAAAATAATATTCCACTTCATGTTGCTTTACTGGACAGGTAGTCCTCAACTTACAATCATTCATTTAGTGATTGTTTGAAGTTACAATGGCACTGAAAAAAAGTGACGTATGACAGTTTTTCACACTTGTGATCAGAGGTGGGTTTCAGCAGGTTCTGACCAGTTCTGGAGAACTGGTAGCGGAAATTTTGAGTAGTTCGGAGAACCGGTAGTAAAAATTCTGACTGGCCCCACCCCTATCTATTCTCTGCCTCCCAAGTCCCAGCTGATTGGAGGAAATGTGGATTTTGCAGTAACCTTCTCCTGGATTGGGGAGGGAATGGAGATTTTACAGTATCCTTCCCCTGCCATGCCCACCAAGCCATGCCATGCCACACCCACCAAACCACACCCACAGAACCAGTAGTAAAAAATTTTGAAAACCACCACTGCTTATGATCATTGCAGCATCTCCATGGTCATGTGATCTAAATTCAGACACTTGGCAACCGGTTAATATTTATGACCATTGCAGTGTCCTGAGGTCATGTGATCCCCTTTTGTGACCTTTTGGCAAGTAAAGTCAACGGGGAAGCCAGATTTACTTTACAACCATGTTACTAACTGCAGTGATTCACTTAGCAACTGTGGCAAGAAACTGTCTAAAATGGGGCAAAACTCATTTAACAACTATCCTGCTGAGCAACAGAAGTTTTGAGCTCCGTTGTGGTCATAAATTGAGGACAACCTACAATTTGTAGGAAACTGGTGAATTCAGTGGGTGTTGCTTGCTGCTCTCATTCTTCCTCATTTGCCACTCAAAATATCACTAGCTGAGTTTTAATTTTCCAGCAATAGGCTTCTTGTTCTTTAGTTGTGGCTCTGCTGGTTTAATTTTTCATGATGCTGCCTTTTGAAAACGAATTCCTGCTGCTACAGTTGCTGCTACAAGCTCTAGCTCAAATAATTACTCTGGTTGTTGTGGTAAAGTCTATAGAGAAAGATATACCAAGAAAGCAGATATTTGCTTCCTTTCTGTCTATTACCAGCTAAAGAGTATTTTCACAACACCTTTTAGTTACCCTTAAACCACCACGACCACCTCCTCCTTCCCCTCCTCCTCCTCCTCCTGGCCTTTTTGTCATTACTGAGGCAGTTTGGAAGTCCCCATAGGTTGCATGTCAAGTCCTGGCATCAGAAATTCTCCAGTTAGAATATCTACAGTTTTTACCCTACATGCAGGAATATGAGTTATATTGTTGGCATCCATCATACTGCAAATACAGAAAAAAATGGCTGTTATATCACACATTGTGACCATGTATGGAGCTTATTTAAAATAAATGCTTTGGAATTAAGGATAGCAGCAGAACCCTATTGCATCCTAATTGCTCCACATATTTTCCAACGTCAAATTGCTTTTGAGAAGTTTGTGCTAAAAAGGGCCACAAGTCAGCCTAAGAACTGATTCTTGAAGAGTTCTCACCATCTTTGAAAATAAGAAGAGAATTAAACCATGGGATTCTTAAATGCCCAAACAAACAAACAAACCTCAGCTACTTCAAGAAGAGCATTTGCTAACTACTAATGCATTAGTTCTCTCTGTATTACAATTTCAGTATCTAAAACACAGCCATTTTTGAAAGCAACTGTTCATTTCACCAGGTTCCACATACTGTAAGAAGGACTTTGGTGCTGATGTTGATATCTCTTTTTCAGAATTACAGGCATAGGAACTCAGATTATGGTTATGATTATTTTAAGAACCATTGCAAAGATTTCCTTCTGCAATTGCAGAATCTTGGAGCCAACGTGTCTGGCTTTAGCTGCTCTATCATTCATAACTTTGTTATGCAAATACCAACCCCAAAGTTTTCTAATTCAATCTGGACCAACTTCAAAGGCAGCAATAAAGACAATTCCAGACTGAGCATGCATTCGTCATTCAGCCGAAGAATGGTTACCTGATGCTAGTACGTCACATCTCTAAGCAGAAAAGATTAAAGGAAGAGTAGAATTTTCTGGTAGCTAGGGCTGTGTTTCTTAAAAGTGGAACCCCAAATTCTTAAAATCCACAACTATTAGCATTAATCATTACTTAGAGATGAACCAAAAAAAAACAACACCCCACACCAGTGCCTGTTTAATAAACTAATATGAATTCTTTCCCATATTGGAGCCTAACAATAAATTAATAATTTTTAAACAGTGATCACCTGTTCATTTCATGAAAATTTTCCATTTCCATTTTCAATTAACACTGTCTATGATTTGATGTTTTTCATTCTAAATGCACTAGATTATTATAATGAAGTCTGTATGTTTTTCATCAATTTTTATTATACTATACTCATGTACATTAAAAGTCTTTATTCGTAAATTCTGGGGGACTGGAGAAAAAAAACCACACTTGATATATTCATATTTTAGATACTAGGTTGTGCTGGGTTGACACATATAGTTTTTGTTATTGGAAGTGTGAGTGGGTGAATGTTCAGTTTAATAAAATAACCAGAAGTAGAGCTGTAATCTTACTGCCAGTGTGTTGTTCTTCTTGTTCTTCTTGGTATTGTTCTTGTTGTTATGATTGTTGTTGTTGTTGTTGTTGTTTTGTGAAAGCTGGAGGCTGCCCAATAAAGGGAAGCCATAGGTAGGGCCAGAGTTCAAAGTGTGTTGGGACAAAAATTATCTCTGCATCTCCATGTTCCTTGTCCTGGCGTGACAACAGCTGCAGTAGGTCTTGCCAGCATATGCAGTTTTGAAATAGGCCAAGAGCTAAGTTTAAATTAGTTTAATTTTCCCTGACAAAAGTAGAATGGAAACCCTCAGGTTGAATTTAGTTCCTGACAACTGCATTCTTGCAATTTCTTTGTGGGATTATAGAAGTGGCTTCTTCCAAGCTTCATTTCCACTTCCTGGTCTAACCAATGGCTCTGGAATACCCAGGTAGTTTCCCAATTAAGTAGTAACATTGTTGACCCTGCCTTACTTGTGAGTTCATGAGGTCAGTTTGGAGGTGCCAGTTGCTGGGGGCTCTTCTTGATAGATCCCCATGAAGGCATAAAGTTCCCCAGGCACAGAGTGACCTATTTTCCTTCTTTTTGGGGTCAAAGGGAGGGAGGGAGGGAAGGGAGGGAGGGAATCAGAGGGAAGAAAGAACCTTGTGGGTGATAGAAACAGTAGCTCTTCAATTTTCTGTCCTTCATCTCCATATAATTATTTTATCCGTAAGTAGCAGAATTCAACTTAGCAAGAGAATAATAGTGAAAATGTCTCTTTGTGAGAACATCTTCAAAAAAAACCTTGGGCACAAGGTTTATATAAACTATAGTGTTCTCTATGCATTTATAAATTGGAATCTTTTCATTCCTCTTTTGTTGTAATAAAAACTAAATTTAAAGCAATGGTAGAAATCAGATTCTTACCTATTGTGAGGTAAGAAATACAGATTCTTACCTAGCATTCAAATTTATTGAATGACCTGTATTATGAGAATTATGAAAACATTAAGCTAGCCTCATTTCTAAAGCTAGGATTAAAATACAATATTACATTAATAATGAAAAGTCAAGAAAATAGCAATATTAACCTATTTAGAAGCTAAGAAGTTCAAATTCAGAATTAAGGAAATGAAAACCTGGGTTTAAAGGCCAATTGCAATGAAACTGAACTTACTTGTTTCTTAAACACTTAACTGAAAAGGTTTTTTGTGGATCTTCAATATGAAGACGTTCCACACTGTCATCATTTTATCTTTATTCTGTACCTTTTTATTGGTTTTATTGGATAGTACAGAGCCTTGGATAGATAGAGCCTTGGATAGTACAGTGGTCTAAAGCACCCTGTTATTAACATCAGCTGTCTGCAATTATTGCAGGTTCGAATCTCACCAAGGCTCAAGGTTGACTCAGCCTTCCATCCTTTCTAAGGTAGGTAAATTGAGCACCCAGTTTGTGGGGGCAATAAGCTGACTTTGTATAAATATACAAAAGTATGAAGGCTATTGCTTAGCGCATTGTAAGCCACCCTGAGTCTCCGGAGAAGGGCGGCATATAAATCAAATTTTAAAAAAAATAATAAAAAAATTGTAATTTCTTTGAGTCAGGCAGCATACAATTTTAATAAATTACTAATATCATCATCAATAACAACACTACACAAGATTATTATGTATAACAGAAGCAAGCCCCTATTCTTGAAAGAAATTCAGTTTCCCTTTGTATTGCTGCTCCCATTGCTGTTATTATTGTATCTGATTAATAAAAGAGGGGAGAAGTCAACTCTTGTGATAAATCAATTGTCGCCAGGCTGATGGCATTCATAACATCTATTCAGTTGTAGTGTAGCATACTTCGAAACAAAGCTGCCTAAAAGCTAAACTTTGCTTATGCCTATCATTGGTGCCTAAGAAAGGTATATCAGGACTGCAAACGATTAAAAAATAACTGAATTAATAATAGACCCTCCAAGTTAAGATGAGCTCTCCAACATAATGGTATAGTTTCCTGCTTGAGTAGAGAGTTGGATTAGAAGACCTCCAAGGTCTCTTCCAACTCTGTTCTTGTGTTATAAAATAATTGAAGCAGCCTTGCTACCTGTTAATGTGGAACAATTGACAAAGTGATGAAGAATCACGCAAGACAAGGTATGTTAGTATACTACTCTCAGAACAGCTAAAATTGACATTTTATCAAACATCCATCCAATGAGAATTTAATGGCAGTTGAAAAAGTACTACATCCAACAAAAATGGACAAAGGAGACCCCTGAAATATCTCTGGTACTTCGAGAATGCTAATAGCCAAGAGGGATACATTTTGGACAACCATTTTTCTAGACGTACTTTTGTCCTTTAATTAAATCCAGAGAAAGGTAAGATGAATGGCAAAAAATGTTTAGAAAACCAATTGGGCAAAAGAAAAATTACTTCAGGAGCTAGGTTAGAATTCTCTACAGAGACTGACCTGGAAAAGGAGTAGATCTCTGAATAAACATGTGCTGCTAAACTGCCAAAGAACCTATTCGGGCATTTCCCAATTACTATCATGGGCTTAACTTCTGAAGAGACAGGCATAGGATTCAGTGGTTCAATTTCCCAACAGGCAATGAAACAAATCCTTCTTGGGCATCACCACGTATTGTAAGGATGGAGTTATTTATTTGTTTGTTTGTTTCTGCAAAGACTACCAGGGCATACCATGAAACAGTGACATTGCCAAGTTCAGATTTAGAGGTAGGTAATTAAAAGAACAATCAAAGATTGGCTTGCTCTTTTTTATTGGTACCTTGTTACATTTTCAAGTGTTTTCATTTTTAAATTTCTACTATAGGTATCGCTTCAAAAAGTAGGCACTGGCTGAGTCTTCTGGAGATACTGGAGAGAGCTTGACTAAGGATAACATGGTGTATCCATGCTGTAGGTCCTTGTTTTTAATGATGGTCAAGCACACATCATTGGAGTATGTTTCTATATATAAATATAACTGAAAACACCAGCAGTATTCCTTGTACCATATTTCAATCCTATCCCGCCCCACCCTGTCCCGTCCCGTCCCGTCCCATCCCATCCCATCCCATCCCATCCCATCAGCTCAGCTCAGCTCAGCTCAGCTCAGCTCAGCTCAGCTCAGCTCAGCTCAACTCAGCTCAGCTCAGCTCAGCTCAGCCCAGCTCAGCCCACCCTTACCCTTCCCTTCTTTAAAAAACATATAATTCCAAGGACCTCAAGTTTCATTAGTATCAGCTAGTAACTATTCCAGGACTTTCATAAATCAAACTGTTTAGACTCAACTACATCAGAAATAGAATGTGTGTTCTGTCCTGCTAAGCATCACTAGAAGGGTAGAGCTTGCAACCACTTTCACAATTGTTCAACAAGCAATTAAAGAAGCTCCTATTTTCATATAGAGCTGACACACAGTTAATTCAGACCCACTGCAAAATTTAATACCCTCTTCTAAGTCCGATATAATGAAGTCAGGGTTGGATGTGATGAATCAATGTGTTGCAAAGGCTTCTTTGGCTTTGTGGTGCAAAATGACTCTGCAGAATTGACGTTGCTTAAGCAAACTACAGCAACTACTTCCTTCCCAACAGGGGAAAAAAAACCCCACTTGGTCCCCAGGAGGCAAACATTAAATGGAAACAATAGGCATCAACAGCAGCCTTGACACGATGCTGCCAGGTTGGTTCTTTGTTCAATGCAGTGCATTTTTTAAAGAAGTTGATACATGACAGAAGGTGGCAGGAATCACTTTAGAGAACACTTTGTGGTAGTTCTGCATAATTTGTTTATTTCAGCTACACTGTAATATGTTTGCAGTGTGAAAGATCAATGAAGTAATAAAGCAACAATCTGAAAGGTACAAGGAAGAGAGCAGAAGGGTACTTGGGGTTAATATGTTCTGACTGAGATTATCTTTACCTCTGCCAGCCATTCCTAGGCAGGAACATGCCACAATTTAATTGCTTTAGAAAATGTGAGGAAAGGAAAGGAGTCTGAATTCCTACTTTGGCCCCTGGGGGCAACAAAGTTCCTACTTGAATATTCATGACTGTCCCATCTAATTTTATGTTATGTTACACAAAAAATTGGAATGACAAACAAAACATTAAATCCGGGTGTAACCTGCACCCTAACAAGATCTGTGGATCTCACTCGGATTTCAGATAATGGTAGACACTGAAATGTGGGTTTGTTGTGTCCCAATGCCTTGTTTCCTTCTGATCAAGGAGGTTGTTGTCATTGATCCCCATCAGGGGTGCTATTCAGCAGGTTCTGACAGATTCTGAAGAACCGGTAGTGGAAATTTTGAGTAGTTTGGAGAACCGGCAAATACCACCCCTGGCTGACCCCAGAATGGGGATTTTGCAATATCCTTCCCCCCAGGAGTGGGGAGGATATTCTCCCCTGCCATGCCCTTCCCCTGCCATGCCCACAAAGACATGCCCACAGAACCAGTAGTAAAAAAAAATTGAATTCCACCACTAGTCCCCATGGCAACCATTTTGCGAGCATGCCCGTTTCATGCCTTCAAAACACCCAGTATGCCCACAGGCTAAAAAGATGGGGTGGGGGCACCTGTAACAAAGGATGATGGGTTTGTTTTTGTTTTTCTGTGTTTTGTTTTGTTTTAAAAAAAACAGTACTGCAATAATAACAGAATAGTTGCAGGAAAAAATAAATATCAAATTTGGTGTTATACAGCTATTAATAAACCATATATTTGGTCCTAACAATTCATTGAAAGCATGACAGGTATAATATAAAATTAAAATTAAAATAGGAAGGGAAAAATGGATGCCTGGAGATTGATGTCATAAATAAGTCAAAATCAAAGAAATGTTATAAAATATCTCGAACGTCCTCTTCTTTGTGAAGACCAGGATGAATTTAAATCTTGAAACAGCACATATTTAACAACTCAGAACTACAGGTCTACAGACCTGTTACCAAGGTCATATAACAAGTGTTTTGACAATTCCTATGTATATAGTGTGTTTTATTTGTTTGCCCATCAAATGTCCACTGCAGGGACATTGAAGCTTCTTCAGCTTTGACTGGATGGTGAACAGCTGAAGAAGCTTCTTGGATGTGAAGTGAAATGGCTTCAAAGAAAAACAAGAAAGTCCACTGCCTCTTGAAAAAGCACCTTTGGGACAACCATGACCTGGATGACTGAGAATCTCCATAGACATTTAGCTGTGCACTTTAGGATGAACTCCCTTCAAATGGTATGGGAGTGTGAACAAATTTCCAGAAAAATTGCAGACTAAAGGAACCATTTGCACTTCAGTTTGAGATACAGACAACACAGACTCATCCCCAACAGCCTGTGCCTGTGTTCAACAGTGAAGGGACGCAGGGCAGAAAGCATCCTGCAAAAAACACAGCTCCACAACACAGTCCTTTCAGCAGTTCCAAGAAGGCTCTACACCCATTTGCATTACAAAGATGACCCTGAGGACACAGAAAAACCTCCAAGTGGCCTCAATGACTCTCTTTTAAAAATGCAAATGATCAGCTGTCTGCAGGGAATATAAATCCTTCCATTCTCCACCATCCAGTCAGAACTGAAAAAGCTTCTTGGATGAGAAGCGAAACATCTTCAAAGAAAAACAAAGAAACTCCTGTTGCCTCCTGAAAATGCACCTTTGAGACATGACCTGCATGACTGAGAATCTCCATAGACATGTGCACTGTGATCAATGTACTTTTGGTGGTTTATAATAATTCTAGATGTAGTGATAAATTCCAAGCATGAAAATTATAACAAAGAAAAACTTAACATCTTTGTCAAGCAGTTGTCATGCTAACATCATACCGGTAGAAATGAATTTTAGACCAAAGTATCACAAACCCAAACCATATGAATTAATGACTAATTCCTGAATTGCATGTCAAACTGCAGTTCTTTAATAACCCTGCCTTATTTTTTCAAGCATTCAGCATACTACAAATGTTTTGCGGTACTTTGAAATATATAGCGTGGAACCAAGAGTCTCAGTTTCATCAGTATTAAAACAATCTTCCACTGATCTGGAAGAACAGGACCTTCAAGGCGGTTATTTCAACAATTGTGTTAATAATTTATATCAATTTCATCTACTGCCTTCCATTTCTTCTAAATATAAGCTATTGGCTTGCAAGCATCAATTAATATTGCTAGGACCATTAAGAGATATCTAATTTCAGAGCCAGCTATAGCATCAGGACCAAAAAGTCCAGATAACTATTGCTTCAATTGAACAAACTGCCAAGAAGCTTTCTGAGATAAATCAAATTTAGCTTTAAGGTCTATTGCAGTGGATCCAGTTTAGTTTTACTATGTCCATCTTGTCTATCAAGCAATTTTTCATCATATTTTGATGGACTAGATAGATTTCCATGGTTCAGTATTGGCAGGCAGCTCTTCCAATTTTGGCAAAATAAGACACTTGTGTAGCAGTAATGGGTTTCACTTTCCTTCGCTACCAGTTTGGAACTGTGAGCATGCGTGTGTGCACAGAACCTTCTGCGCATATGCAGAGCGTCCATGATGACATCCGGGTGGGTGGGCAGAGCCTCCCACCGTCACCACTAAGGGTTCACCCAAACCGGGGCAAACCGGTAGAAACCCACCACTGTTGTGCAGCTATGCACAAAACCAACTTCTGCAATGGAGACCAGAAGCTATGGGCAGAAAACCAGCAATCCCTTCACCAATATTCCCACTAATCCAGTTTGCTTGTTAACACCAGAACACAGGAATTGACCCAACCTGTTTTTCATTTCCCATTCATTGTAACTCTCATTCATTATAACCTCTTGTAAAGGGAAAAATAAAACGTTTTCCATACTGAAGAGTGTCTTTATGTACCATAGAGTGTCTTTCTTTACATGACTTCACATGACTTAAAATGACTTCACATGAAATGTTAATAACAATATGTAGGATGGTGCAATAACCGATCAGTAAACTCATTTCTAATTAAGCAGTGAGATCAGCAAAAAATATTTTGACTGCAGCAAAGAGTGAGAGTATATTAAGGAGTGGAGGGGATGGTTAAGCTAAAGAATCTAAGCACTTTTTTTAATCAGGAGTGAGGCCTGTTGTTTATTGCTTCTCAGCCCACATAACTGAGTCATTTATTCCTTTCCTCAAGTTGGGTCACAGAGCACCAAAAGCTTTTCCACGTATTACAGTGTTAGCCAATCTCCTGTCATAAAACCTATTCTTCTTTCAGTCTTTGAATTGTAGTATTTCAATATTCTTATGCTAAGATTAACAAATGTAAATGCAAAACATGCCATACCTAACCATTTGTACATGCATATGTCAATGGAGCCATTGTTCTAGTTTCAATGACATTTTCCTGACTTAAAGCCAGGGTGGAGAATTGGTGCCCTTTCAAATGGAATCTTCTTTATTGGTCAAATGGGATTGGAGACACAAGGAATTTGTCTCCGGTACATAAGCTCTTGGTGTACATACAAAAAACATAGTGATATAATTATAAGACACCAATAGGAGAAGGAAATAGGAAAGATGAAAAGGATAATAGTAATAGAGCTCTACTACATGGGTAAATATCCTTGACATAAGATAGTACTGTGGGAATTAGATGTTCTGCAGAATGATGGCATGGGAGGAAAATCTGTCTCTGTGTCTAGCTGTTTTGTCATGCAATGCCCTATAGAGGCATCCTGAGGGGAGGAGTTGAAATAATTTATGTCCAGGATGTGAGGGGGTCTGTAGATATTTCTCAGCCCTCTTTCTGACTCATGCAGTATACAGGTCCTCAATGAAAGGCAGGGTGGCTCAATTGTTTTTTCTGCAGTCCTAACTGTCCGTTGAAGTCTGTATCTGTCCTGTTGGTTGCTGTACCATACCAGACAGTCATAGCAATAGCATTTAGACTTATATACCATTTCGTAGTGCTTTACAGCCTATTGTTAGCATATTGCCCCCAACAATCTGGGTCCTCATTTTACCAACCTCGGAAGGATGGAAGGCTTGAGCCCATCAGGATCAAACTGCTGGCAGTCGGCAGAATTAGCCTTCAATACTGCATTCTAACCACTACATCACCACAGCTCTTTATAGAAGTGCAAATGACAGACTCAATAATTCCTCTCTGGACCTGTACTGTTGCTAAACTTGTTCATTTTTGTTGATGAACCTGAAATGTTCAGTTCGATTCAATGAATGGAAATGTTACCAAACTTCCATTCCTAGCATCCCTTCAGCATCCCTGGTTCCCTTCAGCAACATCGGAACTCTGAGGGACCCCAGATGCCTAATCTTTGATTTAAAGAAAGGTATTTGAAAATGTTGGGATATCAAGTACATTTACTTCCTTTCTACTACTAAAATAAAGGTCTCGCTCCATTTCTTTCTGGGCTCTTTTCTCATACTGTATCTGTGTCTCTACCCCCTGTTCTTGTTTGAGGACTATATGTGCACAATGCGCACAGTAGTGGCCAAAATTGTGGAAACCTTTTGGGAAAAGTGTATTTTCTAAAACTAGCTAAATAACACCCCTTTTTTTGAGTAGTACCATAAAACGATATATCAATGGAAAGATAATTTAATCAAGAATGTAATGCAATAACTTTTTGAAGGATTTGTTATTAGAATAGCAGTTACAATATAAAGAAGAAAAGTGAAACCCGTAGAAAAAATGAGATATACAAAAATTATCACCATGTTAGTTAATAGTTGGGTAACCTTTAGCATGAACTACGGCCTTACAGCATCTTCCCATGGAGTGAACCAAGTCTTTTAGTTCTGCAGCTGTTATAATGTGAAACCAAGATTAAATAATTGCTTCTATTAACTGGGTTTTATTGCTGGGTCGTTTCTGACTAACAAGTTTCTTTAGTCAGCTCCATAGATTTTCATTTGGGTTAAGGTCTGGGCTATTCCCAAGCCATTCCAGCAGTAGAATATGATTATCTTGAAATTCCAAAAAAAAGTGTGTTATTAGTAGCCATCAAACCTCAAAAATACAATTTTCCCAAAAGGTTTCCACAATTGTGGCCACTACTTTATCTCTCATGTCAGTCATACTTTTGAATTTCTCACATCCTTAACTTCCTTTACTTGACTTTCCAATGTTTCTTTTTCAACAGTGTTGCAAAAAATCAAGTTGCACCTATCATCAATTAAGCTGCTTTAATCACCAGGTAGGGTGATTGCATTCCAGAAAACAGAGAAAAAAATACTCCAGTCCATTATGACAATTCCATATTTCCTCATAGAAACTGGGTGGCTTTTTATTAAATCCTGTGAGCCGCTGAAAAATATGACTATGACATAAAAAGACATGACTGTGTCAACTGGGCTCCTCGGTTATCTCATGATAGCCACAGCCCCATCTGTTTTAAAGCCATGGTGTCATTGGAAACACCATGACAGCCTATTTCTACAAAAGATTATAGGAATATAGGATTATAGGAATGGTGAAATAGATGTTTGAGTTACCAAGTTTTCTTTTCCTCCCTCTATTCTCTTTTTTTCTGCATTATGCCATTTTACTCTGTAGATTTGATCACACACAAATCGCCTACTTTTGTCTCTAAGCGTTTTAGACTGAATGATGGCATCAACAAAATTTAAATAAATAAATTTTATAAATGATACATCTGATATGTAGAATATTTTTTTTAAAAAAAAAACCCTTTCGGAACTAATTGCAGGGTGGGAAAGCAGAGTTTTAAAGAATTTTATTTAGAAATGTAATATTCTTACATTCAAGGTAGCCTTTGTCCTCCCAAAAATTCATTATCTTTTATGTTTTATTCATTTCAGGCTGGCTCCAACTTTGATGGCGTTCCAGAAGAGCCCAAAGATGTGGCTTTGCCATCTGGCCTAGGATTCAGAGAGGGGTTTGGAGAACATAAAAGAGCTATATGGTTCTTGAATGGTCTGCTCTCCAGGAGACTGTATTGTGTGGCTTTTAATTCTTTCATTGTTTTTAACATTTGTACCGTTTGTATGGAAGTTTCATTTTTTTAAAAAAAAAAACACCATTCTTTGAATGCGAATTGTGGCTATATAAATTGAATACACATTCACAAGTGCCTATATTTTTTGTTTTCTTATATAAAGTGCAGTATATAAATTCAATATATTTTTATGGTTGACCATATAGCCAGAGGTTTAGAATGGATTTGGCCTTTTTGTCCATCTGCCCAGTGGTGGGATTCAAGTAATTTAACAACCAGTTCTCTGCCCTAATGATTTCTTCCAACAACCAGTTTGCCAAACTGCTCAGAAAGTTAACAACCGGTTCTCCCGAAGTGGTGCGATCTGGCTGAATCCCACCACTGCATTTGTCAAGTCCTTCCGAACGACCTGGGATAAGCAGATGTGATGGTTTGATCTTATCAAAGGTATGGTTGCAGAATAGAAGTTACCAGTTGTGCCCATGTAACAAAATGATGGCCTGTGCAATACTTTTGGGACATGTGCTGTGTGGCATTAGTTCCACTACTGAATTTTCTACTAACTAAAATTGACAGAATTAAAACAAAGCAAACCCACTTTACAGCATATTAAGCGTCAAAGCCAGAGGTGGTCAGCGCATGTCTTGTTATTATCTTTTTTTCAGAAAGGGGCTGGGGTGATAACCTTAACCTAAGAAGCCAAAGAGAAAGCCAGATTCAGAAACACCCCAATTTTACAACTCCTCCTTCTAGAAGCTCTTCTAGAACCTGAAAATGTATCACTGTCTGGAATTATTATCTCCTACAATAAGCACCTCCATTTTTTTTCAGCTTCGATTTATTATCCCTCACCCAGTTCACTGCTCACTGCAGGCAGGCGTGATCATAATTTACTGATCACAGAGCCTCCTTTGGTCATTCGGGGATAATCCATCAATTAACTTGGCACGCAGAGAAATGATGTCATAGCTCCTACTCTAAAAGGAAGAATCCGGGCTCTTGGGGCATGAAAGGTGCATTATCTAATCCTGTCCCCATTTATTTTGAAAAATGGGGTTTCTAGCTTCCTAGAAAAGAAAAGAAAAAAGACTACACTAAAGACCTTCGTTCTCCTGAGCCCTTGTACTCTTCTTACGTAGTACTTCTCAAAGTAGTAAATTGCACATTAGCCCTGGGTACTTAATCACATCAGATTGAACAATTTGTACCGAATTAAGAGGAAAGTGTTTTCTGTATGTTGAACAGGAGAAAGGGCATCCATGATAGATTTCAGTGGAAGGTGCCTCTGAGACAGCTCCCGAATTGATAATCATGTACTTTGAAGAGGGGACCAGACACGGTTGCTGCAATCCAATGTCAGGAGGGGAGACGCTTGCTAATCCAACTCTGTCGGCCGTTTCTTTTTTTCCTTCTTTTTTAAGGCAAAGAACATATTTGATATGTACTACAGGAGCATAGATCATGGCAATGAAGAAAGGGATTCTTTGCCAATATCCAAGGCTTTGTTAACAATAGCATCATTCTGCTGCTTACTTAAAGCTAGAAGCCAGGCATTTAGATAGAACTTATTTCTGCTTAAGACTCCAGGAGAAGATTCAGATCCTATACATGTGTGTCCCCCTCTTTCCCAATTGTTCATTTAAATACAAATATCAGCTACAGTATTGTGTGATCCTGTTCAGATTGTAACCACATATGTTGCCACACTTGTACCATTAATCTCAAGGCTTTCTGTAGGTTTGGAACCACAAAAAAGTTACACATACACACACACATACAGACTAGAGTTCAGTACTCCATCAGAAATTAGAGCTGGGCACAAATGGTTTTTTTTTTAAATTACACACCGAACTTAAGGGACGGATAGGTTGGATGGATGATTCTTCCAAAAGTCTTCTATGGTGTCATAACATCTGGACATAACAGATTCCCCTTATTGAGGGTAGTAAAATACTACTAATGAAGTCTAGGGGAGGTATTCCCACCTGTTGTTTTCCCAGTGGATTTAGTAGAAGCATAGCAAGCCAAGAAAGCTTCAATTTCCTGGAGAGATCATTGTCTCATGAAGGACAGGACATGCAATTCTTAGCCACCTCATAATTCAGATGGTGCAAGAATACCGCCATTCACTCCAAGGAAGTTCTCCAAAATTTGCATCTCCTTTGAAAACAAATTATTTTCCACCAGAGTTATTTTTGTCAGGGCTCTGTGGACTCATAGATCCATGAAGCATCTATGACCTGAAGAAGCTTCTTGGATGAGAAGCAAAACATCTTCAAAGAAAAACCAGAAAGTCCAGTTGCAACGTGAAAAAGCACCTTTGAGACAAACTGTAAGAGAGTTTCTCTGCTCTACACAACAAGCAACTCCTTCAGTTGCAAAACCTGTGCCACATGATAGAGACAATTTTCTGGAGTTTTTCAAATGTAGGTGTAAATTGAAATTGAAATGTAGGTGTAAATTGAAATTGAAATGTAGGTGTAAATTGAATTGACTGAAATTTTCTATTATTGTCCCCGCCCCCCAAAAAATCATCAAAAAGGGAAACTGAGGTTTTAAAATGGACAGTTGGTAATCTCCTTTGGTAATTTGGATATCACAGAGCCCTGACAAAAATATGCAGTGACTTTTCAGAGGGGGTTTTTTTTCCCACTTTTTCTATAACTCATTGCATGTTCTGATGTGGGACTCTTTCTAATGTCTATCTCTGGGTTTATAAGCCTATGGTCCAAATATGATACTTGTAAAACACTGGTTATTTGACACAAAATGGAATGGAAAACACCAGCTCTGGGGTCCAATTCTATTTTAAACCATCCAACTCTTGTAGTTTGGTTTTGCTTTAATATATATTGGCCTTCTCCTTTATGTTTTTTATTGCAATGGCTATTTGTTTAAAAAAAAACCTGGATTGTTCACAATTTTTTTTTTAAATCATAAAACTATCTGCACCTGCTAGCTCGGCTATAAAAATGTGGTTTCAAATTTGAAGCAATAAAATTCTGCAATTAACTTAAGGCACACTATTCCAGTTATAGCCTAAATTCACGCAGTGTCAATAGCATTCCATAATGCCCGTGCTGATTGGTTGCTGTTGTTGTTTTCATTTATTTATAATGTACATTCGGCATCAGGGAATTTCCCCCAATATGTTGACTTTCTCTCATTTATCCACATTATCTTGTATCAATTTAATTTGAGGATCTTAAGGTGAACCAGGTTTTGGTTTGCTTAATACAGCTACCCTGTGTTTTATTTTAAAAGTATAAAAATAAAAGGAGTTAAGGAAAACCAAAAAGAATAGACCAGTGTTTCTCAATTTTTGTAGCTTGAAGATGGGTGGACTTCAACTCCCAGAATCCCCCAGCCAGCAGCGCTGGCTGGGGGATTCCGGGAATTGAAGTCCACCCATCTTCAAGCTTCCAAGGTTGAGAAACACTGGAATAGACAGATGTTTAATTGCTTATAATAATATACAGGTATATATTGATTTACAACAATTCACTTAGTTACTGTTCAAAGTTGCAACAGCACTGAAAAATGTGACTTATGACCGTTTTTCACAGTTATGACCTTTGCTGCATTCCCCATGATCATGTTCAGATGCTTGGCAACTGGTTCATATTTATGACCATTGCTGTGTCCCAAGATCATGTTATCACCTTTGCGGCCTTCTGATAAACAAAGTCAATGGTGAAGCCAGGTTCACTTAACAACTGTGCTAATAACTTATCACTTAACAACTGTGGCAAGAAAAGGTCTAATTACCTTCCTTACCAGTTCAGATGTGTGCGTGTGTCATATGCGCATGTAAAAAACACATTACTACCTGGATAAAACCAGGAAATAATGACACCCGGGCGGGTGGGCAGAGCTTTGCTCCGCCATTGCTACCGGATTGCCGAACCACCAGCCAAGATCGCTACCGGATCAGGCGATCTGGTCCGATCCATGAGCATTTCACCCATGGGCAAAACTCACTTAACTGAGGCAAAACTTTACTTAACAGAAATTTTGGGTTCAATTGTGGTCGTAAATCGAGGACTACCTGTATAGATGGAATCTTTTATGGAATCTTTTATATTAAGAATACTTAATATATTTAGGCGGATATTTCTCTCTCTGGGCACAATGAGTAAATATCTACTGCAAACTCTGCATTGGCGACAGGAAGGGCATCCAGCCAGTAAACATTCAGCACCATTCAGTTGCCCCGACTCCACCCCAATGCAAGGGATTACTGGGTCATTAAAAGACAAAAAAAAAAAAAGAATACTTAACAGAAAGTATAATTGTTATGCCACGGTGAAATCTCAGATGTAAATCTGTGATGGTTTTATGTGAAATATTAACCATAAGAATTAAGAAGTTCATTGTACCAATAAGGAACATGCCTTCAGTCCCTTCAAGAACTGCTAGACAAAAAAGATATCCAAAATACATTGGTCAAATCAAATGTAAAGTTATTCCATGTGTTGTCACTGGCGTCAAAGAGATCATAAAAGAGAAGACTTTAACTCTGTACACCAATCCTAGTCTACAAATATATACCGAACTATTGATAATAGAAAGAAAGCTCCAGCTAAGGCTAATAGTAATATAGCCTATCATGACATGCTGATCTTGTGAAATCTGCTTTCCTGTTTCTCATGACCTGATCCAGAGATCTGCAAACCAACAAGGGATTTCTTTCAGCAATCTCCTGCTTTCTTGTCTAGATCTGTATCGCCATAACGTTCTGCTTCTTTGAGCAACTCGAAATGGACAGTGTTGTTGGCTCATGGCAAGCCTTGACATGTGATAGACTGAATCAGATCCATTAATTTCAATTATGTCCTTACGTGTGTGGATGCCAGCAGCATTGATCCCAGCACTGAGCAGCCCGCGGAACAGAACAAACTGATACGTGAGGCTCAGCAGGGAGAACAGCCTGCTATTAATGCAAATCATACTTTGGCATTCTTCGGTAGCCTCACATTTGCAAAAGCAAAGATTTTATCAGGCAACTCAGTGAGCCAGCTAGAGAAGTGCTTTAGCATTTAAAAAAGCCAGTTTGGTCTAGGCGCCAGGCTAGAAACCAGGAGAGTATGAGTTCTAGTGCCTGAGTGGGTGACTGGATGACTTTGAGCCACTCCCTCTCTCTTAACCTAACTCACCTCACAAGGTTGTTGTTGTGGGGAAATAGAAGAAGCATTAAGTATATTTCCTCTCTTGAGTTATTTACACAAATAACGAACACGGGATTTTAAAAAATCTAATAAATAAACAATGCCAGTGTGACATACTGTACGTGGATTACAATTAAGAGAAAATGACATGTTATACAGTTAACTGAGTAAAGAAAAAAAACCTTTAATAGCAGAAAAATTGTATAGGCTCAAGTCCGCTACACTCAATACTTTCAATTCACTTAATCTCAACGGGAATCAAAACCACTGCAGTGAGTGGAGAGTAACCCCATAATACTATTCAGTGCTGCAAACAGGCAAGGAAGATTTTTTATTATTATTATTTTATTTATCAAACATGTACAAAATAACAGGTATACGTATAAACATGGACATGAACACAGGAAATGAGTGCGAATAAATGGGGACAATAGGACAGGGATGGTAGGCATGCTGGTGCGCTCTTAGGAATGGGGTGAGGTCAGTGGTGGGTTTCAAAAAAAATTATTACCGGTTCTATGGTTGTGGCTTGGTGGGCGTGGCAGGGGAAGGATACTGTAAATCTCCATTCCCTCCCCACTCCAGGGGAAGGTTACTGCAAAATCCCATTTCCTCCCAATCAGCTGGGACTCGGGAGGCAGAGAATAGATGGGGGCAGGGTCAGTCAGAATTTTTACTACCGGTTCTCCGAACTACTCAAAATTTCCACTACCAGTTCTCCACAACTGGTCAGAACCTGCTGAAACCCACCTCTGGGTGAGGTCCACAGTAGACAGTTTAAGGCTGAAGCGGTGAGGTTTTGAGGATGTAACAACGGAGTCAGGTAGAGCATTCCAGGCATTGACCGCTCTGTTGCTGAAGTCGTATTTTCTGCAATCGAGTTTGGAGCAGTTTACCTTGAGTTTGTATCTATTGTTTGCCCATGTACTATTGAGGTAGATAATGTTAAACTTCATACACATATATCCCAGGCATACACTCAAAACACTGAGGCCAAGTGGGATCGCATCCTTCTGCCACAATGCAATGCGTCCTTGTGCATTGCTAAACTATGTAAACTTAGCTATTTACATAGGCTCTGTCCAGAATTATAAAAGCTTGCCATCTGAAGTACGGCTAAGAGGCAGGATCTACTCCTCCTTCCGTCATCCACTGAATACAAACAGCATCCTCAAAGTTACCAGCTACAGTATAATCAACAGAATAAGCAAGACAATGGTGAAAAATCATCCACCCACTGACTGAAGTTTGATCATCTTTCTCAAGAGAGGACTAATGGTTTGAGAAAACATGGGCTAGCCTTGAAAAAGCAAAAAGTTGTGGTTTGATGTTAATGCTTTATGTAACAGAGAGAGTCGGAAGTCAACGCTTCTTTTTCTTCTTAACTTTCCTCACCTCTCCTTCCCCTTTCCTTCCCCACTGCTTTCCTATTTACTTTGTATTTTGTATTACTTTATAACTCAATAAAAAATGTTAATGATAAAAGAGAAAATATGGGCTAGCCCAAAGGGCTTCTGGAGCTCCAGGGAGTTTTCACACTTGTGTTGTTCAGAAAACTCTTGAAGATGTGATTATTCTCCCAAACCTAGGGGATAGATTGATTGGGGCACCTTTGTTTTGCTTTGCTTTGTTTCAGTTCATTTTGGTTTGCACCGTGTTGATTTGGTTTTGGTACTTTGCTTTTTGGGTTAGTTGTATTTTTATTTGTTGGGTTTGGGTTATATAAGCCACCCAGACTCCTTTGGAAACGTTATAACTAAATTAAACCAGGTCATCTAAATGAGGCTATCAAAGTCTCGCCCCAGTGCATGGAGGCTGTGAGGATCTGGATCGGGATGAATTGTCTCTAACCCAATCCCACCAAGGCCAAGTAACTGTTGATGTTGGGGCCAGGCAGATCTGGGCATATTCCATCTTTAACTTTGGATAGGATAGCACTTCCCCATTCAAGAGTATTATGCCAGTTGGGGCTCTTCCTGGATTGCAGCTATTGCTGGATGATCAGGTGGCACCTGTGGCCAGTAAGACCTTCACACAGCTTCACCTGATACACCAGTTGCACCATTTCCTAGACTGGGAGATCCTCCAGACAATTTTTTTTTGTCTTAGCCACCTCATGGCTAACAGGTGAACTCAACCAATTACTGCATAATGCTATACATGGGCCACTCTTAAGGACCACCCAAAAGCTTCAACTAGTCCAGTCCTGGCCTGTTCAGTTGGACAGAGTTGGCATGTTCCAGGCTCCTTCCATTAAGCCATGTCATCTGTCAGGACCCTGGAAGCATGTCCCCTTTGTCCTGGCCCCTGCCAATCTGAAATGTGTTTCCCCTGACATCTGCATCCCTTCCACTTATGATGATATCCTGGGAGTTTTAAAGATCTTGCTGTTCTCCCTTTTGGGGTGCATGATACGTTTGTTGTTGCTATCTGGTTTATTGTTATACGATTCAATTTTCAACTGGTGGCTATATTCTTCACTTCCTTGTGTTCATTATAGTATGTTTTATTGAACTCAAGGAGGACACTATGTACATTTATTTCCAAACAAGCAAACACAACAGGCCAAGTCTTATATCCTGGAGGATTATGCAATTGGTCAGCAATTCTGCTTCAGGTTTTCAGCAAGAAAGGAAACAGGTAACTTACTTGCTGGATTTCCAGACAAAAGCAGACTAAGGATCAAGAAAACAGCCATCAAAGAAGAGGTTTGCAACATACTGTATTGCATCACTAGACACAAGAACAGTTTTTTTCCAAACGCCATCATTCTGCTAAACAAAAAATTCCTGCAACACTGTCAAACTATTTACTAAGTCTGTGCTACTATTAATCTTCTCATCGTTCCTATCACCCATCTCCTCCCACTTATGACTGTATCAGAGATGGGTTTCAGTAGGTTCCGACCAGTTCTGGAGAAGTGGAAATTTTAAGTAGTTCAGAGAACTGGTAGTAAAAATTCTGATTGGCCCCGCCCCCATCTATTCTCTGCCTCCCAAGTCTCAGCTGATCGGGAAGAAATGGGGATTTTGCTGTATCCTTCCCCTGCAACGCCCACCAAGCCATGCCCACCAAGCCATGCCATGCCACGCCCACCAAGCCACGCCCACAGAACCAGTAGTAAAAAAAATTGAAACCCTGGACTGTATGACTGTAACTTTGTTGCTTGTATCCTTACAATTTACATTGATATTGTTTCCTGGTTGCTTATTTGTACCCTATGATTATCATTAAGTGTTGTACCTTATGATTCTTGACAAACGTATCTTTTCTTTTATGTACACTGAGAGCGTATGCACCAAGACAAATTCCTTGTGTGTCCAAACACACTTGGCCAATAAAAAAATTCTATTCTATTCTATTCTATTCTATTCTATTCTATTCTATTCTATTCTATTCTATTCTATTCTGTGCACTTTCCTCATTTGCAAACCTTCTTATACGGGAAGTCCTTGACTTATGACCGCAACTGAGCCCAAAATTTCTACAGCTAAGCAAGACAGTCGCTAAGTGAGTTTTGTTCCATTTTATGGCCTTTCTTGACACAGTTGTTAAGTGAATCACTGCAGTTATTAAGTTAGTAAGTGAATCTGGCTTCCCCATTGACTTTGCTTATCAAAAGGTCAAAAAGGTGATTGCATGACCACAGGACACTACAACCACATCAGTGGTGTGTTGCCCCCGGTTCGCACCAGTTCTATAGAATCGGTAGTACAACTCAATCGACCCCGATGTCATCAAAATGCTTCTGCGCATGCGCAGAAGAGTGCGCATTCGTGAGCAAAGGGAGCGCACGTGCGCGGCCCCGTTGCAAACCGGTAGTAAAGGTAAGTAGAACCCACCCCTGAACCACATGCGTGAATTTTGATCACGTAAGCAGTGATGCAGCACTGGTAACTGTGAAAAAGGGTCATAAGCCACATTTTCCAGTGCTGTTTGTAACTTTGAACAGCTACTAAACAAATGGTTGTAAGCCAAGGACTACCTGTATTGCAATCTATATACATAACAAATTGCAATGGGTATCTTCAGTTCTACTATATAGTCAAACATCCCTATCAATGCAAAAGTCAAGGGCTGGGATTTCCTTGGCATTCTGGCAACCCTAACTGTCAGATCTCTAACTGCTCCTCGCCATTTTTATTAGAAAATAACTGCTGCTTTTCTTGAAAGGGCAACATTCCAATTCGTTGATAAGACAGTATGCCTGTTCATATTCCAAATCGGACTGAACCAAAGGAGGCCCTTGCAGACTTCCAGACATCATCATTTCAAGACTAACAAGCCCTTGAACCGACTTCCAGTAGCTCCATCTGGATAATTCTCCTATTCTTTTCTTCCTGCATGTTAGTTCATTGAATTTCTTACGGCATGTATCACTTCCCCTTCCAATTCCTGCAGCATAATTTCCTCTATGCATCATTGTCAAAAAGTAATTTCACAACATGAACAGTTACACTCCAATAACTTCTAAGCAAAGGGACTTGCGTTATACTTTGAATTACAATGGAAGCCAGTTCCTGCATTTCATTTAGATATCAGGTCAATGAATGAGTTTGTTTGTCAGCGCTGCCTGTGAAACAATGAGAGCTTTGAATGCCGTAATAATTCAGAAAGAAGTTTACATGCTACATCAAATTATCCAAGAGGAAAGGAAACACACAGATAGGCAAATTAACTATGTTACGTTTTAAAGGGAAATGTGTCTATCCTGCCAGCTACATGTGTATGTTCTGGTAGGATTTTCACTCTAATTGATTCCCCCCCAAAAATTATTTCAGTTATTCTAGACTCTAGAGCAGTGATGGCTAACCTTTTTTCCATCGCGTGCCAGGAGGGGGGGCGGGGAGATTCGTGCGCGCGCATGCCCACACCCATAATTCTATGCGCCCCGCCCTGTGCATGCACATGCAACCCCCCCCTCCCACACACACACCCGCTCCTGGCACACAATGGCCCGGTAGGCCCATTTTTCTTTGTCACCTGGCTCCAGATCTTTTCTATGCATCTGGGGAGGGCGTAAATAGCCTTCCCCATCCCCTTGGAGGCCCTCTGGAGGCCTGAAACGGCCCATTTCCCAACTCCCGGTTAGACAGGAAGTGACGTTTTTTGCTGTTCCCAGCCTCCAGAGCCTCTCTAGGAGAATTAAATTCTTGTCATTTTATACACATTTGTGTGTGTGTGTGTGTGTGTGTGTGTGTGTGTGTGTAGCATTTGAATCATTAAATGGACTTACCATGCATATGGGATAGCAAAGAAGATATACAAGATGGGCAGCATACAAGTCAAATAAATATTCAATGTTAGAATAAGAAAGTTCTTCCAAACCTACTATTTTGGATTACAGATATGTGTTTATTTTCCATTAATGATGCAGGGAAAGACTGATGAATACTATTTCATGTGATCAAGGTTTAGTTTATTTAACCCAAATTGGGCTGGTTAAATTATATTTTTATATAATTTAATATGGGTTTGTGCAGGTGTGTTTCCTTATTTTCCTCCCCCCCCCCTTTTTTTTTTTTGCATAAGAAATGTGTTTAAAATGCTCAAGCAATCATTAAAACCATTTCAAAAATCCTACGAGTTGGCAGAGTGGTGAAGTATTGTCCAGGGAATATATGTAAAAAAAAAAAAAAGAAAAGGGAGGGAGACCTGGGACCACACATGGACCATAATTGTACATTGACTGGTCTAATGCAGGTTTCTCAGTTATCTTTTGTACTGCAGAGAATACATCTTGTACCATCTCTTACCTAAAAGAAAAGTGGCCTGCTTTACTTGGCATGTGGTTTTTAATGTACTATTAAAAGTGTTCAGTTAAGTTAGCAGATTGGCAAAAATGTATTTCAGCAGAGAAAGAATGAAAGACAAGGAACAGATACAGGGCTGAATTTTCAGTGTATCATTTGTGTTTTTTCTTTCATTCTTTTATCTGATGCATCTGGTGCTGTGAATTTGAAGCACAAACCCATTGAAAATCCTCTTTGACCAAATACAAGAGCCATTCGGTTTAAAGAGAAAAGTTGAACTCATCCTGGGTTCAATCATACCCGTTCTCCTGTCTGATGTTCTAGATATCATCCATAGGGGCATTAATACATGACCTGTAAACAACACAAAACCAGTGTAAATAGGAAAAAATTCAAATGCATCAAAGTTGTCCAAAGTCCAATCAACATTATTTCCATTTTTGTCAATGGAAATAATGTCGAAAAAAACAGTGGCGGATAATGTTGAGTTATCCCGCATGGAATTGTCCATGGCGAGTTGTCCCAGAGTAAGTTGGCCATGGAGAGATGGCCATGGTGAAATGGCGGCAGCAAGTTGGCCACAGTGAGATGGCGACGGCGAATTGGCCATGGCAAGTTGTCCCATTCCATTAGTTTAACTGGTCCCAGAGGTGGTGACAGAGCAAATAAACACACGGCAGTGTTACTCCACAGTATACTGTATGTTTGCACAAGGGCTGTGCCATTTCTGTGCTGCCTCTGAAAAGAAGGAACTCGCAGATGCTCAATCTCAGTTCTATGTGCATCTGACAGCTACGTCTCCCCATCAGAAGGTTTTCCACTATGTGCATTCAAAGGAAAGGGGAGGAGAGAAATTGTTTTTAAACCTTGTCAACAATGGGTGGGATTTTGATATTTTTCGAGGCAGGGCCTCCCCCTGGCTCCATTTGTTACATAGACCTGGCTTTTACCTACATGGAAGTTGACAAAATCATAATGGTTTAAAAGACTGACTGCTTCAAAGGCATTACAAAGGAAACACACGGCACCTCTTAACCAGCACCATTATTTTCCAACCTGAGCGCCATGGTCAAATGAACATAGCAGCTGAACATTATCTGCTAATTTACAACAACGAAGACTTCTGCAGTAAAAAGTCTTGCACAGAACAGCAGCATTTTGGCAGCCCACAAGTCCTACACTGCATTCCTCTGACCATGATGAAGCTCATTTCTTTCACTTAGGTGACCCAGGGAAGAAATGTACAAAAACAAGCATGTGTACCTTTCCCTTCCTTATATTGACTTCAGACAGCTATAATTTACTAAGCAACCTACTCGGCTCCACCAGACAGAGTCTATGTCTATGGCTTTCCATTACCGCTCAGCTGAGAAAGTATCTTAGGTATGCCAAATGTATATATGTAGAGCAATCAATAGAGGGAATGAGGGGACGGTGGGAAGGGAAAAGAGGAGGAACAACTTAAATTGAAAGTCAGATAGAAGGGTACCCAGAACATAAGTTGATTAAATACCCAGCGGTGGGTAGTATTTCTAATCTGGTCTGTTCAGGTGTTTACAACCTCTTCTGTATTAGCCTCATCTGACCCAAGCCTGATTTAATTGCTTAGCAAATGTAATTTTATTAAAGAGATAAAGATATAGCCAACGCTAATAAGCTGCCTTTGAAATATAAAGAGCCTTTCACGATTGGATTTTTAGTTAGCTTGCTGCTCTTTCTTTAGAGACTAATTGATTTTCTTGACATCTCTTTAGCCTGGCAAACTGCCTGCCTAAGTACTTTATCTGACCTTCGGGCAGCCTGCCAGCTCTTCATCCAATATCTACAATGGGTATGTTGTAGCAGCTCTTTCAACTCTGATAACAGCTAATGTACCAGAGTTGTCAAGGCAGGAAGTCGATCACAACATTTCTATCATCTTGCCTATCCGAACCACCTTTTGGGTGGTTGGGAAAAGGGAGCTTTTGATGTTTGTAAACATTTTTGCTCAGGGTAAACAAATGCAAACAGAGAAACAACATCTTTCCAAAGCACAGCAGAAAAAAATCACCCTTTTTCACCGAAGAATGACATGGGTTTTGTCACTTGGGATGAATTACTCTAGCTAGTCCATGAGGACTACAGGCTGACCAAGATCTACATAAACTCTAGAAAAAATGCAGAGAAGAACAACAAAGGGGGCTGGAGGCTAGAACATATGAAGGACGGTTGCAGGAATTGGGTGTGTCTAGTCTGATGAAAAAAAGGGACTGGGGGATGATATGTTGGCAGTGTTCCAATATCTAAGGGGCCGCCACAAAGAAAAGGGGTCAACCTATTCTTCAAAGCACCAGAAGGCAGAAAAAGGAAACAATGGATGGAAATTAATCAAGGACAGAACCAACTTAGAAATAAGAAGAAATCTCCTGACAGTGAGAACAAATAATCAGTGGAACGACTTGCCTCCAGAAGTTTTGGGTGCTCCAACACTTGAGTTTTTTAAGAAGAGATTGGACAACTATTTGTCTGAAATGGCATAGGTTTCTTGTCTGAGCAAGGGGATGGACTAGAAGACAGCCAAGGTCCTTTCCAACTCCGTTATTTTGAAGACAGAACATGTTAGCAAGGTTCACAAATTCCTTAAGCCACAGAAATGTGGCCTTTAAGCTGCATATTGCATATCATTGCATATAACTAAAATTATACCAATTTGGTCTCATGTGATTTAAATGAGCTAATTTTGAGCTACCTCAAAATGAATGAAGACCCTTCCAACTCTGTTATTCTCCTAAATTTACATGGCTTTGGGTTTCCAGTTTTTAGGGGAGAACCCCCCCCCATCCCCATCCAGTATATTAGGAATGGAGGAGATTTTCCAAAGCATTTTGTAACAGGGCATGAAATGATATTATGGAACAGTAATGCTTCTTTAAAATCAATGGGAGTGGACACCCCATTGTTTTCTTTTCCTCTCAAAGATAGTGGATGTGCATTTGATTCAGCTGAATAAATTACTTGGGGATATTCTGAGGGGGAGCAGCATTCCCTCCAAAGGGATTGGAGCTACCATAGAGGTACCAAGTATGAAAAAAGAAAGCAAAGCTTCGAATCCAGTAAGAAATAAAGGAGTTCTCATGCCTGCTTAACTCCTCTTTCAAAATATTAATTCAACCAGCCATACGCTCGAGAGATCAAGGTAATATTTTCTCTGGCTGTGTCATTTGTTCAGCAGGAGTCCGAGGAATCCTGCTAATCTCAACATCATTTTGCCACCTATCTAAGCTTTTGAAAAGGATGCTGTGGGTCGCTCTGTTTCCATCCCTAGAATTGTTTCAGCCACGTTTAACAAATATGAATGCACACCTGCAGGTGGAAATGGGCAGACTTGCCTCCCAGAATGAAAATGTTAGCCCTTTCCTCAGCGCTGCAATTTCTAAATGGGTTGTGAGAAAATAACTTTGTAGTTCTTTGGAACTACTTACAATTCTATTGGATTCTGTGCTTCTCTGGATGCATTCAAACACATCTCCTCACGTTCTTCCTTTCTCTGAATTCTGCTATATTATCATATTCATTCTCTCTCTCTCTCTCTCTCTCTCTCTCTCTCTCTCTCTCTCTCTCACACACACACACACACACACACACACACACACACACACTTACATATATACTTGATTATGCAGCTCTAAGGGGAAAAACATTTTATGCCCATCAGTTGTTTAGATTTAATAGTCTAATATGGATAAGTCGCCAACTGAAATCTCTTTGGCCTCATGGAAAGGCTGCAGCAATGCCTCAGACAGAAGCTGAGAGAGAAGACGCCTCCCAGACTATTTGGCAGAAGCCCAGAAAACCATCAGCAAACAGACTGTCTTTGCAAACCTTGTACGGAAGTAAAGGGAAAGCTTTGATTTGACTAAGACTGGCTATGGCCCTCGTTTAGAATCTAAATGCATCTGACAGCAGAGGTAAAAGAGAAAGCAAACTGGAAGCACCGATGCATAATGGATCCTACATCTGCTTCTGAATATGCAGGCTTCGCATTGAGGCTCAGTCTCTTGAAAGAAATCTCTCTTAAAATGGCTCCACTGAAGCCACCTGCTTTGGAGAAGATAAGGATTTTAACCTTTCAGAATAGGTGACATTTTACTTATTGAGGGAGGAAGGAAGGAAGGAAGGAAGGAAGGAAGGAAGGAAGGAAGGAAGGAAAGCTCCTTGTATAACTTTTTTCCTCTGTGACATGATAGCTTTTTATATGAAACTGGAGATTTGGTTTCCAGCTAACAAATGCAAGAGAAAAGACTGGAAGGCCCAAATAACCCCTTTTTCGTAACCAATATGTCACATAAAAGCATCTGCACAGAAGCAAAAGTCACTTTTTTCTAATGGCTGGAACTTGACAAAAGGTACACCTACTTATCACTTTGACCTTTAAGTGAAACCCTTCCTATCTGACACTGAATCGGCTATCCCATATCATCCAAACTCTAATATGTCACATTCAAAGAGGAGGCAAAAACCAGACGTGAAATATAAGGGGAATATGTTGGATAGAAAGAACCACAAGAAAGAGGGACTGAAATAAATCCCTCTTGACATTCCTAGTGCCAGCTTCCAAACAATAACCAGAGGGTGTTGTCATTTTCTAGCTAGAATTCTAAGCATGCTTGTTTTAGGATTATGATAGAGTGAATGTGACTTACTTCTGAGGAAACTGCAGTGAGAAATAATATACCCCCATCCTGATATCAGAGGTGACTTCAGTTCTCCAGCTGATGGTTAGATGCTGATGCTTTTAACTGCAAGGGGAGAGATACTGTCTCCAACCTCAAATGTGCAACAGGAAAACTGTCACATGTGTTCAGCGTGGGAGGCATTGGGCAGCTTTATTTTCATTTCATTCCACCAGGCTCAGGGTTGGCCTCTGCATTCTGCACTTAAGAGTGCTGAAGGATGGCTTGGCCTCTGTCCCAGCCGCCATCATTAAGAACTGCCAATCAGCAACTCACTACCTTAGATAAGAATTTGACTGTCAATGGTGTTATCAACGTTTCACAAAAGGCCTGGGAGATGTCCCTTCTAAAGAAATTTGTTTGAAGTGAAACTGCCTGAGACCAGCCTTGTCCTCAGGAAAATGTCAACAAATGTGCTGCTGAAATCCTCATCACCTTAGTGATATATGGGTAATATTAATTTCAGACGTGGTGAAAAGCTACCATGAAAGCATTTACAGGCATTTTTTCCTCTTTCAGTCATACAAATACACGTCATCATGATTTCATACTTTACCTGCAGAACTTGTCAATGACAGCTAAAGATAATACAAGCGAAAAAGATGTTCATTAACCATACTGGTGAAACAACACTTTGCTGAATCATAGAATTAGTAAAAAATTTAAGAGAGAAAACTGCTTCATGAACAGGTGATTCCTTTTAAAGTTAGTCAGATGTATGGATGACTATCAAAGCCTCAATTTTCAAACCAACTAATGAACTATAACCTGGTCTAACTGGTGGCATTAGAAGCTCTTGGCAATGCATGCTTTAAGCCAGCGGTCTCCAAAATTGGTAACTTTAAGACTTGTGGACTTCAACTCCCAGAATTCTCCAGCTAGCATGGCTGGCTGAGGAATTCTGGGAGTTGAAGTCCACAAGTCTTAAAGTTGCCAAGTTTGGAGGACCCTACTTTAAGCACTTGCCTCTACCTGCAGAAGGAAATGGGTTCTGCAATCGCCTATTAAAACTACTATTGTAAAATAAGCCACAATTCGTATGGGAAAACTGACGGGGGGCATTTGGTTTCATGAACAAATCCAAAGCGAGTCTGCAATAGATCTCCAGCTCCTTCCCATCAGGCATCTATCCCCAATATCCCTTGGAATGTTCCAGGTTTTATTCAATTTGTAGTAGAGAAATTGATTAGCGTCCCTTCTGGTCCAACTTCTGGTTGAGTTTATGATGATGAGTTTTGACTGCATGCTAGTTTATCTCAAAATGTGTGTTCGGTCATAGAGAGGCGAGGTAAGCAGGAAACTTTCACCAGTAGCATAACTATATTTTTAATAGGTGTTTCTAACTAGATCACTTCTGTGACTGGGGTATCATTGAAATCAATAAAAGCAAAAGAGAATGCAACATAGTTAATAAAGGAATTCCTCTCCTCCTCCAATCTATTAGCATAAAGCTGTGCATTTTTTCTTTTGCAGACTATAGGTCAGTAATGGCTAACCTTTTTGGAATTGCGTGCCAAAAGCGGGGGGAGCACAGGGGGTCACACTCAAGAGTGCCCACACCCATAATTCTATGTGCCTCACACACACACCCCATGCATGCACGTGCAACCCCTCGCGCTCCCCCCGCTTTTGGCATGTGATGGCACAGTTGGCCTGGTAGGCCTGTTTTTCACCCTTCCCAGGCTCCAGAGCATTTCTAGGAGCATGGGGAGGGTGAAAATGGCATTCCCCATCCCCTTAGAGGCCCTCTGGAGGCCAGAAATAGCCTGTTTCCCAACTTCCAGTGGGCCCGGAAGGCCCGAAAATCAGCTGGCCAGCGCGCGCATGTGCACCAGAGCTGAGCTCACGTGCCTACTGATATGGCTCCGCGTGCCATAGGTTCGCTATCACGGCTATAGGTAGTCCTCCACTAACAACAGTTCATTTAGTGACCATTCAAAGTTACAACGGCACTGAAAAAAGTGACTTGTGACAATTTTTCAGATTTACAACCATCGCAGGAATCTGATGGTCACATGATCAAAATTCTAACACTTGGCAACTGACTCGTATTTATGATGGTTTCTATGTCCCAGGGTCATGTGATCCCCTTAAGCCACTTTCTGACAAGCAAAGTCAATGGGGAAGCCAGATTCACTTAACATCTGTGTTACTATCTTAACAACTGCAGTGGTTCACTAAATTGTGGCAAAAAAGGTCATAAAATGGAGCAAAACAACTGTCTGGCTTAGCAACAAAAATTTTGGGCTCAGTTGTGCTTGTAAGTCGAGGAGTACCTGTAAATACTTAGGAGTGGCACTGGATAAATGTTTTCAAGCAAATTCAAGGAGAGGAAAGGGTTAAATCATTTTGTTCTATATTTTCCTCCCCCCAAAAGAAAAAAAAAATCCCAGTTTTGAACAGGGTAGAATAATAGGCAAATGGGTATGTGAGTCTCTTAGAAGTTCTTTTTTTTTTTAACTCTTATTTTTACACATACACAGAAGAAAAATCATACCGGTTAATTATTTACATGTAGCTCATAGATTGGATTTTCATCACTTCTATAGCACGTCTTTATCAGAATTTTTTAAAATCCCTTTTTTTCCCCCATAGTGGGGCAATTGAGCAGTGAAGAGAAATCCAAAGAGTTTCACCACACCACTTTATAAAAACAAGACCAACATAACCAAAGGCTTTTTGTACAGATCCTGGTACCTGCTTCAAAAATTGAGAGGAGTTTCAAGAAGTCAATCTGGGAGACAACAGGAAAAGAAACCAAGTGCTATTGCCTAAATGATGGTTTGCTTTTGTAATGTTGGATGTACTCTGATAACATCTGATGTTGTTCCAGTAGAGCTGAGCTGCTGTGGAATCGCATCTCCCCTCAACTTGTGGAAGTCTCACAGTCAGCATGGTTGCACCTTTAAATAGGCAAAGGGAAAATCTTATAGACCTAAGGAAGAAAAAAAAATGGAAAAAAATATCAGTACAGGTAATCCTCACTTACCAACTGCCTCAAAGTTATAACAGTGCTATCCCTCAGTCACATGATCATCATTGCATTCAGTACTTGTGTCTAATCTGTTGTTTTTTCCTCTCCCCACCCCCAACTTGCAAAGCAGAGGGATTGGAATGGAGAGAAAGGGAATACAAGAGAGTAAGCAGGCACATATGGGGGAAATGCACTGGGTTATTTGCATATTACACCAGCAGCTGCACATTGCTCTCAATGTCTATTTCCCATTGTATATCTGCTTGCTCTCTTAAAATCCCTTCTTTGGCAATGAAGGTAAATGCAAACGCTAATTTTGTTCTTGTTAATATCCTAGCACCAGGGCAAGTATTCCAAAAGGCAGGGAAATGGTCAGGAGGCAAATTAAACCCACAGGTGTGAAACAGCAGTTTTTTTTACCTTGGAAACACAGTTGCAGTCATGTGATTTCCCATTTAGCAATGGAGTTGCTGATCGCAGCAGTGGTCGCTAAGCAAGGACTGCTGGTAATAATTTCCTTTTCATTAGGCATCGTTAGATGCTTCTGCACTACGACTTTACTAGAGAGTTTACTGGCATCCTCCATGTTACAAAATATTTACCTCATCTGCCAAGGAAAGCCATCTTCTTGAAGTCTTTCTTCTCCTGTCATTTCCCTGCCAAGGTTTCCTTGTGCAATAAGCAGAGCAGTGGTGGGTTGCTACCGGTTCGCCCCGGTTCGGGCAAACCAGTAGTAGCAGCGGCGGGAGGCTCCGCCCACCCACCCAGATGTCATCATGCCATGCACTCGTGAGCGAGAGAACCGGTAGCAAAGGTAAGAGAAACCCACCACTGAAGCAGAGCAAACCCAGATGAAGCTTTATTCTGCATTTTAATGATTTTCTTTTATTTTTTTTCCACAAAGAAATAAAATTCCTATCAACTCTCCCCCCCCCTCCCCAGCCCTTAATACTTCTCTGCTTACCTTTTTCTCATCAGGAAACACTTTCTGGGAGACAGTATGCATATTTAAGCAATGAGAGGCAAGCAGGAGGTCTCATGAGGCCAAAGGAGAGCAACTTCTGAAATGATCACAATTATTCCATTACTGCAAGACAAATAGCCTTGTTTACTATCCAAACTCTGGCTTCCTTCCTCTTCATTTATACACTGGTAACTTGAGTCTGCCACACATTTGTATTGATTCCTGTTTTATTTTATTATTTTTAACACTGCAAAAGTGGATATTGGAGAGACCTTGTTGCTGGGGCAGCCTTCCAAAATTACTTAACCAGAAAAAACATTGCATATATTAAAACTTAAGAACATATTCTTTATTCTTTAGAAGGCCAGATCCTGAAGATGAAACTCAAATACTTTGGCCACCTAATGAGAAGGAAGGACTCACTGGAGAAGAGCCTAATGCTGGGAAAGATTTTTGAGGGCAAAAGAAGAAGGGGACGACAGAGAACAAGATGGCTAGATGGAGTCACTGAAGCAGTAGGCGTGAGCTTAAATGGACTCTGGGACATGCTAAAGGACAGGATGGCCTAGAGAAACATTGTCCATGGGGTCGCGATGGGTCGGACATGACTTCGCAACTAACAACAACAAAAAAGAACATATTGTTGTTACTTTTTAGGATTCTTGTTTTTTTTTAAGTTATCACTGTATGCGATTTCAGTTCAAAAAAAAGCATGTGGCTTTAAGAGGTAGAGTCAGATACATTCGTACATTTCTTTTATTGCACTAGAACAGATGGGCAAGGGGACAAATTAAAACAATGGAGTTCCAAGTTCTTGGAAAAGTATGCCCTGATCAATTTGGTGAAACTTTCTCAAACTCCTCATGAAAGATATCAGTTCTACCATAGAGAGTTAAGTAATATGGCTTCTCTCAATGTTGCTATTCCTGCTATGAAGTGGAAAATTGGAATTGACCATGAAACACAGGATGCAGAACAGAACCTAAAAAATGCAGTTGGTCACTTCTCTTTTTATCATCATAAAATAATGGTCGGCAGCATGAATGGGTAATTCATGGAGCACCAGCCTTCATCCATGCAGCACAACTTCATTTAGCAAAATGAACTATCACTGAATTAATTAAACAGATAAACTGAAATGAAGAAACCTGAATCACAAGAACTCCCCAAAGAAATCCTGCTGTAACTCATTTTGGTTACCCCATTGTATGACTGGCCTATGTGGTTCAACTTTCAACCATTCAACACAATTCTTTCAAAAGGGCAGCTCTGTGGTGCAGAGTTTAGAATGCAGTACTGCAGGCTTCTCCTGCTGACTGCCGGATGCCAGCAGTTCGGCAGTTCGATTCTCACCGGTTCAAGGTTGACTCAGCCTTCTTTTATTTTTGTAAAAAGTTTTTCTTTATTTTTTACACATACACACACAAACATACAATATATTTTTGCTGATCAGAGTATTTGGCCAGTTAACAAATTTAAACATTTTTTATTTTTTACAACTAAGATTACCATTTCTATACTTCCTTTTTGCCATAGTGTTCATTTTCATCTATTTTTTACCAATTTTAGCCTTCATTTTCATATCTAATTTTAACCCAATTCCAATTTCCCTTCTGTTCTATATTAGACCCCAATCCATCATCAAAATAATTAATTTTATGGTGTTACAATTGTTCAATTCTTACAGGCATAACTTACATTTTCTTAAGTAATACAGTCCAACATTTTGATATAATCAGTTACTTCTTTAAGTATCTTTTCTATTTATATATTCAAACACTTAATGAAAAAGGAAAAAAAACCAAAAACAAATATAAGCATAGCTGTTCCAATTTAGTTCCATTTTCATACATCAAATAGTTTCCCCATATGTTCCTCCAAACTACATCTTAATCATTTCTACTTTCATCACAATATATCATTAAAACTATTTCATCTATTACAATTTCCTCAATTAAATTTAAAAAGTCTTCTGACTGTTATCATCTACTTGCTTCCCCTATGTATTATTTCAAATCCTCACTTAATCATTTTAATATACACCACCATAAACCATTAACGGTATTTCAATTATTACAAGGTTGACTCAGCCTTCTATCCTTCCGAGGTCAGTAAAATGAGGACCCAGATTGTTGGGGGGCAATATGCTGACTCTGTAAACTGCTTAGAAGAGGGCTGTAAAGCACTGTGAAGCAGTATATAAGTCTAAGTGCTATTGCTATTGCTATTCAACTGTCAGTCAAGAAACTGATCTCAGAGATATCAAGCCAGTCAACTCACTGGCATTGTAATTCAGCTCTGGCATTTACACTTCAAGTTTAAATCCAGAGTCATTCTGGGGACGTCCTGAAATTAGACCTGAAAACTTTCCATGCAAAGCATGAATTCTAAACTTCATGGAACGTAAACCACTTAAGTTAACTATATGATTGTGAAGCAAATTAACTATACTTCAGAGTTTCTAGAGTCTATGCTATGTGGATCCTAGACCAAGTAATCACAGAACAACGGTAGGTGTGTATGACTTCACACATCTACAAGCACCCCATTACGTTTCTTCCTGCACAGAACCATAAAAGCATATAAAAGAATTACTTCTATATTTGCCAAATTATGATAAGGAGCAAACTAGCAAATGTATTCAAATTGTAGATGACTAAGGGAATATGTGTAGCTTATGTTACCTTTTTGAAGGAAGGAGCAGTGGTGGGTTGCTATCGGTTCACACCGGATCTGGTGAACCGGTAGTGGCGGTGGGAGGCTCTGCCCACCCACCTGGATGCTTCTGCGCATGCGCAGAAGTGCAGCGCGTGTGCGCAAGCTCATGAGCAAACTGGTGGCGACGGGTTTTGGAACCCGCCCCGGGAAGGAGGTAAGATAGACAGGAGCCTAGGCCCTCTAAAAGCACATAGATAAGCAAAGGTAGAAGGAATGAAGGAATGGAATGGAATGGAATGGAAATAGAGCAGAACAGAATACTTTATTGGCCAAGTGTGGTTAGACACACAAAGAATTTGTCTTTGGATTATGAAATAGAGAGAAATGCATACCATGAAATATCATGATTGTATGTCAAGGCAGAACAAAACACAGCTTCTTCTAATGTTCTTTCTGATACTGGGCATTTTGTAGAATATAGAGGTCTATTTTGATATTTTATCGTTAATCCTCTTCACATAAAACCTTTTAGCTCATAGCTTTATAAGGAAGAACTTAATGTTCCAATAATTAAATAAACAGCTTTGATCACTGCTCTAAAGTCTGTCTGTCTGTCTCTCTCCCTCTCCCAATCAGACTAATGTCTTAGAATTTAATCCATGAAAAGGGGAAGCATCTACTCCTGTCTGTCAAACTGCTAATAATTTTCTCTAGGTCAAATACAACAGAAAAGAAATTAACGGGGTAACTTAAATTTTGAATGTCATGCTACATATGGCCTTTAGATGTTGACCTTCCAAAACAAACATGGTTAACTATTATAAGTAGTCCTCAACTTATGGGCACAATTTATTTTATTGATTGATTGATATCCTGCCTTTATTGTTTTTAAAAATAACTTAAGGTGGCGAGCATATTTAAGACATCTTCCTCCTCTTATTTTTCCCCAAAGCAACACCTCATATTTCCTGTGAGATGGGTTGGGCTAAGAAATAGTGACCGGCCCAATGTCACCCAGCAGGCTTTCATGGCTAAGGCAGGACTTGAACTCAGAGTCTCCTGGTTTCTAGCCTGGTGCTAATTGGGTCCAGAATTTCTGTTGTTAAATGACTCACACCTGATTTTTTTTATGACCTTTTTTGACACAGTTAAGTAAACCAATGAAGTTGTTAAGTGAGCCACGCAATAGTTAAACGAATTCAGTTTATGCAGATTGTCTTTGCTTCTCAGAAGCTGGCTGGGAAGATCGATAATGGTGATCACATGATCCCAGGACCCTGCAACCATTTGCAAGGGCCTGGATCATTTGGTTGGGGAATTTTAGAAAATTCCTCCTTTTTCATGGGTTCCCTAAAAAACAACATATTTTAGACTCTGCATACAAGTGAACATTATCAACGGTTGTATTGTGGATTTTAATAACATTTATGTATCTACTTAGAAATTCATTCATCTTTTGTGGGTGTCTTTATCATAACATAGGTTAGGACAGTGATGGCTAACCTTTTTGCCATCGCGTGCCAAAAGCGGGGGGAGCGTGGTGGGGTCACACGCACGCGTGCCCACATCCATAATTCTATGCACTCTGCCCCCCCTGCTCACCCCCGCTTTTGGCACGCGATGACATGGTGGGCCTGGTAGGCCCATTTTTTGCTGTCCCCAGGCTCCAGAGCCTTTCTAGGAGCCTGGGGAGGGCAAAAACGGCCTTCCCCAACCCCCCCAGAGGTCCCCCGGAGGCCAGAAACAGTGTGTTTCCTGACTTCTGGTGGGCCCAGAAGGCCCGAAAATCAGCTGGCCAGCACACGCATGCGTGCCAGAGCTGAGCTCGCGTGCCCACCAAGATGGCTCCACGTGCCACCTGTGGCACCCGTGCCATAGGTTCGCCATCATGGGGTTAGGACATACAATGATCTATAGCAGTATTTCTCCACCTTAGCAACTTCAAACTGGGTGGACTTCAACTCCCAGAAATCTCCAGTCAGTAAAGCTTTATTTAGTTATAGATAATGAATAAGATAACTTATTTGTAAATAATGAAGCGTGTTCCAGTCTTTTGATTCACAACAGCTGCCTCTTTCCATAATGAGTTTGTTTGTGATATTTAGCTAACCAGAGATCAGAGGGTTGTGGTGCAAATATATATACTGTATATTTATCAAATCTAACAAGCTGATTTTATCTAAGTTTAGAGACTATTTGGATCAATTAAGAAAATGTCTATGCCTGAAAATATCTACAAAACCATATGTTATAGTATAAAAACCTTTTTAAAGTCAATTTATTAATGTGTATACTACATTTCTTACCTCTGTACCTTATGATTCTTTATGAATGTATCTTTTCTTTTATGTACACTGAGAGCATATGCACCAAGACAAATTCCTTGTGTGTCCAATCACACTTGGCCAATAAAGAATTCTGTTCTATTCTATTCTATTCTATTCTATTCTATTCTATTCTATTCTATTCTATTCTATTCTATTCTATTCTATTCTATTCT
>WNWU01000006.1:17702646-17714425 GCA_012654045.1 Ptyas mucosa
CTATTCTATTCTATTCTATTCTATTCTATTCTATTCTATTCTATTCTCTGCCCATCCCTCATTTTTAATAAGCTATATTCCCATGTCATACAATATTTCAAACCTTATTTTTTTTCCTTTGCTTATTTTAAAAGTAATATTGAAGACGTTTGCTGTATATAGGTAGTTCTTGACTTACAACCACAATTGAGCCCAAAATTTCAGTTGCTAAGCAAAACAGCTGTTAAGTGAATTGTATCCCATTTTTATGGCCTTTCTTGCCACCATTATTAAATTAATTGCTGCAGTTGTGAAGTTAGTAACCCAACTGTACAGTGAATCTGTCTTCCCCATTGACGTTGCTTGTCAGAAAGTTGGAAAAGGTGATCACATGACCCTGGGGCACTGCAATAAATCATAAATACGTGCCAGTTGCCAATCATCCGAATTTTGACCACATAACCATAGGGATGCTGCAAATGTCGAAGTGGGGGAAATGATCGTAGGTCACTTTTTTTTCACTAAGGGTCACTAAATGAATAGTTATAAGTAGAAGACTACCTATATTTACTGGTAGAATTTCCTGCTTTCTTTTGTTTTCAGATACCCCTTGCCAAAGGAATATTTTCCTAAAACACATCAGACTGGAATTAAAGAAATGTCGAAGCAATAGAAATCCTCTCTCCTTCCAGTTCCATCCATCTTTTCTCTGGAATTAAGAAGGAGCCTATGATAAACAGTCGATTCAAATTGTTCTATGATGAAATGAAAGATAGAAATCTGGTGATATGGAAGTACCTCAACTGGCCCAAATTCAAGTCCACCCTTAGCCATGAAAACTCACTATTTAACTCTTGGTCTTTCATTTCTGGTCAGCCCAATCTACATCACAGGGTTGGCACTCCAGGAATAAAAATGAAGGGATATCTCTATATAAGCTACCTTGAGTTCTTGCAGTAAAGACAAACAAAGTCTAATAAATGAATTATGAAAATAAAAATAGATAGGCAAGGTCACACATGGATCTATGCAAAATGCAATGAGACATGTAACAGAAAATATCACACATTTTTCCCAAACAAAAACTTAAATCTATAAGAGTGTCTACATATTATCCAATTTGTTTAAGCTCTCTTCTAGAATCCACAAGTACACAAATGCTGTGAAAATGTTGCTTGTTACATCAATACATAATACAAAAATTAAAAAGTGAGATTTTGGAGGCACAACTGCTCACCGAATCTTCCTATCATTCAATATAAGGAATTTCATAATTCTAGCCTTTAAAATAACAGATGTTAATCATAACTGTTTAACAAAGTATTGGAGATCATATTGACCTCTTCAGAAAGAAACTGTGTCTCTTTACAGACCACTTCATTGATCAAAATTTGGACAAACATTGATCCTCCATCTACTTCCTACATAGCTGATATTAACTATGAAATACATTATTTTGAGGGAAGTTGAGATACTTTAATGGTTGTTTAGCTGCAGTCCCATGCTACATCTAGGAATGAACTGACACACAAGTAGACATACTGCATACAACAGGATTGCAACAGAGCTCCTCCACCCATATGTTCTTGCTTCTGAATTGGATGGTTCACATAGGTGACTTCAAATAGTTTCTCTTCAACCCAGCCTTGGGTTTCAGAGAACAAAGAAGATAGCTTGAATCTGGAACTAGGCTATGATGATCCAGATAATCACTAGATTATTGCAGAGGATTTTATTTTCTTCTATCTAGTAGCGTCCATCTGCATTTTGCCAGCCCAGATCTGGTAACAAACTGAGCCAAAGTGAGATGATCGTATATGATTTTGCTGTCAAGCAATGCTCTCTGTGTCTGATTTTAAGACAGCAAATAGATTTCTGAAACTATCTTCACTTTTCAGCTCACTTTTTGATGTATACTCAATGCATATAGTATATTACATATGCGCTATACATGTTACTGTATGTAGAGAATCATTGGGGTGTGGAAAGCATTCGGAAAAACGTAGCTCAGCATTATGGTGGATATGAAACAAACAAAAGGCGCCTGAGTGGCGTAGCAGGCTAATGCCTCCTACTAAAGCAGCATTTAACATCCAGCAGCCTGCAATTACTGCAAGTTCTAATCTCACCAGGCTCAAGGTTGACTCAGCCTTCCATCCTTTCTAAGGTGGGTAAAATGAGGACCCAGTTTGTGGGGGCAATAAGCTGACTTTGTATAAAATATACAAAAGTATGAAGGCTATTGCTTAACGCATTGTAAGCCGCCCTGAGTCTCCGGAGAAGGGCGGCATATAAATTAAAAAAAATTTAAAAAATGTTTAAAAGTTATATTTATGTAGTTTCTTGCCAAGCACATCTAAATCATATTAAAATAACCAAAATATCTTTACAATCCCTAAGGCATGTCTCAACTTTTGAGCACCCCTAATATGGAAATTGAAAGTTGAAAAATTTGACACGCCCTAGGATATGATCTATTGAGGGTGGCCTTCCAAAATCATCTGCACCCACTAAAAATACTTCTATCAGAATCGCTACCATCCATTGACAGTATGCATAAATTATCTTGGTAAGCACTTAACTGTCCATACCAAGCCTTGAGGCTTTGAGAGAAAGACACAGCAATGATGCAGTTGAAGTGTCCATGAAGTAATTTGCAGAGCCTTAATGATTTCTTTCTGAGTAAAATTGGCTGCCTGAACAACACTTCAAAGAACAGTTTGCACAATTCTAGCATCATCACCTTTAATATAGGTACTGCACATATACATAGAAAGTGTATAATGTGGAGCAAGTATGCAACTCTAAGAACCATACCTGCCTCATTGGTACCTGAGTTTTGCCTTGGTTAGAGGTTGTTGGTTTTTGTTTTGTTTTTTGCTGATTTTTAGTATAGTTTTGGCCTTCTATTCTATTTGAACTCATTTACTATGGATAAGATGTTTACAGGTTTGATTTTATGCCCACGTCTATTGGTTTACACTCCTTTTGAAACAAGTACATGAGAAAGGCACAACAGAATTATTTTGGTATGTGAATATTCCTTCTGATGTTGTACCCTGCATGGCACAATTGTGTGCTGCAATGGTTTACAGTTTTAGAAAACTGTGTGTAATACAAGCTGGTGTTGTACTAATATAATCCTTTCATTTGATATTGTTTTAGCAGACAGGGCCAGAATCTTTCTTTTGTTATTATAGTGAATGATATTGGCTGACATATGCATTTGTATTTCAGTGAAGCTTTTTCCCAGAACAAGCCATTGTCTCTATTGATTTTTCAAAAGGTCTTTTCACACATACACCAGGAACATGAAATCCTTCCCTGGAAACCTCTCCAGATACACACTCCCATGCGCTGATCCTACCACTTGTGAGTACCTGCCTGGGGTCTAAGCCGGTCCCTGAGATTTTGATCCCTGGGATGAAGCAACAAGTAATATCCCAATCCATCTCACAAAGCTTCTCTTCATTCCTGACAGCAAAAGTGCAAGAACAACAAATTACATAACCAACAATTTATTGCCCTTGCGTGACATTCCCAGATCTGTTGCCAAAGAAGATTGATTTCTTCTGCCTACTGGTAGAGCTGGTTCTGCTACAAGACAGGAGGGCCTCCCTAAGATGCAAGGGATATCAAATCCACTTTGGGGTAGACAGCAACAGTTTAGCAACATGCTAAAATGGATATTTGTGGGCAGCCTTCCAAGAACCCCTCTCCTCCCTCCCAAAGGCTAGCATAAACATGACATTATGCTTTCATTATGTTATTAAATTATGTTTATGATATGATCTCAACATTATTCTCAGGGATTGTCAATATGCTCAATATGTTCATGGAACTCGCCCTTGGCATGCTCCAGCTTCCTCTCCCAAATGATGTTTGCATTTTTTTAAAAAAAAGTAGAAATAGGAAAAAAGAATGAGGGGGGTTATTCTTTCTTTTTCGTAGGTTTTATGTGTATTTCTCTTTAGCCAGGTTCTTCCTACATAAACCAAGGTTTTATGCAGCCCTAGTTCAGTGAAATCACAATCCACTAGTTTCTAGGCTTTTTTTTTTCTTCTGGCAACCAGCAGATCCTTTGCTGCCCATTGGGAGACTAAGATAGATCTATTTCGGCCTTATAAGGCCTCATCAGTTAGCCACACCCTCATCTCATGTATCCTCCCTGAAAAGGTACAATATTTTTTCTTTCTTTCTTTTTCGTAGGTTTTATATGTATTTCTCTTTAGCCAGGTTCTTCCTACGTAAACCAAGATTTTATGCAGCCCCAGTTCAGTGAAATCACAATCCACTAGTTTCTAGGCTTTTTTTTTTCCTTCTGGCAGCCAGCAGACCCTTTGCTGCCCATTGAGGAAAAAGCCCCAATGGGCAGCAAAGCCTAGAAACTAGTGGATTGTGATTTCACTGAACTAGGGCTGCATAAAATCTTGGTTTCCGTGGGAAGAACCTGGCTAAAGAGAAATACATACATACATACATACATACATACATACATACATACATACATGAAAGCAGGGCTAGTAGAGGACATTGTGGAGTTTTTTTTAAAAAAAGTGGGGGAAGGGACAAATTATTCTGGGAATTTGCTTTGCAAGTTAGCTCAAATTAAAGTATTAAGAACTTGCAATAGTGGCAAATATCCCCTAAATTCCACTGAAGATGTTACCTAGCCTGGTAATGAAACATTCGGAAACCAACCCACAAGCTTGGGGAACGAACCTCCACCCTTATTTAAAAACTGGCTTAAAACTGCCACTCTCATATAAAGCATTTATTACTGTGCAAACAGAAAAAATATACATCCTCTTCATGTTATGACCAAAAGATTGATGCCAAATGGGGAAACATGGGAATACAGCCATAAACCATATTCCCCACTGAAATAATTTTAAAGCCAGAATGGCCATCACCCATTTTGAAAGAAACACTTTTTTAAAAAGAAAAATCAATTGACATCAACTGTATAAAGACTGTTTATATGCTTGCTGTTGTATTGATTGGTGTACCCCGCTGCCCAGAGTCACCTTTTTGTAAGATGGGCAGCTATATAAATGTGATTAATTAATAAATAACTAAGTAAATAATCAGTTACTCTGCACATTAGTTCAGAGCATTTTAAAGGGAGGAGATATAGTTGCCTAAGATTATACGGTTTTTTTTTATATTTCTGTTGTTATTGTTATTGATGGAAGCAATCCATAAGAGGAGATAATATCAATGATTCATTGCTGTGAATCTTTAATCTTTAATCTTTTTTTGTTGATCTCAGGTAATTATTTTAAATCTGAAATTTTTATCAGTCTTTGACATTTTAATTACTGTCTTTGACTCATTTTGGAGATGGATATTCTATGTATCTTTAACATTCCTGCAGTTTAGCTCTTATTAAAAAGGTAAAGATTCTGAGATCTTGAGCAAGCCACTCCATAAGATGGCAACCTGCTAAAGGTAATGTTGTGACACTGTGTGTGTGTGTAAAGTAAACTGTATTCCATAGATACCGTGTATGATTCATATGAAAAAAAGATAATTTCTCTTTTTCTCTCTCTCTCTCTCTCTCTTTTTCTTTCTCTATATATCTATGTATCTATCTACACACACAACCACAGCAGCAACATTATCTGCCTTCTGGGTAGTATACGGGTCATGATACTCAGACACATACCTTGTTAATGGGTTTTTAGAGTGGGGGGTTTGCATTGTTTTATTTTTGCATTTCATTCCTTGCTGTAAGTTGCCATGAATAGGTTTAGAGTGTGGTGGGATAATTAATCAATTTCAGAGAGGTTTTTGCATCAGGTGATCCAAAGAAAAGAACAAAGACATCATGGCATAGCAAACTTGTTGAAAGTATTCCTCCAAATCCATTCATTAGTTGGATGAGAACCTGAAAATCCAATCTATATATTCTGCCCCAGCTACGGACCCCAAAAAACACAGCACACACAAAGTCCGTTCAAACCTTAGTTTACTAAATAAACCAGTTTTTTACAACAGCGGCTGTTAATTAACTGCATTAACAACCACTAAGAATTCAAAGAATAATACTGAAAGCTTACTGTGGTTGGCAGAATGCCCAGAAGCAATTTGCAGGAAGCTGATAAGATAAGCAAGACAAGACACGAAGGTATGTGAAATGGAGTTGTTCCCTGCAAATTGCTTCAGTCGTCGTTCCTCCTTAAATAGGATAAGGGAGTGGCCAATTAGCCCCAAGCCTTACTCTCAAGGAGACCTCTTCCTGAGGAGCCACTCCTGCCTTTTGGCAGCTCTGCGCACCCGTGCATCAAGAAGAGGCTCCTCCTCTTCGTCCTCTTCATTTAAGGGAGCTTCTGGAGGTTCTGAAGGCCCTGGCTGAATCCCCGCCCCAGCACCACATCTTCTCCAGCCTCCTCACTGTCCGACTCAAGTGCCAGCTGCACAGGCTGCTGGCGCAGCACCACACCAGCCGCCTCGCTGTCAGAATCAGCCACCAGCTGCACCAGCCGCTGACGGGCACAACACTATATGCCACCTTGAAATCCATAATGGGAAGAAAATATAAATTAAAGAAAATTTTAAAATGCATGTATCTAGTGAAAAACTATATGATCTCCTTCTCCTTTGTGAACATATATGCAACATTTTCATTACAATAGGAACTAGGGACTTGCAAAGTTTTTAAAGGTCTTTGACAGTTGTAAGCACCTTGCCACTCTGTATGAATCAAGGGAAACACACATTTTAATACAGAAAATACAATTAGGTTGTTGACAGGTTTTCTACTGCTTTGAGGTTTTCACAAAGAACATAGAAAGTTGTAACCACTTCTATACATGGATGAGTTGAAGGGGAGGGGGGGATTCAGTCTTGCAATGATTTCTATGACATTGAAACAACTAGTTAGCCAATGAGCTTTTCATGTCAATGTATTCTGTGCCTATCAAAGCAATTTTAGGGTGCAAGGGTGATAAGGGTAACAAGTTTCACTTATGTTCTTGGCTCTTGGCATCTTTAATGCATCCAGCCACAAACCTTAAACTTAGCTCGCTCTCTCTCTAGAATTAATGCAGTGTTAGATATCTGTACTGGTTCGACTAATGCAACTTTTAGCATTCTGAATCTGGAATCAAGGCTGATCAATGCAGTGTGCCCTTTGGGGTCAATCTTTAAAGACTGCAAGATTGGACAATACAAGCTTTACTGCTTTTAAGAATGGCATGTGTGCAAGACTACAAATATTGCTTTTTCTGCACTATTAGCTTTTTGGTGGCCTTCTCATCTTCGTGGCATTATGCTTCACTATACCAATCCACTTCTGCCATCTCTTTAACTCAATGCCAGCAAGACACAAACCTCAAACAACCAAGCTTTACGCACAAAAGAACAGATTTGCCATTGTGGCCTACCTCATCGGTTATCCCAGTAAAGCTGATTATGAGAGTTGGCACCTTTGAAAGCTAAGCAGAAGAGTAACACATGGAAAATAGTTAACAATATATTGCAGTGAAACCCTTCAAGAGATCCAATTGAGATTTGGTAAGATTAATATCTTTTACAGCATCTACTATCTACAGTACATCTATCTCATTCTGTCAAAAAACAAAACGCCTGCAGGCATTTTGATGTTAACCAACTTTTTTGCAATTGAATCTCAAATCATGAAGTGGCTTGCCTGAGATTCTTGAATAAGTGAGATTACATCATGCTCTCTTCAAGGCTCATATCTCCAAGTCAAATCAAATCAAGGTTGATTCACACCAGTTGAGTCTGTATATCAGAGCTAACCTTGGGTTCTTTTATTCAACAAAGCATTATTCAAAATCCAACCCAGAAGGCAACAGCAAACGTATTGTTGCCAAGAAAACTATATGGACGTAGCTAAAACGCTCAGACAAGCTTTGGTATATGATGATTTCCAGTTCAACAACATCTTCAAAACTTGACAATTCAAGCACAATATATAATAGGTAACGTAATTCACACAAATGCTGCAATTACATCCTTGTGTTTAGGATGTCTGACAAAAATTACAGAAACTGCAGGATGTTTGTGATTACATCCTCATTTAAAAGATGACATTTCTTCGCCTCCCCACAGACACCCATATTCTAGTAATTGGAGAAGAACGTCTAACTGTCGTAGGAAAGTCGGGACTAAGCCAAGCTCTTCAATGTAGGAAAGTTTTATTTGCGCAGGTTCAGACACCAAGGTACAGCAAAAATGTCTGAACCCCGAAGGGTGTACAAAAGCATATTCTTATATCTAAATTATGTATACATTTACTGGGTGGTACATTAGACATATATGGTGTTAGGAGGAACTGAAAGACACCTATTCCAGACGTTTGATCATAGATTAGACAAAATAAGGGAGTCACATGAATCTAGAGGGTAGTGCAGACGTTATCATATGCTATACATGACTTTTAGGGAGGAATGCAGAATACCAAGCCTTGACCTGAACCAAAGTCAGGCCTAGTTCAAAACTTTCACAAGTAATTCTTGGGATGATGTGGCTAGACCAAAGTCATAAAAAACAATTCTGGTTACTCACGGTGATTTACTGAAAGACGAGTTCCTTGGTTTTGGAGAATATAAACAATTGGAACATGGATCAAATGAAGAAAAGGAAATAGAAAAAAGAAACCTACAAATTGCCAAAGAATAAATAAAGCACACAAAATTGAATGTTTTAGGAGGAAGTTATTTTAAATGGACTGGAATAGTCATTCTAAGTAGTTCGTTACATGACATACTATTTGGGAGATGGTAATGATAAACAATAAAGAATGGGGTAGCAATAAGACTGAAAAAAAATTCTTTTGATGCAAATAAAGTAAGATTTAGACAGATGCTCTAGAATTCCTTTGCGTATTTGGGATATAATTAAGAGGAATTCAACTCTAAGGTTGATTTACATTTTGGGAGGCCTTCCATCATATTATTTAAACAAATAATGTGAATAAACTGAATGAATCCTGCGAGAACATCTTTGCTCAAATTACAATTACCTGTTGAGAAAGGGTGACCCAAATATGTGTTCTACTTGGATATATACAGTATTGCCAATATTTGAAAATTATCAAGAAATTGGGCATGGGAGTTGGCTAAGTGAATTAACATATAACACTGGAAAGAAAAATCTACACTTGATTGCCAGATATCAATTGTTATGTGTTGTCAGTCAGTATCCAACTTTCTTTAAGAAATGGTTAAACATGACCAAATTGGAAGGGGAGCAAATTGGCCATAGATAAGAGACAATGGAATTCAAGATGGACTGGACTTAGATCTCTTGTGCAAGGGTGCAAGGGAACTTGAGACTGATGACACGTTTGACCCCCTCCCTCGGGCTCAACCTGGTCATCTCCTACATCTAGGAGAAGCAGACAAGTAATTGCAGTGCAGAGCGAGGGCTAAGTCAGCAGTAACAACAGAACTGGGACTGATGCAGTAGACCCGTGAGGAGGAAAAAGTGTGGCAAAAAAGGAAACTGCTGGAGATAGCTGGAAAGTGAGAGAAGCAGAAGGCCTCACAGGTACCAGGGCCAGGAAAAAGGAGGCAAGGAATCATGCTGCAGCTTCAATGACACTAGCAGAAATGAGGCCTGAGAACAGGAGTAGGGGCTCTGCGAGCTGGCAGAGAGCAGCAAGGCAAGAAGACATTAGATTCAAGGTTGATTCAGCCTTCCACCCTTCTGAGGTGGGTAAAATGAGGACCCATATTGTTGGGGGTGATATGCTGATTCTGTAAACTGCTTAGAGAGCAGTGGTGGGTTGCCCCCAGTTCGGACCGGTTCTATAGAACTGGTAGTAAAACTGGTGGGAGGCTCCGCCCACTGACCCTGATGTCATCAGTAGCGATCTGCGCACCCGATCCCATTGAGAACCAGCAGTAAAGGTAAGTAGAACCCAGCCCTGTTAGAGAGGGCTGTAAAGCACTGTAAAGCGGTATATAAGTCTAAGTGCTATTGCTATTCTGGTCTTCCAGAAGAGTCTGATGAAGCCACCAAGCTTTTCGCCTGGTTTTAATTCCCCACCAGCCTTCAGGAGCCATTCTCCATAGGCTGCTCTCTCAGCGTAACACTAGTAGAAATCTAGAAGGAAGAGAGAAGAAAAGATGACAAGATCAAAGTGATTTTTTTCAGAACTAGCTATCATGATGTTCAAGGAAAAATGGGTGTTGAGGGGTTGGTGTGTGAGCGGGCTCTCAGGGAACCCCTCTAATCCAATGATTTGGCTTTAAAAACAGAAACACGAATTCTAAAATGAAACAGCAATCAAACACTGAAAAGCATCCCATGGTGAAGTGCGTTTCTGCAAGCAATACAAAGAGCACATCACAGAGACAGGCCCTTAAGATGATATCGTGATCTATTAAAGGTCGTCTCGTGGGCGGAGCAAAGGAGCAGGATAAGTGATCACCTTATCTCAAAAGTATCCCAACTTGATGCTGCTGATAAAGTAGAGCACAGAAACGTAAGGAAAGCAATCCAGCTTTCTGATCTTAAAGCAAAGGCAATCCTTTGTTCCAGGAAGTGGCAGAAGAGAGGAAGAAAGTCCTGCGTGGCATGTGGCAAGGAAATGAAAAGTCGCATCAAGAAATCAAATTAAAAGATAGTGAAATTGCTCATCTAAAAGAAGGAACTGAAGAACTGGCAGAACTAGCTGGCCAGGCATATTATACAGCAAATATGATAGAGCAAATAACTGGATGAGGACCAGAAAGCCTTTCGAAAAAATTAGAGCTGGAGAGAAAATTGCATATGAAGAAAACAATTTTGTTGAGGAGGAGTCAGATGGTGAATCAGAAGAGAAATATTCAAAATTCTCCAGTAGTTCTACAGAGATAGTTGCAGATGTGCCTATTACTGAGAAAATTAAATCTGAAACTATTATGCCTCCAAAGGAGGGAGGAGATGGGGAGGCAGAAAATCTCCTGAAAACTACACATTTGTCTGAGATTTGGAGGATGGGGTGTCATTACCAAGTATACCAGAATGAGTAACAGTCTTGTCAGAAGTATTTGACTGTATTTAGCCACTTGATAAATTGAAAATACTATGTATTTCAGCTTGAAAATGGCTTTTATTCATATGCTAAGGGATGTGTAAATTACCAATAAACTTACTCAGACAATTTAATGATATTCAAAGGGAAATGGTGGATTAATTCCTCAGGTATTAGGATAGATGCATGACAGCTGAAGTCAACCAACTAACTACAAGTCAGAAAGAAAGAGGAAAAATATCTTGACCAAAAATGTCAACAAATAGAAGGAAGTAATAAGAAAAGAATGTGAGGTATGTTTTAGAAAATCAGAAAAATCACACACAAAATTTAAAATTAAAATTTACAACTAAGGTGGGAAAAATTGAAAAGATGATTAGGTTTGTATCACTTTATTTAGTGATAAGAGATGGAATATGGGAAAAACAGATAAATGCTTGTAACTTTAGAGTTACTAAATGTGTTTCTATTTGTGATGAAGGTTGAAAGTCGCTTAGTTCTTTTCTCTTCATAATATTCTTACTTTTTTCTTCTCTTTTTCTTCTTTCTTTCTTTCCTTTTCCCTGCACTATTTTAATAATAATAGTAACTTTATTGTCATTGTATGGGTATATACAGTATACCCATACAATGAAATCCATTTAACACCCAAAGACCAGGTCCAACACACATAACAATCCCCAAACACACTCCACCCACCACAGTTTTACTCCTTCTCTCTATTTTTTCTTTAAGTTTAATTGGTATTAGATTTTATTATTATAATCAAAATTCTTAATAAAGATATATAATATATATATATATATATAT
>WNWU01000006.1:17714825-17743098 GCA_012654045.1 Ptyas mucosa
ATATATATATATATATATATATATATATATATATGAAACAAATCTACTAGAAAGTACGGTAATATACAAAAATCAGAAAAGCAGTTGGCAAATGAGAAAATATCAGGTGAAGATGAAATATCTAAACTATTTAAAGATATAGGAGAAGAGACAGTTAAAATGCTAATGTCAACAAATATGTGGCCTTGAGGATACAAAGATCGATGTTTATAACTACGCCTATGAAGACAGAAGATCCAAGGAAATGTGCAAATTACCAAACCATACCGAACCATGTAAATATACTGAAAATACTAATTCAACACAGAATCTTTTAAGTTCTTTCACATAAGAACAGAGACCTACATGGAAAGAGGAACGCCAAATGAACCCACATGTTTCAGAAAAGGGAGATAGAATGTGAAATCAGATAGCTACTATAAGAAGCATGAACAGGAGGTTTAAGTTTGCTTTACTGCCTATAGCAATAGATGGAATATATTAAGGCAACTGGATGTGCCAGAACAGCTTGTTCTTCTAAAAAAATAACTTTCCTGTGAATGAGAAACAATTGTAAAACTAAACATGGAGAAACAGAATGGCTCATAGTAGGAATGAAACCACATTATGCATATTCATCTTGTATTTGTTTAATGGACGGAAATTTAACTGCCCAGAGTCACTGGGAGTTGAGCAGCAATGTAAATTTAATAAATAAATAAACTTTGTTATAAGAATGGACGAATTTAGCAGACGTCACCCCCACAAATTCCATTACAATTTCTAAACAAAGTTAACAAAGGATTTCTATACCAATATTGTGGCATGTTTGCTATAATGTCGTCTGTGAGGAAGGGAGGCAGGAAAAGATATTGTCAGCAGTGGTGGGGGGGGGGATAAAGATCAGCTGTTGAACTGTAAAGCTGTGAGGCCTTCAGAAATCTCAGATACCAGGCTCTTCCCACATAATTCAAGTTAACTAAGCCCCCTTTTGATATTTTCTGAGTGAGGAGTCCTTAGCACCCTCTGAGTTTCAGATCTGCCAACAACCAGCCATGGAGACCACTAGGAAGAAAAGCAGGAGAATTCATGTTGGAATAATCTTTCTGAGGCTGTTCCCAAGAGCCCAAGGAGCACCCAGGAAATAAAGAAAAATGCTACTTTTACAGATGTTCTGCAAGGCATAGTCAGAGCAAAAATGAAACAATAAAATTCATTAAAACATAGGACTTAACATTTTATCAACAGCAACAATAAAATAGTCACATGAAGGCATGAGGAATCTACCTACACCATCATTCTGGAACTGGAATAGATACCGTTTGCCAATCTTCTCCAACAATATTTCTTTTGGCATAAGAAGAGGCTCAGAAACATGAAAAGGTGGCACAGACATGAAGCCTCTAAGAAATCTACCCTTGCATGGTTAACAAGGGGAAGGATATTTCACTACCTTGGCACCTCCAGGTACATCTAGAGTAAATTCTGTCCCAAATTCTGGGTACCTTCAGTGCAAAGTATGCTAATGGAGATACCCAAAGGTTTGATTTGATCTTTATCTTTTCACAGTATGTTTCCTACTTGATTTGGCTAATTCAGCTCAGCTCTGATTCTTGGAATGGACAGTAGCAGCTCAGCATCCAAGGCCATCTTGATATGAGTATGACAGTCCCAAATCCTAATCCTTCCCAGACAGATTGCTCCCCAGCACTCATGTATAATATCAATATCAGCATTCCAATTCTTTGGCACCCCTGTGCTGTGGGATTATCACAAACTACCCAGTGTAGCAGGAAGTTGAACAAGTGACCCACAAGACCGTAGAGTTATTGGGTTTTTTTAAAAAAATCTCATTTTGTGCCCTTCAGTATAGCTGGCAGGGAGGTTTAATACATAAGTATTCAGCAGAAACTCTAAGAAACTACTCCAGGAAGGCAGGGGATGAAAGTTTTCAATAAAGTCGCTCTGGACAAAATTGGAAGATGTTGAATTTTAACTTTAGCAATAAGAGAGAATAACCACATTAATTGTTAAGTAAAACTAAATCACCGCATTCAAGATGATCGAGCAGAGCAGAGTGCAAGTTCATTTGTGAGCTCTTAACAATTCTTCAGGACTGAGTGTTCCAGTGTCAGATGTATAATTGCTTCCTTTCACATGAGGACATGTTGACCTTACATGTTTCCCAAGGATGTTAGAAAGAAATGCTTCTTAGCCAAACAATTACTTCTTCTGAAATAAATGAATTTCCAGGAGCTTTTTAAGCTAACAGCTGGCTTCAGTATTTCCTCAACTAAGCCTTAATGCATTGCATACATTGCTCTAACATTAACCCTAACGGCTATGTTCAAAAGAGAGTTTTCAGCACTGCACCCTTTTGCCCTGAAAGGCATTCCTCAGCCTTACAAGAGAATGTATTACAGGTAGTTCTTGACCTATGGCCAGTTGTTTAGCAACCATTGGAAATTACAATGGATTTCCCATTGGGTATTTATGACCAGTTTCAAAGGGCCCGCCCCAGTGGTCACATGACCACATGTCAGATACTCAGCAACTAGGCCACAGTTATGGTCGTTTGCAGTATCCCACAGTCACATGACCGTATTTTACAACTTTTTTTGCCAAAAATAAGGAGCCTTGGTGGAGCAGCGGACTAAAGTGCTGTTAAGTAGCACTTAAGTAGCACTTAGCTGCCAACTGCCTGCAATTACTGCAAGTTCAAATCTCACCAGGCTCAAGGTTGACTCAGCCTTCCATCCTTCTGAGGTAGGTAAAATGAGGACCTGGATTGTGGGGGCAATAAGCTGACTTTGTATAAAAAAAAGAACACCGCTTAGGGGGGCTGAAAGCCCTACTAAGCAGGTATATACAAAAGTATGAAGGCTATTGCTTAACGCATTGTAAAGCCATCCTGAGTCTCCGGAGAAGGGCAGCATATAAATTGAACCAATAAATAAATAAATAAAATAAAATCTATTTCCAATTTTTGGCAAAAGTAGCTCATAGCAAACAATTGGTTTGCTTAATGACCATGGTATTCACTTACCAACCACAGTATTCACTTTATGCCCTCCACATTTGCTCTACAACCATGAGCCACATGATGGCAGACCATGACATTATATACTGTCTATGTAGATCAGATGCATATAGCCAGATAGCTACTTGTAACTCATTCCAGTGTATTAGCACAGGTAGCAGGGATTCTTACTATCCTAGTATTGATAAACAGAGTTTGTAGATTCCAGGTACACTTGAGATACATTGAAGGTCAACTTAGAATGCAGAGTTGATGCTATTTTCAACTTTGGTTCCAAATTTTTATTAGTTTATCAAAATTTAAAATACGAAGAAAAATGAAAATAATTGGAAAGTAGAGGAGGAAAAAAGGGAAGAGGAAAAAGCGTAAGAGGAAAGGGGAAAAAGTAAAAAAAAAGCATTGACTTTCAAATCTTTTTAGCGCAGTAGAATAAGATAACATACAGCCTCAATGTTTTACTTTTACATAATAGCATACACAGTACTAGCCATTTCTATAACTGCAAGCCTAAATAATCAGCAAAACCCAAAGTCAACCTTTCATTTTCTTTTCTATCTCAAGCACAAAGTTCAGCAGTGGTTTCCAAATGGAAATAGGGTTAGCTGTATTCTTTTCTTTGATTAGGGCAGTCAATTTAGCCATCTCTACTAGTTCCATCAGTTTTTCTAGTGAGTCATGCAATGTGGAAGTTAAAGTACCGATGCTATTTTCAACTTTGAGAGAATGGAATTTATTTATTTTTCAGGCCCTTCAAGTAAAACATTTTTAAGACACAAGTGTGAAGTGTTATGGGCAACCATGTTTCTTTCTTAACATAAGCTTCAGAACTTTCACCTTTGCCCATGTCCATCAAGGATGGGAAGATAGATAAAAATTTGATGAGTGATGCAGAATATTTTGAAAAAAAGGTTGAAATTTACTCCACAATTGTTTTTATTGGGAATAACAATGGATTGTACATCATCAGAGACTAAACTGATCCTAAATCTAATATTGGCAGCTAGGCTGCTGGTTGCGCAATATTGGAAGAAGGACTCTTTGCCTACTATTGGAGATTGGATACTGAAAGTAGCGAACTTAGCGGAAATGGCGAAAATTTCAGCGTATTTGAAGGACTATTCACAAGAAAGATATATATCGGAATGGAGAAGATGGATTGATTATATTCAAAATAAGTACCAGACAAGAAAATACTGAATAGCTTATGAATGAATGTTGAATTTTAGATGTATTATGTTATCCATAGCGAAGTTAAGGTTTTAGGGGGGATTTGTTAGTTTAAGGATAGTTAGTTTAATTTAGCTTATGATTGCTAATTGAAATACCCTGTATTTTGCTCTGGGAAGTCTGGGGGGGAGGGTGGGAAGGGGTGTTGGGGAGGTGGGGGGAGGGAAAAAGGGAGGGTGGAACAATGGGGAGGGGAAAATGTTTTTTGTGTAAAACTTTTCAATAAAAAAAATAAATTAAAAAAAAAGGATGGGAAGATAGGAACTTTGAATATTTTTTGCATCCAAACTGCATACAATTTGAAACGTTTGGAAAACTGCTGATAACAGTGCACGAATAGATATATCACCAAATTCAAAGCCAATCTTGTTGCTTCTGACAGATTGGTTGTTTTATATCATTTTGAAACTGCAAGAGTAAGCGAGATTACATTTCTATAACTTTCAAACTACCAGTTGAAGGAGAATGAAATTAAGTTAGTTCCATTTTGCACTAAAAGGTGCAGGCACCTTTTGTTCTGATGTGATGGCAAAGAATACATTATTTGTGTGATGGGGATGCTAAGATTATAGATGAATTTCTCTGCGGGTTGCTTATCAAAACATTTCTATCAAAACATTTTCCCTCATCTGCATTAATATTATTTGAAACTAATGGGTTTTATACCCTGGAGGAGCAAAATGGTGAAGCCAATAGGGATAAATGCCCAGTGTAAACACAGCATTATTTTTGTGTTATTAAAAAAATGTTAAGGGAGGCTGACCAAATAAGAAACACAGAAAACTGAGTAAATGTAGACAGAGCTATTATTTTCCTTTTTTCATAGAACTGCATGAATCACAAGTGTCATGTTCATAAGGATGATTTCTTTAGGGGAAAAAAACAACTTGATGAGGAGGTTCACGACACAAATAGTTTTAAAATATTTATTGGCAATGGCTGCTTTTACTAGAGTAGCCAGTGGCTAATAAGGTTGTGGGTCCTAAATCCAGAAATGTTCTTCTTTCTTTGCTATTCAAACTCTGAGGGCCTTTCTATTCAAACATCTCAAACTGCTACTTAGTTCTGGTTGTATTGTCATAGAATCAACATCTTGAGAAAAATTTATTCATACGTTCATTATCCCTAAAGGTATCTTGCTATGAATTAATTGGTCCACAATTGCACAATTGTCTGCTTTTGCTCTGCAAATGTCTCCGCCTGCTACCTGCACAAGGTAAAAGTGGGTGCCAGGACTAATAGCCATTGGCAAAGATAATCCTTTCAACAGAATTTGGGAAGAAAGAAAGGATAGGGCAGATGCTAGATAGATGTCCAATTCGCCTCTACGTAAAGAAAATAAAAGCTAGTTGTTTTCCCAACACATACAAATGCACCATATGTTCATACACAATGCATTCGTTCCTTCACTATAAACAAGGCATATACAGGTAGCCCTTGACGTATGATCACAATTTAGCCCCAAATTTATGTTGCTAAGTGAGACAGTTGTTAAGTGAGTTTTGCCCCATTTTTATGACTTTGCCTGCCACAGTTGTGAAGTGAATCACTGCAGAGTTTAAGTTAGTAATACGGTTGTTAATGAATCTGGCTTCCCCTTTGACTTTGCTTATCAGAAGTTTCAAGTTTCAAGTTTATTTAATTTGTATACCGCCCTACTCCCGAGGGACTCAGGGCGGTGAACAGCCATAAATAAAATATATGAATACAACATTTAAAACCCACTAAAATCCAATTAAATAAATTTGGCCAAAGCAATATTAAAACCCTAATAATTTAAAACAGATTAAAATTTATAATATTATTAAAAAGGGGGAATCAGGCCAGGCCTGCCTGGTGAAATAAAAAGGTCTTAAGAGCGCAGCTTAGGTCACAAAAGCTGATCATATGACCCTAAAATACTGCAACAGTAATATGAGTCAGTTGCCAAGCATCAAAATTTTGACCACATGACCATGGAGATGCTACAACAGTCATAAGTGTGGAAAACGGTCATAAGTCACTTTTTCAGTTCCATTGTAACTTTGAATGGTCACTCTAAACGAACTTTGGCAAGTCAAGGACTACCTGTACAAACAGAGCATCCTGGCTGAGGAAGAAGATTAAGGAAAGTTCAAAACTTGCCTATTTTCAACTCATCTTTGAATGCAAAGGAAAATAGGATTGATTGATTGATTGATTGATTGATTGAGCCATCCATTTCACAGCAGACATTCTGGGCTCTCACAAAAGTTAAAACCATCACAGCAATATAAACATATGATATCCCAATTAAACCAAACAAAACAAACCACATCACCAACAAAGCTCATGTAAATGCCCAAAAGCTGAAGATTCTTCAGAATCTTACAAAAGACTAACAAGATAAGGGCCATCTGGACCTCTGGGAGACAGCTGTCCCACAGGGCAAACACAAAGAAGTCACAACTCCAGAAAAAAAATTAACATTTTGCTGCTGTTCCCCATAGCTAGTTAATTCTATGCAGGGTAGAAAAGAACCCCAGGAGTTGCTACACTGTAGAAAATATAGAAAAAACTCTGTTTTCACCAAGGTCACCCATTTAGGAAGAGATAAAGATGTGAAGATGCCCCATTTTTTTTAAGGATCTTGCAAATAGATTATTTCACTAGGGAAAAAGTTTTGAAAGTAAAAGGGAGGAAACATTTGAAAAAGAAGTTAGAATCATTGATTAAATGTAAGTTAATGAAGCATTCTATGGTGCAGACAGACTCCAGCTCTATATTATACCAAAGGTAATCTGATTTTGAATGCCCACTCACAGCATCTTCTGGATCCCATGGATTTCTAACGATCAATAGAGAGCGGAAATGTTCTGGTGCAACAAACCCCTCAGTTGAAGCCTTGGTGATAAATTGGAATGACCAGCTGTTGTTGTCTCTTCTTCACAGTGTGTCTCTTAAATTACCTCTACCTGTGAGCAATGAAATGGGCAGGCAGAGCACCTATGGCAATCAGATATATCTGAGCATAGCTTATAGCACATTGGATAGCCTACACTGTGGAAGTGAAAGAAAAGCAAATATGTAGAATTGTTCCTCCACAGATACAGTGGAGGTAGAAGGGAGAGAGGTGGGGGAGGGAGGGTGAATTGATAGAAATAATAGAGATGATAGAGATATATTTTCTCTACCTCCACTGTATCTGTGGAGGAACAATTCTGGATGGTAAGGCATCTGACTACCTGAGAATTGTGGAATGTTCTATGGATTTTTTTGACAAAGGTGCTTGTATCTATTAAGAGATCCACGTCATCTTTCCCCCCATAGGATGAGGCCAATGAATTATCCTGTACTGTTGAATCTATTCCTGTTTGCCATGAGGATGTGGAGAGAGTGCTTGGAGTGTTCAACCTGCTACAGGTTGTTTTAAAGGTCTTGGTTGGTCTTGGAGAGAAGAGATATGCTGAGGGAAATGTTAATATTAAGGGAAGCATTAATTCAGCCTGGGAGATGACAATGTGCCTTAAAGGCAGGAGTGTTCGTCTCCTCTTTAAAATAAAATTTTTACTCAGACCATCTTCTTTAACGACTCTTAAGGACCTCTCACTAACTTACATTTTCTTGCCAAGACAATATTTATGTATGATGGTATGTATGTACGTATGATGGTAAAAGTATAGTGGCCAACTGACTCTAAGCATTCCTGGAAGAGATTTTTTTTAATCTTTTTTGTTTGCATCTTTATTTTGGGCCAAATCCTATTACAGAGTTGGCTATGGTTGCCTCAAGGGAGCATGACAGAATAAAATATTACTGCCTTTAATTGACTATAGTATCTTCCTGGATTGCCTTAAAGGTGAGGGATCAGAGGCGTGGTTTCTACTCAAAGTGCAGATTCCAAAAGGTGGCACTGGGGAGATATTGTTTTACCTTATAGTTTTTATGTTAGACTCTTTCTTTTATGCTCTTCAACATCCATATGAAAGTATCAAGAAAGTATCAAAAGAGCCAAGGTGGCTCGGTGGTTAGAGTGCTGTACTGCAACTACTTCAGCTGACTGCTAGTTCAGCAGATCAGCGGATCAAATCTCACCGGCTCAAGGTTGACTGAGCCTTCCATCCTTCTGAGGTGGGTAAAATGAAGACCCAGATTGTTGGGGGCAGTATGCTATGTAGTATACTGTCTTTGTTGTAAGCCGCAATGAATGAATGAATGAATGAATGAATGAATGAATACATACATACATACATACATACATACATACATACATACATACTTCTCCAGAGACTCAGGGCAGCTTACAATGTGTTAAGCAATAGCCTTCATACTTTTGTATATTTATACAAAGTCAGCTTATTGCCCCCATAATCTGGGTCCTCATTTTACCTACCTTAGAAAGGATGAAAGGCTGAGTCAACCTTGAGCCTGATGGGATTTGAACTTGCAGTAATTGCAGGCAGCAGATGTTAAGTGGATGTTAATGACTGCCTTAGTCTACTGAGCCACCATAGTATTTGGAGTCATCCAATAAATTATATCTCTGACAGCTTCTGATTTGGACCAAATAGGGTCTGGGTGAAGGAGAAGGGAATCCAGACACCTCAGAGGGCATAATAGTTGGGGAAGACTTCAACCAAGTGGCCCTTCCTGCTCTTGATGGAGTTTTTTCCCTAGAGAATGATTCATAGTTTTGGGGTGCTTTTTGATCCCCCCCTTGCAGGTTTATGTGCTTAGTTCAACAAAGTAGTAAGGAGTGCTTATATCAATTACCTCCTTTGTTGGACAGTTAAGACCTGGCTACCATCATCCACATGCCAATTACTCCCAATTTAAGATGACATGTGCTAGATGGGGACATCTTTGAAGAAAATTGCCACATGTTCTAATAAAATTCATCCAGGCTTCTGTTAGGTGCTCAGAGGTGGCTCATTTGCAGTGACAGGTCCAGCATTTTGGAAATTCTTTCCCCAGCAGTTAAATTGGCACCTCTTCTTGGTCTGGTTTTTTTTCAAATTTATCTTTATATCTTATATCTTTACTCTCTAAGAAGTAGCCATTTTAATGAGTAAAAAAAAATGTGCGGGTTCCAGGCAGCAGCAGCTGAAAGCTATTTTGAATTACAAGAATGAGAAACAAAAACTGTCACATTCAAAAAGAGTTCCCATGCAGAGACTTTACCTACTCCTTCCCCTTGTGAATTAATTAGAGTGGCATCCCTAAGAGTTGGCTGCTTTCAACATTCTGTTGCAAGCTCCACCCCTTTTTCACCATGCACACAGAAAAGGGGTGGGGCTTGACTCATGTTGTCATGATGCTGCTTTGGTCATTCTGCACCTTGGTGGCACAATGGTTGGATGCAGTACTACAGGCTGCTTCTGCTGACTGCTAGCAATTTGGCAGTTCGAATCTCACCAGCTCAAAGTTGATTCAGCCTTCCATCCTTCTGAGATCGGTAAAATGAGGACCCAGATTGTTGAGGGCAATATAACTGCTTTGACTCTGTAAACCACTAAGAAAGGGATGTAAAGCACTATGAAGCGGTATATAAGTCTAAGTGCTATTGCTATTCTGATGAAAGCAGCAAGATCCTTTCCCGCTACAACTGTTGTTGCTGTGACCAGAAGAAAGAGGGAAAGAAAATGCTCCCTATTATACTCGGACCCAATTCAGACTCTAATTTGCTGAATTTGTAGACACCAGGCATTACAAAGCTAGTACCTAAATTTGCCAAATTTAGGCAAAGATGGTGGTATGATCCTCGTCCCTTTTCCTTTGTATCGTATTCTTTGGATCATGATGTTTTAGCTTACAAATATTACAATTTAGATTACAAACTTGACAGCAGGAATGTTTTATTATTGCTCTTTATAAGCTATTCTGAGGCATAAGCGTCATTTTGGAGAGTTGTAAAGTGGGTGGTAAGAGATCAATCGATGCTTATTGTATAGCAGATCAAATATTTATTTTAGCCCAAATTCAACATTTTTTATGCTTAATATCACGTGAGTGATTCAATAATATTGCTTTCTTATTTATGAATTTAGAAGGTCTGTATTTCTCTCTCCCACAAACATGCAATTTTATTTTATTGTTCTGACCATCAATAGAGAATTAAGTGAGATCACACTTTATCATTTTTATTCTTTTCCCTCTGTACATCTAGAATACTTCCTGTCATCATGCCACAATTTTGACTAGCAAAGATTTAACCTCATGTACAGAATAATAAAATTTAAACTTTATTTCCTTTTCTTTCTTTCTTTTTGGACAGTTAACAACCAGAAATATATAGAATATTTTAACCCCTGTTTCAAATAAAGGCAGTTTTTGTATCTTGAATATAGATAGTCCTCAATTTATGACACCAGTTGAGATTGGGATTGCAGCAATGAAGTTGTAAAGCATGACATCATATGACTTCATTGCATAGCAAATGGCAATACAGGCAATCCTGGTTGTCATAATCCATTAGCAATACCAATAGCATTTAGATTTATATACATTCCATAGCACTTTACAGCCTGCTCTGGATGGTTTACAATCTAAAGCATTATTGGCATATTGACCCCAACAATCTGGGTCCTGACCTCGGAAGGATGGAAGGCTGAGTCAACCTTAAACCAGGGGTGGTATTTGCTTACCTTCACTACCGGTTCGCAAATGTGAGCGTGCGCGCCTCCTCCACGCATGCGCAGAGCCTTCTGCGTATGCACAGAGGATCAAAAATAGGACGTGATGACGTCCTGGCGGGTGGGCAGAGCCTCCCGCTGCCGGAGCTACCGGATCACACAATCCGGATAGAGCCGGCTGAATTTCACCACTGCCTTGAACCTGTCAAGATCAAACGACAGGTTGTGGGCAGAGTTTGCTTGCGATACAGAATGCCTGTAGATTGTGCATTGTAGCAACAACTATGGTACAATTGCAATTGGAACTCTGCATTTAGCACTGAATATCCAATCATGCATTTATTAACATTGTTTACTGAATCATTGGATGGTTAATCATCCACTTGTTCAATCCGTTTATCATCTGGAAGATTATGGATTATTTTACTGACAACAGAAATGCAATAGTAGTAGTAGCAGTAATATCACCATCATCACCAATCTCTGAATGTTGTATGCATCATGGCAGGGATGGGTAATATTATAGAGAGGATGAGGCCAAAATCATTTAAATGTACCTTACTAAAAGATTTTTTTGCTATTGATCAGTGCAGTAATGTCAGAATATTTTCCTAAAAAATTGATATACTTATATATATATCTTTGACCTACAACAATTCAATTAGTGACCGCTCAAAGGTACAATGGCATGAAAAAGTGACTTATGGCCATTATTCACACTTGCAACCATTACAGCGTCCTCATAGTCACATGACCAAAATTCAGACGCTTGACAACCGACTTATATTTATGACAAACTGCACAGTCCCAGGTCAAGTGATCCCCTTCTGAGACCTTCTGACAAGCAAAGTCAATGGGGAAGCCAGATTCACTTAACAACCATGTTACTAATTTAACAACTGCAGTGATTCACTTAACAACAGTGGCAAGAAAGATCATAAAATGGGGCAAAATTCACTTAACAACTGTCTTATTTAGCAACAGAAACGTTGGACTCAGTAACGGCCGTAAGTCAAGGACTGCCCATTCAAGAAAGATGCATACTTATATATTGTGTTATGGATTCCACCTCAAAAATTCCACTGCTTGCATTTCTGCAGTGCACAAAAATAATCCTAAGAAAAATGCATGTGACATTTTGAGAGTACAGTTCTTTTATGTTGTCTCAAATAATGTGACAATCACGAAATATACGACACCCTCTTTCAAAGAGTACCATAATATTTAACAATGGAGCTTTACTGTTGGAAGAACAATAAGGGCTTAAGTTGCTGAAAACATCACTTGGCATGCCACACATTTCATGGTGGTAGGAGTTCCTAGTTTTATATTTCAAAGACTATGAATGGACATAGCTTTACGGTTGCTTTTATGTCTGGTTGCTTGAAGGGGCCTCCTTAGCAACATCAGAAACTTCTGTCTTTATTGCTAAAACATTCCTCACAAACTTTCAAAGGGATAATGACTAATGACTTCAGAGAGGTAATGATTACACAGCCTATTATATCAAATGGAATTAATCCAAATTTGTGCTAATTGGAACATACAGGTAGTCCTTGTTTAGCAACTGGCTTGTACACTCAGTTATGACGGTGATGAGAAACTAACTTTGTAAAATCCTCACGCTGATGACCCATCACAGGTCTGTAATACAAAGGAAAACAAATGAAATCATAAGCAGAGTTGTGATTCCACTTTGCAACCTCTTTACTTAATAACTGAGCAGCTGGTCCTATGGCATTCAGGGCTGTCTGCATATACCCGATTTTTGTTTTCTTTCTCTTTCTTTCTTTCTTTCTTTCTTTCTTTCTTTCTTTCTTTCTTTCTTTCTCTTTCTTTCTTTCTTTCTCTTTCTTTCTTTGTTTCTTTGTTTCTGTTTCTCTTTCTTTCTTTCTTTCTCTTTCTTTGTTTCTTTCTTTCTTTCTCTTTCTTTCTTTGTTTCTTTGTTTCTCTTTCTTTCTCTCAAGAGAGAGGGGGAGAGAGATTGGTTTTTACATAAATTTTATTTGGGTTTTCTGTCAGTTAAAAGCACATATGACATTCTGACTAAATTATGCCTCCATTCTAAAACAAATGTTATTTCTAACAATTGAAAATTCTGGAACCAGGAAAACTAGCTTGACATGAACCAATTAGCTAGTATTCAAACCTATTTGATGAAAGTTGTCATGATTACAGAACAAAGAAGATTTTAAGTCTGTTGTTTTAGAAAATGGAGCACTACTCAAGTTTTGACTAGAGGCTCATGCGTAAGCAGAAGGGGAAGGAGAAAAAAAAAAACAGATTTTCTGACTTCAGCAAAATAACCTCCTGTTCAAAGCCCAGTCAGGCTCGTCAGCTGGAACAGAAATGTTGAATCAGGTTGAATACACTGATCTCTGTTTGAAAATGGACTGACTTGAAACATCATTTTTCTTGGGGTATTATTCATGCTTGACAATATCATTTTGGGCCCAAGACAGCTAACTCAGCAGCACGAAAGCTGATATTTTCACAAAGCATCTTTGCTTACAGGGCTTCCCTTTTGGATTGGCTCAAGTTAGCCTTTGCTGGCCATTTCAGTTGCCAGGTTCCAGAGCAAGCTGAAATCCCCATAAATTTTTATATCCTCTTTTTTTTATATAAATAAACAATTGATTACTGCTTGAAAGATATTAAAAATGTATGAATGTTTAGTTTAGACATTTTATTAAGTTTGGAACAGCTACATTCCTCTGAAGCACTGCAAGTCGCAATGGCCAAGATGCCAGACCTTCCCCACACCTGTTAGTAAATACTTACAAATGCGAAATTCTCTCACAGGTGCTAAGTATATTTCAAGAGAAATATAGGAAGGTACTCTCCAAAACATGGGATAACCTAAGAACAGAAATAGGGTTAAGAGATGTCTGGCGAGACTTCTATCCTATGCAAAAGTACTTTACATATTTCTCCCCCAGGCATAGATCATGGTCCAGGATAGATATGGTCTGGTCAACATCAGATTTGAAAGAAGGCATAAATTCGGTGGAAATAGGGACGAATACATGGGCAGACCACCACCCTCTGGTAATAAAATGGAAGGGGTCCACTAAAAGAGCGAGATGGTCTATGAGGGCTGAGATCATGAAAGATGAGGGATTTATAAATATGATTTAAAAAGAATTAGATCATTTTTTTGCCAAAAACAAGAGAGAAGATACTTCCCTTCAAAATATTTGGGATACTGCCAAAGCAATAGTTAGGGGATTGGTAATAATCTACACCTACCAAATGGAAAAAGGAGAAGGCCAAACGGATTGAGTTAATGGCTGAATTGGAGAAAGCTGAAGGAGTGCTATGTTTAGATCCACATAATAATTTGATTAAGGAGAAAATTGATTTGATTAGGCATGAGTTATCTCTGCTAGATCAAAACGATTTGGTGAATAAAATTTGGAAATGTCAACAAAACCAATTTGAGCATGCTAACAAGCCGGGCCGGTGGTTGTCATACAGATTAAGAAAAGAGGCACAATCTAGAAAGATTGAATTTTTACAGGACCCTATGGGAAATTTGGTAGGTACTGCAGAGCAAAAAGTAAAGGTGGCCCAAGATTTTTATACTGCCTTCTATAGCCAAGAAATTCATCAGGAAGATAAAGTCAAGAGTTATCTCCAGAACCTACAATTGGAGATGATTCTGGATTACTGTAAAGGAATTCTAAATGCAGAAATTACAGTCGGGGAAATAGCAGTAGCTATCAAGAAACAAGCCAATGGCAAGACTCTGGGACCGGATGGGATTCCTAGTGAATTTTATAAAGGAGTCTGACTCACTTAGTTTGTACATCAAAGATTTATTTAATGAGGTTTTATTACACTCTAGGATACCCTGGTCCTGGACAGAAGCCTACATTTCCCTAATCCCGAAACCAGATACAGATAAAACTCTGATCCAGAAATATAGGCCAATCTCGTTTCTGGATGTGGATTACAAGATTTTTGCGACAATACTAGTTGAGAGACTTCGGGTGTTCCTGTCCCGATTTATCCACCAAGATCAGAATGATTTCCTACCGCATAGGCACGTAAGAGATAACTTAAGGGTAGTATTGAACACCTTAGAATACTATGAGACACAGCTTGATAAACCAATGGTAATGATTTTTCTGGATGCCCAAAAGGCTTTTGATAGAGTCAACTGGGATTTTATAATACAACAATTGGAAGTGATGGGTTTGGGGTCTCAATTTACAAGGGCAGTTCAAGCCATCTACTCTAAACAGTTGGCAAGGTTACTGTTTAATGGATCACTATCAGATGAGATACAGATTTATAAAGGTACCAGACAAGGATGCCCTCTTTCACCGCTGCTTTTCATTTTAACACTTGAACCACTTCTTAAGACGATCAGGCAGGATTTGGAAATTAAGGGCTTAAAAGTTAAAGGGGAAGAATATAAACTCCAAGCATTCGCCGATGATTTGGTTTTCATATTAGAAGATCCCCTTATTATGGGACCAAAATTACTTACTAAATTAGATGAATACGGGGAGGTAGCAGGATTAAAAATCAATAAGGATAAAACCAAAATGTTAACAAAAAAATTGTCAGGTGCCCAAAGGGAACAGATCCAAAGTATTATGGGGATTAATTGTGTCAAAAAACTTAAATACTTAGGTATTTGGCTTACAAATAGATGTTCTTCTATCAAGGAGCTCAATTATTCCAAATTATTAATAGATACAGCGAATGAAGTGGAAAGATGGCGGCATATTCAGATCTCATTTTTGGGTAGAATTGCTGCGATAAAAGCCCATGTTTTACCAAAATGGATTTTTTTATTCCAAACGGCTCCTGCAAGATTGGATAAAAACTTTTTTCGGAAATTAGATCAAATTCTAAGCAAATTTATTTGGCAGAGTAAAAAACCCCGTATAAAAAGAAAAATGCTGCAAGAGCACAAAACAAGGGGTAGCTTGGGGCTCCCTATGTGGGAATTTTATTACCAAGCTTCATCCCTGGTTTGGATAAAAGATTGGGTGATCCTCTCAAGAAAGCACATTTTGGCAATCGAAGGATATGATTTGCAGCGGGGATGGCATTCCTTCTTGTGGTCTCAGAAAGACAAACAATCCAAACATTTTACTAATCATTATATTAGAGGAATTTTATTAAGGGTTTGGGAAACGGTGAAGAAGCAAGTTTACATACAGATTCCTAAGTGGGTGTCTCCGTTAGAGGCAGTGACCCTTCCGACTATGCACAATATAAAGAGGAACTGGGCTTATGGTGACTTGTTGGATGAAGTCGGGAGACTTAGACCTAGAGCCGATCTCCAAACTAGAGGCTTAGACATAGATTGGTGGTCCTATGTGTAAATTCAAGCTAGATTCACTAGGGATAAACAGGAACATGGTATTTCCCTTCATTTACAAACGTTGGACAAGCTTCTCCTAGGTGGCCAAAAGAAATTTATTTCCAACATTTACGATCTTCTTCTGTCCAACTTTATGGCGGATGAGATTGTAAAGTCCACGATGATTGCCTGGGGGAGAAATAATGGAACAACAATTCAGCTTGATGCATGGCAAAATGTATGGAACAAAACTATGAAACTGACCCTTTCTTCCCCATTCAAAGAAAACTTTTATAAAATGATCTATTGTTGGTACCTCCCCCCGCCAGAATCGCTAAGATGTCCCCAGGATCCTCTGACAGATGTTGGAAATGTGGGTCGGCCAAGGGTACTTTCTTCCATCAGTGGTGGATCTGTCTGTCAGCTAAATGCTATTGGGGGAAAATACAGCAGTGGCTGTTGGAAATAACAGGTGTGAGCTTTCCTCGTCACCCAGACCTCTACTTACTCAGAATAAGACCGGACAACATCGATAAGAAGGATTGGTATATATTTGTCCATGTCTCAACAGCAGCGAGAATGGCATTTGCTCAACTGTGGAAAGATGCAGACACACCCCCTGACCATCTGATAATAAACAAGATTCTTCGATGTGCTGAGATGGACAGGCTAACATATATCTTAAAAGACAAGAAAGATTCAGTATATAATAGAAGTTGGGACAGATGTTTTGTATGGCTCAAAAGAAGGTTAAACTTAGGAGAAGGGTGAAAAGATTGTCTAATTAGATTAACTAGATATTTACTAGGCTTTATAACTCTTTATAATTTTGATAAAAACAGATCCGTTGTTTTGTAGTTAGTAAAAAGAACTTGATTGCATTGAAATGTTTGGCTAGGATGATATTAGTTAATATTAATTGGAGAGTGAGCTTAACTCTGGGTTAGTCTTGTTTGTTGTTTGATTTTAGTCCTGTGTTTGGTATTTCTATGTTTTGCTTCCTATACTGCTTTTCAACCATTATTGTGTGTTAATTTTATTGTAAATATTTAATAAAGATATTTTTAAAACAAAAAAAAATATATGAATGTTTAGTTTAGACATTTTATTAAGTTTGGAACAGCTACATTCCTCTGAAGCACTGCAAGTCGCAATGGCCAAGATGCCAGACCTTCCCCACACCTGTTAGTAAATACTTACAAATGCGAAATTCTCTCACAGGTGCTAAGTATATTTCAAGAGAAGTGAAGTTTCACAGCATTAGCTAAAGTGAAAGACTGGTATGTCACCATTCTATACTATCCACAATGTAACACTAAAGGTAAAAGTAAAGGTTCCCCTTGTACATATGTGCTAGTCATTCCCAACTCTAGGGGCTGGTGCTCATCTCTGTTTCAAAGCCAAAGAGCCATCCAAAGATGTCTCTGTGGTCATGTTGCTGGCATGACTAAACACCAAAGGCGCACGGAACGCTGTTACCTTCCCACCAAAGGTGGTCCCTATTTTTCTACTTGCATCTTTTATATGCTTTTGAACTGCTAGGTTGGCAGAAGACTGTAACACTAGTGCCTGACAGAACGTAGGACCTGATCTTTCAAGCTTCTATTAGAACTTTCACTCTAAGTGTAAAATTCTACTATAGCATCCTTCACAGATCATGGCATAAGACTTGGTTCCACCTAATAGGGCCTTCTCCCATTTACCTATAGTTGCAGGAAAAAATGCTTTAAAAGTCTCTCTGATGATCCCAGCTGAGTTGCCTGATCGTTTTTAAAAATGCTTTGAAAAGTCTTTCTGATGATCAGGTAACTCAGCTGGGATCATCAGAGAGACTTCAGCGGAAGAGGTGGTTTAAAAAATGCTTTGAAAAGGCTTTGACGATCCCAGCTGTGTTCCTGATTGGCAGAGGCTTTTCAAAGCATTTTTTTGCATTTGCAGAAAAAATGCTTTGAAAAGTTAAAAAAAAAAAAGTTGGCCACACCCACCCAGTCACATTACACCCCCACCACCAAGCCATGCCCACAGAGCCAGTAGTAACAAATTTTACATTTCACTCCTGGTTTATCTGTGTCCTCAGGGTCACCTGAGTAGTGCAAATGGATGTGGACCCTTTTTGGAACTGTAGAAAGGATTGTGTTGTAGACTGGAAATAGATGATGTCATATCCCTCCCCTTCTGTTGAGAGAGGGCTGCTCAATTTTGACATAGATGGTCTCTTTGACACCTCTTTAAAACCAGCGGCCCACTCTGTTCAAAATGTGGACTTTGCTGTCTTCAAAGAAAAAACAGAAAGTCCAGTTGCCTCTTGGAAAAGCACCTTTGGGACTTTCAGAGTGCTTTGAAAAGCCTCTGAGATCCCAGCTGAGCCACACGATCATCAGAGGCTTTTTTTTTTTACTTTTAAAAGCATTTTTTTTGGTGGAAGAAGTTGTAGAAAAAATGCTTTTAAAAGTTAAAAAAAAAGCCTCTGATGATCGTGCGGCTCAGCTGGGCATGGTGGGGGCAGGCCGCAGGGATTTTTGCTGCCAGTTCTCCGAACCACCTGCCGCCATAGCTACCAGATCGGGCGATCTGGTCTGAACCGGGAACATTTCACCTCTGAGATAAACCTCCAAGTGGAGTCAACGATTCTCTAAAAGGATGCAAATGACCAACTGTCCGCAAGGAATACAAATCCTTCAATTCCCTACCATCCAGTCAGAGCTGAAGAAGCTTCTTGGATGAGAAGTGAAATGTTTTCAAAGAAAAACCAGAAAGTCCAGTTGCCTCTTGAAAAAGCACCTTTGGGACAACCATGACCTGGATGACTAAGAATCTCCATGGACTATTCTGAAAGCTTTCCTATCCATTCAGAGTAAAGGAAAACGGCACCCAGAATATAGAGAGGCACATGCCATTCCATCAAAGGATTGGAATGACTTGATTGGGCAGGTTCCAGATAAAAGCTGTAATTCTACACATAATGACTTGGGAACAATTGATCATTGAATACAAATACAGCTTACTTTTGAGTATCACTGAATATAATAAAGTTCATTTCTAAGTACCATTGAATACCAGGAAGTTTACTGCTGACTAATCTTTACACAATTGTGCTATAAATTAGCAGTTTTAACACTACCCACAAAAGAAGAGTGGGTAGTGAAGACGATGAAGCTTGCTGAGATTGACCGCTTTGATTAGAGAAAAGACAATGATTAATTTTAATGCTGATTGGCAACTCCTTTTGAAATTAGGATATACAGGTTTGATAAGAAAAGAATAGCAGATAATAGAAAAAAAATGAAAATTGTGTTGTGACCTTAAGTAAATAGTTGTTAAATTTACACCTAGAATTGTTGTCAAAGAAAATCAGAAGTCATTTCTTTATATTTATTTTTACCTTCTTTCTTTTTTCTTCACACTTTTGGCTTTGTTCTCTGCTTGCTTTTTCTCTTTTTACCTTAATTATTAGTTTGTTTGTTATCTTTATTTTTTTTTAACAAAAAATTATAAAGTTATTGTGGAATACATTATTGTGCTGCAAATTAATTGCACTAGTTTACTGTGCTCAAATCGTCTAATTAAGTTTCCACATGTGAACACGGTTATGGTTCTGTTGTGTTGTTTTATACAGATGGTTTGTACTAACACTTCCAACAGCTCTTCTTTGGGTGGCAATCAGGGGCACCCTGTGGCTTCCCTTCCACAAACAGATCATCAGCACTGTCAAAGTTTGGCAAGCAGTACCACTGTATGTGTGCTACCAGCTGCTTTTGCTACCATCTCCAGACAGAACCAAACGATTCTAACTCAATCCTACAAAGTAGAATGAAATACTCAATGTGCATAGAGTCCATTCATTAATAACTAAAAATCACCATATCAATGACAACTCTACTGTTGTGATCATATTCCTCTATTTATTTATTTGTATCCCACCTTTATTTTAATTTTTTTACAAATAAGTCAAGGGGGAGAATATATTCAGCACACCTTCTTCCTTCTATTTTCCTCACAACCATTGTTGATGGTTGAGGCTTGTTCCTAATATTTAACAGGATGTTGTGTTCAGTACAGAGAGTCCTGGACTTACAACAGTTCACTTAGCGACCGTTTGAAGTTACAACGGCATGGAAAAAAGTGATTTATGACCATTGTTCATACTTATGACCATTTCAGCATCCCTATGTCAGGTGATTTGCATTCAGATGCTTGACAACTAACTCACATTTATGATTGTTGCAGTGTCCTGGGGTCATGTGATCCCCTTTTACGACCTTCTGAGACGCAAAGTTAATGGGGAAACCAGATTCACTTAACAACCATGTTATTAATTGAACAACTGCAGTGATTCACAAATGCGGCAATTAAAATTGTAAAATGGGGCAAAACTCACTTAACAAATTTCTCACTAAGCCTCATAGATTTTGGGCTCAGTTGTGGTCGTAGGATTTCCTATATTTGGATAGAGGCAAGATTTTCTCTTCTTTTTTTCTCCCTTGGGATTTTAAATTAGAAATTCTGGCTTTTTAAAGAAATGTGAAATTATTTCTAGGGCCTAGAAGTCTTTCCCACTGCAAACTAGTGGGTTTTGCTGTTGTCAAATTTAAGTTGGAATAAGTACACACACACACTCATACATAGAGGGGGGACCATGTGTATTTACTAGGTTTATATGCCCTCTCAACCATTACTAACTCTGAAAAATGTACATATACTCTCTCTTTCTCTATTTCTGGAAATAAAGTTAAACTATGTACATAAAGATTTTTTTAAAAAAAGCTAAGAACACAGCCTTCTAATTCTATATCATGAAACAATTTTTTAAAAAATCCACAAACACTTCCAAAACAGACATATGAGGTAACTATATTCTCATGCAAGGATTGAATTGTGATAAAGAATGATGGAGCTGTCAATCAAAGAAGGACAACATTTAGGCATCTGCTCCCAGGCTGAATTTCAGCAAGAAACAGAAAAGATGGATTTAGGAAGTGTAGGGGGGAGGATAGGTCAAAGAAAAGGGCAGAGCCCAAGTCTACCAATGACTCTTGAGAGAGTCAGGTTAGGAATATTTTTAGAGCCCAGGTAAAGCTAGTATTAGTGGGATATAGATAGTTTACCCAAATAAATGAACCTGTTGAAAGCCTACTTTTTAGTTATGCAATTAAATTCATTTTAATTTCTTTGTTTCTATGTTTACCTAGTGCCTGTGTTATTCTGTATGATCCCCATATTCTGTAGAGTTACTGTATGTTACCTTGGCAACCTAAGGAACATCTAAACCACAAAAGAAATTTAGCAATGGCAGCAGAACAAAAAGATAATGCAGCAAAGATTCCCACCCACCCCCATCCCCAACCAAAGGGAAGGTACACAACACCTGGGATCATCAGAGGAAGCCATTAATAAACTACCAAAGGAGACGTGACTTTTCCCATGCCACCACAGCTGTCAGAGTTCCCTGCAATTCCCTTTCTATGCTTCTATGCTGGGGACATAGAACTAGACAATTGTATAGTTCCGTATCAATAACTTTTGTGTTATATTCCTTCTGGTGGGTCTTTACATCAAATAGAACAAAAAAAAAGAGGGAAAATCTGTTGTCTATCAGAGAACTCAGTTGAGTGTACAATCCTGTGCTAAAAATTAAAGTCAGAAATTTCATCTTGTATTAGAAAGCTGAAATCTTATTCAATGAGGGTTTTTCTGTCCATTTTTAATATAGGTAGATGGAAGGATAGACAGACAGACATACAACACCCAAGCAAGCACTTTCAATTGTAGAATTCCCCAAATGCTGTTTAGAAGCTATATGGAACAATTTAAAGAGTCTTGGTCGGTGAAAACAATTGTATAAAGTAACAAGAAGAATAACATCATTTCTATTATGAGAAGGGCCAAAGTTTTTCCTTTCATTAGCTCAGTACGTAATGATTTGTAGTAGGGAAATCAGTCAAAATCCACTTCAGTTTTGAGATTCAAAATCTGAAATTCATATTTGTAGCTGAGGTTCATTTTTTTCCATTCATTTTTACTAAAGAAATTTTTTTATAAAGTAAAAAAAAACACTGCACATTTAAAGAAAGGGGTAGCTAAATAAAAGTAAAAAGTGCTAAGTAAATAGAAAAGAAATAAAAGACAAAGACAAAGAAAGAAAAAAAGATGTAAAGAAGTGCTTTCTGATTTTCTTTAGAACACTTATAAATGTATTCATACTTTATTCTTTCTCTCTAGGTTATATTATGGCTCACTTCTTTCCATATTCTATCTTTCCTACCAAACCCATAAATCACAAATTCATTTTTCCCCCATTTTCAGAAAAAGTCCATAAGAGATTTCCAGTCTCTGACAAATGTAGCTGTTGCCTTTTCTCTAATCAAGCACGTCAATTTTGCCATTTCTGCAAATTCTGTCATCTTCACCAATCATTCCTCTCTTGTAGGTATTTCATGTTTGTGCATATAATATCTTGCTGTATTTACCATGTACAAAAGCAATCAAGTCTTTTTTTATTGTGTGTCCATTAGTCTGAGCAAGAAACATTCTGGCTTCAATTACCCTATATACTCGAATATAAGCCGAGTTTTTCAGCACGTTTTTCAGGCTGAAAAAGCCCCCCTCGGCTTATATTCGAGTCACGAAAAAATGCCTTTTTAAAAGAAAACAAATGAGTAGACTCATGTCTGCAAAAATAGAAAAAACAGCCCCTTTCAGCGTGGTATAGGTTAATTACCATAAGCTGATTTGAACAGCTTCCCGACTCTCAGCTGATTTGCTCTCAGCTGTTTTGGGCAGGAGTCTTTTTCTAGCTGCAAAGGGTCCTGCTGGAGCACATTTTTTTTTCTCTTTGTGCAATTCAAGCTGAAAACGAAACTGAAAGTAAAGCATGTTGTTGCCTTTGCTGTTTCCTTGCCACGTTGGAAAGGCAGATTTCTTTCCTCATCAAAAAAGGTACGTGCAAACAATGGGAAATTTATGGCAGATGGCAAAAGAGAAGAGTTCAAGATTTTAAAACACAAAAGAAAAAAAAGCTCTATTTAACTAGGGAATTGTAATAATTGAGATACTATTAATTGTATATTGTGTTGAAAGCAGAAATGGTTAAGTTGTGGTTTGGAAGAATATATGGGGGAAATTATTTGGTTTATTATGATTGGTAAATATAATTACCAGTAATTGATTTGTAAGAAATTGGATTGCATGGAAATAATTGAAATATTCATGTTCATATTGATTAATATACAAAAAAGATAGTTATATAACTAATTGGTTTATATTAAAATGTTGAATTTGTATTGAACAACTGTAATATTACATAATTAACCAATGTGAGAATGGATATAAAAATAGATTTTTTTTTTATTTGATTTATATGCCGCCCTTCTCCGGAGACTCAGGGCGGCTTACAGTGCGTTAAGCAATAGCCTTCATACTTTTGTATATTTATACAAAGTCAGCTTATTGCCCCCACAATCTGGGTCCTCATTTTACCCACCTTAGAAAGGATGGAAGGCTGAGTCAACCTTGAGCCTGGTGGGATTCGAACTTGCAGTAATTGCAAGCAGCAGATGTTAATAGATGTTAATAACAGGGTGCTTTAAACCACTGTACTACAGGCTCTGATGACAATGGGAAGGGGTATAATATAGAATAGAAGTGAAAAATTAAATTTGATTAAGATTAGAGATGAGGATGAAGGGTAATATTGGTTTTTTTAAAAAATAGATGAGGAACAAATATGGCAAAAAGGAAATATAGAAATTGTAAATTTAAGTGAAATGACTAAATACTGTTTAAATTTGTGAACCAGCCAAATACTCTGCTCAAAGAAAATACATTGTATGTTTGTATGTGTGTTTCTAATTATTGCTATTTATTCATATTTGTTCTCTTTTATTCTTTAAAGTTTAACAATTCATTCTTTATCTTGATATCTTGATATTTGTTTGGGGTTGGTTTTCTTCCCTTTCATCTTTTTTATTGTACAGCAATCTTTCTCCTCAAACCTACCACCTCTCTCTTTGAGAAAGGGGGGAGAAAGAGAATGAGAGAGAGAGTGGGGGAGAGAGAGAGAGAAAGAGAGGGAGAGAGAAAGAATGAGAAAGAGAGGGGAAGAGAAAAATGGTGATAAGATAGGGCAAAAATGTAAAATGTGAGGACAGTTGTAAGTTCGAGGACTGGTCACAAGTGCGAGGACCAGTCAAAAATTACTTTTTCAGCCCTCTGAGTAGTCCATATGCCCAAAAGGACTACCCAGAGGCCTGAAAAAAGTGATTTCTGACAGGTCCTCGCACTTTTGACCAGTCTTTTTTTATTTTAAAATTTACCAGTAGCCGCTGCATTTCCCACCCCCGGCTTATACTCGAGTCAATAAGTTTTCCCAGGTTTTTGTGGTAAAATTGGGGGCCTCGGCTTATATTCGGGTCGGCTTATACTCAAGTATATACGGTAAATATTAATGTTTAAAAAAAAATTACCTCACTATGTCCATTTGAACCCAAAACTTTCTAGTTTACAAGTTCGCTAGGCATGATAAAATGACCCTTCATGTTTTCCACATTTCCAACATGAATTTGAACCTCATTTAGTACATTTTTATAAAAATTATCTTTCAAACTATGACATAATATAAATTTCAGTCCTTTCAACCATATTTTTCCCATTGTTCCATCTGTATATTATGTTCAAAGTTCTTAACCCACTTTATCATAACTTTCACTTGTTCCTCTGTCTCAAATTTCAACAAAAGTTTATACATTTTGGCAATGTCATGTTCATCATTTGTACACAGTTCAGTTTCAAATTGTATCTTCCAAATGTCCTTTTATTTACCTTAAATCTTTCTCTTAATTGTAATTATAAAAACCAATGAAAGCTTAAATCCCTCTGCGTTCAATTGATCCCTTGATTTCATCTTATATCTTCCATGCTCTTGTTCTAACAGCTCTCTGTAGGGCCATGGTGGTGCAGTGGTTAGAATGTAGTACTGCAGGCTAACTCATTGTTCACTCCAGGAGTTCGATCCTGACTGACTCAAAGTTGACTCAGCCGTCCATCTTTCCAAGTCGGTAAAATGGGGAATCAGATTGTTAGGGGCAATATGCGGACTCTGTAAACTGCTTAGAGAGGGCTGTAAAGCACTGTGAAGTGGTATATATGTCTAAGTGCTATTGCTACCCAAAAAATCTACCCGAGGTTCATGATCTTAACACAGCAACTTTTGATTGAACCAATTTGAAGTTCAGTTGACTAACAGATTCAGTCATAAAGTACTTAGAAAGTTCTTGTACAAAACAAATTTTGAATTGTAAATCTCCCTTAAATAATCCTAGGTACTTAGACATTTCTGAATATTTGAGTAGTCAGAAGTCCCTCTTTCCTGGAACTGGAGAACAGTTCTATTACTCTGAAATTCACAGCAAACACAAAAGGAAAAATACAATAAACATGCACAGTATTATTTTGTGTACCTATTTTACACTCCACCCATCGCTATGGCTACTGAAACCACATTTTTTCACTGATCAAAATAATTTACACCCAGGGAATAAATTGACTCCATCATTAGATTGTTCTCTACCCTTATTAGGAGGTAACCCTCTTTGAACACAGCAAAAGGTGTATTTGGTTATCAGAGCACAGGTAGCACTGCAAATTAGTTGTATAGATGTGTTGTCTCCTTTGCTCTGATCATTTGTCTAATTTTTGCATGACCGCATAAATTCTCTTCCCTTTTACTTGGTGCTTCATGCGCTGATTGCACAACTAAATGTTGAGCGCAGGGGAAGCTGCAAATTCTTAAAACCACTTGAAATACATCAAAATATGATGTAGCTAAAGGCAATAAAACTTGTTTCCTTCTTCCTAATTTTTTTCTGCCAGTCTTGGTGTCTGCACTGCCAAGAATGCCATTTTCTCTTACTCTTTTCAAAAGCAAAACCCTGCAAGCTCTAGAGCTGTGATGGCGAGCCTATGGCATGTGTGCCAGAGGTGGCACACAGCACCCTCTCTGATGGCATGTGAGCCATCGCCCCAGTTCAGCTCTGCTGGACATGCGCACATGCCTCCCCTGGCCAGCTGGTCTGCGGGTCTCTGCCACACATGCACAGGGGATGGGGTGCATGTGTGGGGCATGCATGCATGTACAGGGAGTAGGGCACCTGCGAGGGGCCGTGCATGCATGCACGGGAATGGGGTGCACATATGCGGGGGTTTGGGGAGCATGCACGGGGCCCATGCACGCATTGCTTTATGGAGTTCAGGCACGCATGCATGCATTTGCACGCATGCACACTTTGTGCACTCAATCCGGAAAAGGTTAGCCATCTAGGTTGCTCTAGAGCAAAATGCCTTTCAGTCCCTGACCCCAACCAAGAGTGTCACAAATACCACCTTAAGCTTCACAGAGTTAGATACTATACATCTCACCCCTATAAATTTATTAGACCTGTGTGGAGCAGCTGGATGGACCTCACTGAGACAGAGATGGCCTGATTTGTCTTGAGGAGGTAGTGGATGGCATTTTGAGGCATTGCTTGGCATCTCTGAAGGCCAGAAGCAACTTGTAATTTCTGGAGCCCATCAGAAGTCTCTTCTAGTTACCAGAAGAATTACAGGAGGAGACAATTGGGTCAGATGAAAGTAATCCATGTGGCTTTTTCACTTTGCTTTTAGAGGCACAGAAGCTATAGTACATTGTTTTCTGAAGTACCGGTAGTTCCAAGAGGTTGCTTTGGTGGAGCTTTCATCAAAGTGAAGTACTCCCCTGAATAGAAGCATAGACTTAATAGTTATTATCAAAAATGATTATAAATTTCTTTAGCTCTTCACTTTTCTCTGAAACTTCGTTTCCTGAAAATGATTGACTCTCCAAGACACCTTATTATTTTCATGCTGTTAAAGACCAGAATGGTTCCTTTCTGAAAGACATTCATAGAGATTCAGAGAGGCTGGTGACACATCCTGCTTTTGAAGTTCCTAGCCATGAAGACAATGAAAATGACAATGAAACAAATTAAAGCACCAATAAAAGAATAACATGTATTTCAAGATGTAAATAAAAACCAACATCTCAATTTTATCAGCCTTGAAGCTTAAGAACTCGGCCAAAATTATCTTTAGTCCAATCAATTCCATGAGATTTTTTCCCCCCTGCATTAATTAGATTTTTTGAAACCACATATACTGGTAGAACATCTATATAACAGCCAATATATCAGAATCAGATAAAAGGAACACGATTTATTCAGTGTGTTGTTTATAATCAAACTTTTTTTATTTTCTATTCCCCTCCCTAGCACTCATTTTGTCTTCCAAGGCCTATAATCTTGTAACAGAACAAGGTACAGGTAATCTTCGATTTATGACCACAATTGAGCCCAAAATTTCTGTTGCCAACCAAGGTAGTTAGTTGTTAAGTGAGTTTCACCCCATTCTACAACCTTTCTTTCCACAGTTGTAAGCGAATCACTGCAGTTGTTAAGTTAGTAACATGGTTGCTAAGTGAATCTGGCTTCCCCATTGACTTTGCTTGTCAAAAGGTCGCAAAAGGTGATCACATGATCCCAGGGCACTGCAACTGTCATAAGTACATGCCAGTTGAAAAGCATCTAAATTCTGATCACGTGACCATGGAGGTGATGCAATGGTCATATGTCACTTTTTTCAGTGTCGTAACTTTAATCGGTCACTAAACAAATGGTTGTAAGTCAAGGGTTACCTGTATTACTAATTGGGGCTGCAGCACTGTTTGCAACTCTGCACAAAATCTCCCTTTGAATACCTGTTTGATTTTCCAGTAGTGAAATTAAGCTTGCTTTTATACAGTGGCTTAAATTGCTTCTCTTCCTTACTATTCTTTTCTGTTTTTTAAACAAAGTTCAGACGTTCCCATGCAGATTCCAGGCAGCATTGGTACTCAGTCCAGACTATAGTTCCTGCAAGGCCTGACTGGACCTTCCCCTGCTTCTTGCCCTTCCAGTCCACACAGGCAAAGTTAATTAGCTGGTTTGGTAGAAGGATCCTTCCGAGAATCAGTAAAAGAAAATCAACCACAGCCTAGTCCCTGGAAAGGAGGAAGCCAAAAGAGAAAGAAGAGAGAGAGGGGGGGGGCAGGAGAGAGAGGGGGAGGGG
>WNWU01000006.1:17743498-17792932 GCA_012654045.1 Ptyas mucosa
GGGAGGGAGAGAGAGCAAGGGAGGAAGGGAGGGCAGGAGAGAGAGGGGAGGGTGGGAGGGGAGAGAGAGAAGAAGGGAGGGGAAGGGAGGGAGGGAGAGAGAGAGGGAGAGGGAAGGAGAGAGAGAGGGAGCAAGAGAAGGAGAGAGGGAGAGGGAGGGAGGGGGAGAGAGGCAGACAGACAGACAGACTCCAAATAATCTTGCCTTGATTTTGTTTGGTATAACAAAAGAGAGCAGAGTCAAATTTTGGCAGGTTTTCAAGTTCTGTTATTCTACACAACAACAATATAGTAGAATTCCTGTAATCCCTGTGGTGTCTATTTCTTGACTAGGCCTCTTGAACAGCTGACGATTATGTGGACCAGTCTATCACTGGATAGTTCCTCCCTCACTCTTCCCTGTACCTTGCCTTTTTCTGACGTTTACACAAATGGATGCTTTCACACTTTAACAACTTTAACAACTGTGGCAAAAAAAAAAGTTGTAGCAGGTGGCAACTTTCCCTCTTCATTTGGGCTTAAGCAATGTTAACTACTGATTGCCTTGGTAAGGAATCCGCTCCGTCTCAGATCATCTTCTTGACTCTTTATCAAAGGTCAAGATGGCGGCCACAACACCTGGATCAAAGCCCTTCCTCTTTCTTCTACATGGCACAGACAACACTGTAGAAAAGGAGGATGACGTTGATCATCTGGTGATGGTCTATCTTGGCTTTTCTTACACCTTCCCCCTTCCTAACCGCATGGCAGAGTAAGTGAAAAAATGCAAGTGCACTTCCACCCTTCCGAACCACCTTCATTCATCTCTAAAACCTCCTTACCGAATGTCTCAGGTTAATTTTGCGTGGTACGATGTAAGGTGGCCAACTCCCATTTTCCTTTTTAAATGTGAAATAAATCTCCTAATCAGGATTTTTGTTTCATCCAGACTCCTTCTCCCAACTCTGGGACCAACGGAGATGACAGCTGCCTAGATTTCTGGTAGTTGTGACTTTATTTCAGTTCATAAACAGGTTACAGCTGTTAAAGCTGTTAGAATTTGACACCTAGTCTTAGATGGGCCCCTCTGTCTCAGTCCTCTTTGTATCTGGGTCTGCTGCAGACTGAAATCTAATACCTTTGTCTGCCTCTGCTGCTTAAAGCATCTTTCATCCCCATTCCCAACCTTGTCACAATGCTCTGGTGGCTCATTATATACATTTACATTTGGCTCTTAAAAGCCTACACGAAAATATTTCATGTTTAGCAATGAATTACTACTAAAAGAAAGCCTTCTGCCCAGGGCTTAGGAGCAAGAACTTCAAAGCCACAGGAAACCACCTATTTTCTCCAAACTAGTTCCTTATCACTCATTTTCTCAAACCCCAACTTTCCTAGAGACCATAATAAAAAAAAAAGTCAGCATATCTGACAAAGCAAGGCATACTTTTCATAAAAAAATCTAGGAAATTGTAATATTTCAGAGAAAACAAAATAGATTTCAGCAAAATCCTGAAGTATCAGTGAATATTGGGAATCGAAGCATTAAAAACTCATTTGTATTTATGTTGTTTGTAGCCCACCTTTATATTTCTAAATAACTCAAAGCAGAGAACTTGTCAAATTCACCTTCCTTCTCTTATTTTCCCTATAACACTGAGGTAAGTGGGTGGGGCTGAAAAAGAACAACTGGCTCAAAGTCATCCAGCTGGCTGAGATGAGACTTGAACTCACAATCTTCTGCTTTTTAGCCTAGTCCAGGGGTGTCAAAATCACATCGTCACAGCAGCGTTACATGACATATTGAGACTTTTTTCCCCTTCACTAAACTGGGCGTGCGCATGGCCAGTGCGTGATAGATCCGGCCCGTGGGCCAAGAGTTTGACAGCCCTGGCCTAGTCCCTAGTGTCTTAATCACTAGACCAAACTGGATCTCAATTCAATTTGATTTGATTTGGCTTGATTTTGGCTATGCTATTATTTATTTGAGAGTGGGACAAAGCCATTCTTTTGCAACTCTGAGCTAAGGTGTTCAAGTTGGTGAGAACTCTTATTTAGCCCCCATCTCCCAGATTCAAAGCAATCTTCCCCAATCCCAATTTGCTTTGTCCCTTTCCAGCACACACCTACTGTATGCCAGATTGCAACCTATCTCCATTTGTAGGGGCTCTTGACTACAGCAAATTACAGGCCATGCCCAGAACTAAGGCAAAGCTCTTTAAGAGGGGAATGGCAGAGAGCCCACAATGTGTGGGTGGTGCACTGGAACAAACAATAACACATATAGTTTCAAGATTGAACAGCCCTCTCTCAACAGAGGGAGAAATACATCATCTATCTCCAGTCTACAGCACAGTCCTTTCAGCAGTTCCAGAAAGGTTCCACACCATTTGCATTACTCAGGTAACCCTGAGTACACAGACAATCCTCCAGGTGGCCTTAACGACTTGCTAAAAGAATGCAAATGACCAGCTGTCTGCAAGAAACATAAATCCTTCCATTCCCCACCATCCAGTCAAAACTGAAGAAGCTTCTTGGATGAGAAGAGAAACATCTTCAAACAAAAAACAAGTTGCCTCCTGAAAAAGCACCTTTGGGACAATCATGACCTGGATGACTGAGAATCTCCATAGACATATAGTTCAAGAATGTCTCCTCAGGAAATTTCAAGGCATCCGAGATGATCTCATTGCAGACACACCAAAAGCAGTTAGATGGTTATCTTCCTTAGATATTGAGCTATAACATCTATCCTATTGTGATTCTGTGGTGCCATATTGTGATTTTATCTTAATATTTTATACTTAATATCTTAATAGTTTAACTTGTATATATATATAGTGTGTGTGTACTGTTTTGTAGCTCTCCCTTAGCAACTGCAAAGATTTGGGTGGGGGGGAAGAAAGCAACGTACACAACGTGTACTGCAAACGTAGGCAGGAATCTTAGGAATTTGTTTAGTTTCTCCTTTTGGGGTGGAGATTTTGTAACCCCAGAAATTGTGATAGCTCCCAAAATGGAATGCTGACTGAATGTAGTTGACAATGTTTATACTTTGCTGTTAATCATCTAGAGAAAGCATCTGTTGGCATCTGGTAATCTTGGTAATCTCTTTCAAATTAGCAGAAGTAGAGATAAATGCAGTTGATTTCAACTTAAGGAAAGAGCTACCAAAATAGTCTCAGCATGTCAATTGTCTTACTAGAGGCAAGAATACTTTAGACTTCTTCTACACAACATTAAAAGATGCTTATCAATCTTTACCATGAACAGCTGTGGGTCACTCTGATCATTGTATGATTCACCTTGTACCTGCTTACAAAGACTTAAAACTATGAAACCAACAATTAAATCAGTGAAGACTTGGACTGAGGAGGCAAAGCTAAAGCTACAGGTTTGCCTTGACTGATTGGAATGTGTTCGAAGATACCGTTGCAGACTTGGATGAATTCACAGATACTGTAACATCATATGTCAGTTTTTGTGAAGACCTATGTGTGCCAACCAGAAACCTGAGAATATACAGTAACAATAAACCTTGGTTCACAGCTAAGCTTAAGCAGCTATGTCGTACCAAAGAGGAAACCTACAAAAAAGGCAATAGAATGCTGTGCAATCAGGCCAGAAAAATATCAACAAGGGAAATCAGAGCAGCAAAAAGAAGCTACTCTGAAAAGCTAAGGAATCAGTTCTCAACAAATGAACCAGCAAACATGTGGAAAACTCTTAAAAATATCACCGGTTACAGCAAAACTCCATCCCATGCTGAAGGAAATCAACTACTGGCAGATGAACTGAATGTGTTTTACTATAGGTTTGAGAGAAAACTACTACCACCCATCTCCACAATCCCCATCTCAGACACACCAACATCAGCCAAGCCTCCTACAACCTACTCCATCCCATTGGGCCCACCACCTCTGGTGATTACAGAAATGAGGTGCAACGTCTATTTCACAGATAAAAGCCAGGAAAAGCACCAGGCCCAGCAAGATAACTCCTTCTTGTTTAAAATCTTGTGCTGACCAACTGGCCCCATCTTCACCTGCATCTTTAATAAATCTCTAGAGATATGCTATGTTTCTTCTTGCTTCAAATGGTCTACTATCATCCCAGTGATGAAGAAACCCTCCATCAAGGAACTGAATGACTTCAGACCGGTTGCTCTAACACCTGTAGTTATGAAGACCTTTGAAAGGCTAGTGCTCACCCACCTAAAAACCATCACAGATCCACTGTTAGACCCCTTGCAATTTACCTACCGAGAAAATAGATTGACAGATGATGCTGTTAATATGACTCTACACTACATCCTACAACATCTTGAATTTCCAAAGACCTATGCAAGGGTCCTCTTTGTGGACTTCAGCTCAGCATTCAATACCATCATTTCAGATATTCTTCTAACTAAATTAAATCAGCTAGCTGTACCTGACCACACTTGTACATGGATCATAAGCTTCCTAACAGACAGGAAGCAGCAGGTGAAGCTAGGCAAAATCACAATCAGATACCTGTACAATTAGCACAGGAGTCCCCCAGGGCTGTGTGCTCTCTCCACTTCTCTTCTTTCTATATACCTATGGGTGCATCTCAAAAGATCCCTCTGTTAAATACAGAAGTTTGCAGATGATACAACAGTGATTGGCCTCATTCGAGATAACGATGAATCTGCATACAGACAGGAGGTTGACCAACTAGCCTTGTGGTGCAACAAGAACAATCTTGAACTAAATGCACTCAAAACTGTAGAAATGGTGGTAGATTTTAGGAGAAACCCTCCTATACTACCGCCTCTTACAATATTAGACAACACAGTATCAACAGTAGAGACCTTCAGGTTTCTAGGTTCTATCACATCTCAAGACTTAAAATGGACACCTAACATCAAAAACATCATCAAAAAAGCACAACAAAAGAATGTTATTTCTGCGCTAATTCAGAAAGCTCAAACTGCCCAAAGAGCTGCTGATTCAGTTCTACAGAGGAATTATTGAGCCTGTCATCTGCACCTCTATAACTGTCTGGTTTGATTCTGCAACCCAACAAGACAGACACAGACTTCAATGGATAATTAGAACAGAAATTTCTAATTGCAGAAAACTGCAGAAATTGCAGAAAAAACAATTGCTACCAATCTGCCTTCCATTGAGGACCTGCACGAGTCAAAAAAAGGGCTGTGAAAATACCTACAGACTCCTCACATCCTGGACATAAATTGTTTCAATTTCTACCCTCAAAACAAAACTATAGAGCACTGCACATCAGAACAACTAGACACAAGAACAGTTTTTTTTCCAAATGCCATCACTCTGCTAAACAACTAATTCCCACAACACTAGCAAATTATTTACCAAGACTTATTCTTCTCTTCCTTCCTAGTACCTATCTCTTCCCACTTATGGCTATAACATGTTGCTTGTATCTGTACAATTTATATCGTTTTATTATTTCCTACTATGATTTGATTGCTTATTAATAAGCAATCTATTGCTATCAATAAGTCAAATGCTATCAATAAGTCAAATGAGCCTGAGTGGCGTAGCAGGCTAATGCCTCCTACCAAGGCAGCATTTAACATCCAGCTGTCTGCAATTACTGTAAGTTCGAATCTCACCAGGCTCAAGGTTGACTCAGCCTTCCATCCTTTCTAAGGTAGGTAAAATGAGGACCCAGATTGTGGGGGCAATAAGCTGACTTTGTATAAAATATACAAAAGTATGAAGGCTATTGCTTAATGCATTGTAAGCCGCCCTGAGTCTCCGGAGAAGGGCGGCATATAAATATTTTTTTTTTTTTAAAAAAAGTGTTGTATCACTAAGTGTGATTCTTGATGAATATATTTTATTTTTTCTTTATATACGCTGAGAGCAAATGCACCAAAGACAAATTCCTTGTGTGTCCAATCACACTTGGCCAATAAAGAATTCTATTCTATTCTATTCGAAAGGAGTCCTGGAGAACTCCTGGGTGTGGCTTGGGGAGGGGGGTGTAATGTGACTGGGTGGGCGTAGCCAACGTTTTTTTTAAAAAAAAACTTTTCAAAGCATTTTTTCTAATGCTTTGAAAAGCCTCTCTGCTGATCAGGAAATTCAGCTGGGATCATCAGAGACTTTTCAAAGCATTTTTTTTACTACCTCTTCAGCCAAGAGGTTGCAGAAAAGAATGCTTTGAAAAGCCTCTGACTATCCCAGCTGAGCCGCGCGATCATCAGAGGCTTTTTTTTTTTTACTTTTAAAAGCATTTTTTCATCGGAAGAGGTTGTAGAAAAAATGCTTTTAAAAGTTAAGAAAAGCCTCTGATGATCATACCGCTCAGCTGGCCATGGGGGGTGGGGGTGCAGGGATTTTTGCTACCGGTTCTCCGAACCACCCGTCACCATCGCTACCAGATCGGGCGAACCGGGAGCATTTCACCCCTCCTTTGGAGGGACTGAGGGGTGGATACAGTATTGCCCCCAATTATCCTTCTCCATCCTTCTACCTATCGTTCCTGAATTAAACTATACGGGGATGAAATGTGCTGCTCTCATTGCCAGCCCCTATCCTGCCTCTAATGTCTCCAATTGACTCCCTGCCAAAGAATGCCATTCTGATGATCAGCATGCGGCACTGATAGGAAAGACATTTATTGATTCTTCTAGTTTTGCTGCTCTCTTCAGCATGTCACCCAAAAAAACGAAGGTGGGGGGGGAATCTGTAAGTCACAGCATTGCAGCAGAAATGTGGCAAGTGGATACAGGACTTTCATATCCAGGCTCTTCCTTCTGTCCCTTCTGTCCCTCCCCATGTACTCGTTTTGCTTTGCTTTTGATAACCTAAACTGAATAAATTGACAGTTTGGTCTAGTGGTTAAGGGTCTGGGTTTGAAACCAGGAGATGGTGAGTTCTAGTCCCACCCTAGGCACAAAGACAGCTGGGTGAGAGAGCTAGCCAGTCGCTCTCTCTCATCCCTAAGAAGGAAGTAGTAGCAAACCACTTCCCAAAAACTTTATCAACCTGAAGTCAACACTGACTCAACACCCCACTCCTCTCAAAAGATGAATAAAATTAAAAACAAAAGCAAAGTAGGACAAGCATGCAGATAATGGCAGCTAGAATTCCTTCTACCACCACCACCCCAACCTTACCAGTGGTGGCCATTTGACTACACATACATCAGTGGTGGGTTGCTACCGGTTTGCCCCGTGTTGGATGAACTGGTAGCAACAGCAGCGGGAGGCTCCGCCCATCCGCTCGGACACTTCTGCGCATGTGCAGAAGCTTCTGTGGCGCATGTGCAGAAGCACTGCGTGCATGCAAGCGCGTGTGCACACATACACGAGCGAACCAGTAGCAAATTAAATTGAAACCCACTACTGATGTACATGCAGAAAAGCAGAAGGAAGAGTTAGAGTTAAGGCTGCATTCTGGATAATATACTCAGAGGAGGGAGGGGGCTTAGAATGGAACAATTGGCAACATTCTGAGCCAGACTTCATCTGCCCTTCCCATAAGGGTATGCTGGGGATTTTTGTTCTGAATGTTTTTCCTTCTGCTGTTGTGACCAGGTTGGTAAGAATGGTCTATCTGCCTTAAGCTCTCAAAGCGAGAGGTATACAGATGTTATTGTCAACCTTGAAGCTGGCCTAACTCTGGCCATTTTCTTTTGTAGTTTTCCTCTAAGGAGGTTTCTTCTTGCATTGCTTCAGGGCTGACACAGCCTGGAGCTAAAAGGCCAGGGGGGGGGGGGGGGGGGGGGTTATAGAGATAGCTGGGGTGTTGTAGCCTAAATAAAATTCTTCCCCCTGGGAATCAAGGACGTTTGTGCAGGTGTTCGAAAGGTGGAGACTGAGGTCACCTACCAACTGGACTACATGCTGATTGGACAATGGGACTGGTGACTGAGCGGTGGGGGGAGTGACAACATTTTACTTTTAATTGGGTGTAAAACCGGTGGGAACTTAGAGCTGGTTTTCCACCAAGTCTGTGCCAATTTGATATGTCCCAATAAAATGTTCTTTGAGGAATATGCCTGCCTCTTGAGTTCTCATTGAAGGTGATGCATTACTTGGAACCTTGACAGTTATATTATGCAAGATATACTACTACTATTATATAATGCTCCCATATATGGTATTTTTTACATGCTTTCTTCCTCCTTCCCCCTTGAGAGAAAGGGAATTCTCTATTTCTACACAGTGCTTTCTTACAGCTGTGAAATGTTCTCAGTTACATTGTCCAAATTTGGCTCGTTTCTAAACTTCATATTTCTTTGGCCAGCTTCCCCCCCCCCCCCCCCGCACCAAATTTGCTTTTCAGACAACTATGCTACAGACAGAACTATTTCTAATATTCTGTTAGCTTGGGATAGCTTCTAGATTCTGTGGAAGAGATAGTGGAGAGGGTGAGATTGGCGCTGTAATTTCAATGTCGCACCATTTTAGCCTATTACACCATTTCACCATTATGATATTTCAAGCCCAGGAATTAGTTTTTGTTACATTTCGGTCATCGCTATTTCCAGCTATTTAGGGAGCCGACAGCAGAATGGTGGCAGATGAGGCTGATCAGGGATCAGCAAGGAAGAAATGTAAGTTCACAAGCCTAAAGGGCCAGTAAATGCTGTAATCTGATCACACCTGCAGCTGGCCAAAATAATGGTCCCCAGAATAACTGGTTACACCTTTACGCTGTTCTTTGAATCAAATTAAAGATGCAGTTGAACCTATGAAAGGGACACAACAAAAAATAAGATGTTGCCAGAGCATAGTTAAGTACAAGCAGGAAAATATCCATTGGGTTAGGTACATTCATTATTCTTTGGTTATACTCCATTTTATTCTACAGTTCACTCACCTCTCTGAAGATTAGGTGAATAAAGCAAGAAATTGTGTGAAGGTGAAGAGATACAACAAATTATTGACTGCAATGTTTGGCTAGATAAGATAGGCAGCCAGTTTGCAGAATATATAGGAATTGGTGGTGACATAGCAAAATGACTTTGGGATTATTTCTATTAACTTTATGCGCTTGTTTTTGAATGCTTTTGTGTGTGTGCTTGCTGTGGACTCCTGGCGACTGCCTAGATAAGTCCCTGCATTTTTCTTGGCAAGATTTTGGAGACAGTTTGCCATTGCCTCCTTCTTAAGACTGAGACAGAGTGACTGGCACAAGTCCCAAAGTGGGACTAGAATTCAGTCTCCCAGGATCTAGCTTGGTGTCTTTCTGACTACATCAAATTGGTTCTCTTCCATCAACTTTATTTTTTTTATAAAGCATCGATGGTATAATTCTTGTTGCTGACTTAGAATCTAAAGTAAGATTGTTACTGTGGAGGAAACTGAAATGAAATTTCCTTCCATTCTCCCCATTTCAGAATAGAGAAGCCTTAAACCATAGGTCTTCAAACTTGGCAGCTTTAAGATTTCTGGAGTTCAAGTCCACAAGTCTTAAAGCTGCCAAGTTTGAGGACCCCTGCCTTAAACCAAGTGTTTCCCAACCTTGGCAGCTTTAAGATGGGTGACCTTCAACTCCCAGAATTCCCCAGTCAACCTTGCTGGGTGGGGAATTCTGGGAGTTGAAGGTCACTCATCTTAAATTTGCCATGGTTGGGAAACACAGCCTTAGATACTGTCCAGGAGGTGCATGCTACACTTAGGGAAACATGCCAGATGACAATCCACATTGCAAGCGCTTGGCAATTAGGAAGGGCTCAGATTTTTTCCTATAATTATAATGCAGTTCTAATACTGTGCAAAAAAAATAATAAAACTAAGGAAGATGTATTTCCCATGGATGTGGATGCCACAGGTGAACAAGCAGCCACTTCATACTTCTTGAGCTAGAAACTCTGGGAACGTCTCTCAATACATCAAATCTCAGAGATCTAATATGTCAAATTTACCACAACAGACAACGCTGAAATTGAGGATTTGCAAGCACACCTTCAGTTTCACTGAAGGAGTGACATCACTCTAGGAGAGAAAGGTGCTTTTTTAAAAGACAGACAGACAGACTTGCCTCCTACCGTTGCCAAGTCCCCTTCCCTTCATGAAAGAAATTGTAAGGAAAGGCATTTGTGATTGCTCTGTGAAAAATATTGGAAATTATGTCTCTTTGCTCAGGCCTCCTGAGGAGAATGTGCCAGCTGTGTCTAATTGAATATGAATTTTCTCCAACAACCTTTCCTCCTCTTATGAATTGCCACTCTGAACAAAACCTTGAGAAGCTGTTCTTAAGATGTCACTTGGAAGAAAAGAGTTCAGAGAGCAAAAAGAAAAAGAGAGAGAGCAACAAAAGGCGCTTGGCATTTGCTTTCCTCAACTCCTTTCAGGCTTTCTGATGTCTGCTGGGTGACCTCTACATCCACCTCCCTGGGACGGATCAAGGAGATACAAGCAGGGTCAAAATTTAAAGCTGTTTAAATTGGTCTCTGTTTGTTGCAACCAGAATCTTTTGTGATAATGCAGCATTGAACTGGGGAAAAGGAACATCAAAGCTGAATCACAAACCCCTGGCTAGAAAAATGGTTTTCATGTGGATTAGCTCCAGTGGTCCAAGAGTACACAATATAATGCTCGCAGACATTCTATGTGCTTTCTTAGATGTCCATTAGACTTTCTACTCTTTTAGCTTTAAAATAATTTTTAAAAACACTATTAAATAGGAAGGTAGCATGGTCCAAAGGGAAGCATCAGCATCTATATTATATTTATTTGTAACACTGTCTTGATCCCCACAAAGATGCTTAGAGGATCATGGGAGTGTGATTCTCCTTCCAATAAATGAGGGACTAGCCATACCCATGATTAGAAGTCCTTTTGTAGCTAGACAATGACTTCCATAATAGCCATTTGTTGAAATATGCAGTACAGATTCTCCATCTCCCAATATGTCTCTGGATTTGTATCTTACACTAAACTGATCAATTTAGTCCAGATCCTTTTTCATATTTCATTCAACACATATTGGGATGAAGAAAAGATTACTAGAGTAGTGGCCAAAAGTCCTCCTGCCCAGAAGTGGCCTGCCCACAAATTGCTTTTTGACTTAAGGAAATCTTTAGAAAGGACAATTTTTATTATCTGATCAATCCAGGTCTCATAGCGAAGCGAACACTTATGAATCTTTCCTCTAAACTAGTTTAGGGAATTTGGGATGAAAGTATTTTCTTCTGACTCAATTCAAGGAAATTTCTCTTGTTGTTATCTTCAGCAGTATCTTGTCTTTCCCCCCTCCCCCTTCCTCTCTCCCCTTTTCAGAATTGATTTTCTTTCTTCATTTCCACCGATGCTCTTCCATTGACAGTATGACCATCCATGCCATTTCTTCTCACCCATTTCTTGTTCTTGCCATTCAAAGACACAAGCAACTCATTCCATGGAAACTTGTGGCCCTGCAAATGCTGATGAATTATAATTCTCAAGTGCTTATTTTATGCTTAACAATATTTGAAACCTAGTCCAATCTTGAGAGAGGCTGGGCATCTTTTATGGCCCGTTCATGGCCTGTGCGGCTGGTGGCTGATTCGGACAGCAAGGAGACTGGTGTGGTGCTGCGCCAGCAGCCTGTGCAGCTGGCACTTGAGTTGGACAATGAGGCTGGAGAAGATGTGGTGCCAAAGGCCGGGATTCAGCCAGGGCCTTCAGAACCTCCAGAAGCTCCCTTAAGTGAAGAGGACAAAGAGGAGGAGCCTCTTCTCAATGCATAGGCACACAGAGCTGCCAAAAGGCAGGAGTGGTTCCTCAGGAGGAGGTCTCCTCGAGAGTAAGGCTTGGGGCTAATTGGCCACTCCCTTAGCCTATTTAAGGAGGAACGCCGACTGAGAGTGACGTCATTCACTCTCCTTCGTGCCTTGATCTTAGTTCTCTGCAAATTGTTTCTGGGCTTTCTGTCAACCATAGTAAGATTAAGATTATTTATTCTTTGGATTCTTGTAGGCTGTTAAGAAAGTTAATTAACAGCCTTTGTTTGAAAAAAAACTGATTTAATTTAGTAAACTAAGGTTTGTACAGAATTTGTGTGTGCTGCGTACTTTGGGGTCCGTAGCTAGGGCAGAACAGCACCTAACAACAAATCCAGACAAGGTAAGCAAGTGATGAAAAGCAGTAAGAGAGCCAGTTTGGTCTAGTGGTTAAGGCAATGGGTTAGAAATGAGAAGATTGCAAGTTCCAGTCCCACCTTAAGCATGGAAGTAGGCTAGTCACTCACTCTCCACCCAATCTACCTCACAGGTTTGTTATTATGGGGAAAGCAGGAAGACATACCGTATTTTTTGGAGTATAAGACGCACTGGAGTATAAGGCACAGCTTAGTTTTTGGGGAGGAAAATGGGGGGGGGAATCTGCCTACCTATTCATCTGACTAGCGTCCTTAGTCTGGTCAGCTTCAGCACATTAGTTTGCTGGTTTTTTTATCCCCTGCTTGGGGATAAACAGCTTCTAAGGCACAGCTGAGAGGAAGCAGCAATGAGAAAAGCAGGCAAAGTGGGGGGGGGAGATCGCTTCACTCGGCTAGCGCCTAGTTAGAGCTGAAAAAAAGCTTCTAAAGAACAGCTGAGAGTCAAAGCAAAGCATGGAGATCACTTCACTTGCTAATGCCTTGTTAAAGCACAGCGGAGAGTCAGCAGGCAAAGCTGGGAAGATTGCTCGCTAGTGCCTCATTAGCGCTTCGTTAGGGCTGAAATAAAGCTTCAAAAAAGCTTCATTTGGAGTATATGACGCATCCAAATTTTCAGCCTCTTTGGGGGGGAGGTGCATTTTATACTCCGAAAAATACGGTAATCCCAAAGTGCATATCTAAATATCTATGGACATTCTCAGTCATCCAGGTTATGGTTGTCGCAAAGGTGCTTTTCCAATGACTGAGAATCTTCATAGATATTTAGATATGCACTTTGGGATGAACACTCTTCAAACGGTGCGGGAGTGTGAACCAATTTTCAGAAAAATTGCAAACTACAGGAACCATTTGTGCTTCAGTTTGAGATGCAGACATCATGGACTCATCCCCAACAGCCTGTGCTTGTGTTCAACAGTGCAGGGACACAGGGCAGAAAACATTCTGCAGCCAAGGAGTTCCACACCCATTTGCACCACTCAGATAACCCTGAGTACACAGATAAACTTACCGCCAAGTGGCCTCAATGACTCTCTAAAAGAATGTAAATGACCAGTTGTCTGGAAGGAGTATAAATCCTTCCATTCCCCACCATCCAGCCAGAGCTGAAGAAGCTTCTTGGATGAGAAGCAAAATGTCTTCAAAGAAAAACAAGAAAGTCCAGTTGCCTCCTGAAAAAGCATCTTTGGGACAATCATGACCTGGATGACTGAGTAGCTCCATAGAGATTTAGGAGGAGGTTAGAGTATTATTTATGGTTGGCACCTTCAGTAATTTATAAACATAATAAAGTCAGGATAAAAAGCTAATAAATAAATAAACACAATAAAACAAGAGCTAGCTACATCTTGACTGCATTTTTAACATCGTCTAGGTCCTTTCTGGTTTGTTCATAATTCTTTGCCATGCATTCCTGCATTTTTAACATTATTTCCTCTATGGATATTAGAGTTGTCTGCACGGTCTGCATTGTCATAATAGGAGTTTGTTTTTCAGTTGGAAACATTGTATCTAAAGTTTTTTGTGCTATTGGGGAAGCCGTCATTCCACTTGGTATTGAAACAATTTTTTTTCCAGTTTTCCCTGTCGTTGTTATAGTTGATGTCATGTCGTTCAAAAGTTTATGTTGTTTTTCTAATATTTTATCTATTCTTTCCCAAATCAGCATCCAATATTGTTGTGTGTTGTTAGTGTGTATATATGTCAATTTCCACTCCAATCTTGTATAGCTTGAATTAATTTGTTATCAGTTATAATCCTTATTTTACTCTAAAATTTATAGTTTGAAAAATATAAGTATAAATATAGAAATATAAACTCTAAAAACTCTAAAATACTAATTCACAGTCTGATCTAATCCAATGGTCCTGATAGTTGATTAATCCAAAACTACTAAAATTTTATAGAACTCACTTAATCACTTAACCAATAAATGAAGGGAAAAATAAGAGGGAAGGAGAACAAGAGAGCAATAAAATCTAATCAGTAATCAATTCATTAGTAAAAATTAATACTCTTAATCCTCTATAATTATTCTATTAAGGCTATATATAAATTTATAAAGTTTTTTTTTAAATATACAGATTATAAGATTATCTAATTATAAAATATTGCACTTATGAAATTATTCCAGTTATTTCTATTGTCTGTGTTTCAAATGATAGGCTGTAGTTGTCACCAGATCCGATCACTGAGTTTGACTATCACTATCTAGTCTTAGCTTACTCAAGTTCACTCCTTATATCCTTAGAAATTTTAAAAGTTTTGAAAGGAGCTCTTTTATTCTTATATTTTCCAATAGTTTAAAATGGCTGTTTCAGTCACAATGTCAGTCTATTTCTTCTTATCTGCCACTCTTTGCTTTGTTTTGCCCCAATAATCTCTCCTTCAGCGCAGTTCTCCATTCTTGCTTTATCAATCCAGCCCTCAATCCTATGTTTTTTTTCTCTTCCAACAAAAAAGGGAGAGCTTTAAACTTACTATCTTAAAGGTCCAGTTTCGCTGAGTTACTCTGGCAGGTCTTATTCTTTGCCGCTTCCTCCCTCATTACGCCACTTCTTCCTTCTGCTGCACTTCTGGACTTTAAATCCCGTCCTCTTTTGTCGGTCCCTCAATACAAAAGACAATTTATAACACTTGATCTCTGCTCTCGCCGCCAAGTTTCACCGCTCTCACTTCCTCGTCTTCCTGCTCTTTCTGCTCTTATACGCTTGGGACGTCTAGTCTCTGGATCTGCCGAAATGGCCTCCTTCCTTTGCCCACTCAATCGGATCTCATTAGTCAGCCACACTGAGAAGAGAAACACTCCCAAGTGCTAGTAGTAGACGTTCACAAACACCTTGGTCAAATGAGAGGTCTCAAAGTGTTGCATTCGGCATATATATGTGTGTGTGTGTGTGTGTGTGTGTGTGTGTGTGTGTGTGTGTGTTAGCAAAAAAAAAAAGTTGATGGGGCAGGTAGGGTCAGCAATAAGTCAGGTTATTATTATGGTGGACCACACAGTAAGTCAGATCTTTATAGTGAATTTGGCATTTTTGTCCACCTATTGAGTATGTTTCTCCCAAGAATCTGGGATAGGCAAGAGATGGTATTTAAGGTGCATCTCAGTAAGTAAACTGTTCCAAATAAAGCCGCATTTTGAAATTGACTGATGCTGGGGATTTTGTCAGTGCTGATGGTGTTATAACAGAATAACAGTGTTAGAAGGGACTTTGGATGGACCTTCTAGTTCAACCTTCTGCTCTGGCAGGAAACCCTATACCATTTCAGACAAATGATTGTCCAAACTCTTCAACACTCAAGGTACCTATCACTATTGGTACTACCTTTGCATTCCTTTGTCATAGTCATTCTACTTCTTTTTGCAGGTCCTTTATTTTTGTGATTTTCTCCAGTTCTTCCCCTCTATTCTTCTGTTTCCAGGTTTTTATTATTAAGTTTTATTCCATCTTTGGAGAAAGAAGGGGGGAGGGAGGGAGGGAGGGAAGAGAGGGAGGGAGGGAGAGAGAAAGAAAGAGCGGGAGAGGGAGAGAGTCACTTCAAGGCAGCAAAAGTACCTAATAGTCCTGCCCCCTGTTTTCTCCACAAAAACCCTGTAAGATGGGTTGGCTGAGAGAAAGAGTGACTGGCTCCATGTCACCCAATCAGCTTTCATGGCTATGGGAGGGCTAGAACTCCTGGTTTCTAGCCTGGTGTCTTAACCGCTACACCAAACTGGTTCTCTCGGATTGATTCAGAACAGAAATACCCAGCCCCATCTGTTTCTTCCTATGTTTCCCCTTCTTCCAAAGCTAATGTGGGATTGTGGGGGGGGAAGAAAGTGAAGAGAGAATAATTTCTAGAACAGGCCCATTATTGGGGAGACACTCTAGGACTCCATCTTGCCTACTGCTAACTCTCTATTCAGATAAGATACAAATAGATGATGTGTTTCTTGTTTTTATCAGATGTTTTAATTATATATGAATTGGGCATCACCCTGTGCACTTAAGAGACGAATGTACTTTACCCACGCAATAATAAATAATAAAATGTTGCCCTGCTTGAATTAATTTTTAAGGGCCAAATAAACATGAAGCTCTTGGAATGCAGGAAAAAATACTAGGCAGCTTATTACTCATAATGAAATAAAGTGCCATATGAATCTGAATGGGCTTTTGATCCTAATGAGTCTGCTTCACACAAGCAAATGGAGAGTGACATCTGGAGAAGCGTTCTTCACATTTGTCCTTGAACAGCTCTGTGTCAACTTCTCTAGAAAAATTAAAATACATTCCAATAAATGGAATGGCATTTGCCCTAATAGCCGCCCTACTGCAGAGTACATTCACTCTTTAGTTGCCTGTCCCCAAATTCAGTGCTTGCCTTTGGTCACAGAGAAAGACATAGCAGCTTCAGCTGCTATTATGTTGTTAGCTCCTTACATCATACTGAGATTTGATGAAGAAGAAAAAAAGAAAAGCTTTTACAACCAATTGTGTTCCATGTATTTATTTTTACCAATGGCTTTGAATAATTTTACAGTCTCTATGGTGCAAACTTTTTTGTTTAACTGACACTATGTTACTGCTTTCAAAAATGTACTTGTGAAAGCGAAAGTGTTTTGTGTCGCTGCTTCAGATGGTTATTATTAGCAGTTTCAGCTTTGTACAAACCCGCTTCTCGCAACAGAGATTTCAAAAGATTAAATGGAAGAGGAAAGGGAGTCTACCAAGGATAATAAGTGTATCAAAATGAACCAAAGATTTCTTCAGAATGCATTTTAAATATTCAAAGGAGGAGGTGGCCGGTCTAATACTCAATTACATGTCTATGGAGATTCTCAGTTATCTAGGTCACGGTTGTCCCAAAGGTGTTTTTTTTTTCAAGAGGCAACTGGACTTTCTTGTTCTTCTTTGAAGCTTAAAGAAGCTTCTTGGATGAGAAGCAAAACGTCTTCAAAGAAAAACCAGAAAGTCCAGTTGCCTCTTGGGAAAAAAAAACACCTTTGGGACAGTCAATTACATGTTTAAAATCAAACAAGTGAAAACCTAGATCAGTGACGGCTAGCCTTTTTGTCATCGCGTGCCAAAAGCGGGGTGTATGGGGAGGGGGTCACACACGCGCATGCCCACACCCGTAATTCTATGTGCCCAGCCACCCACACATGCGTGCAAGACCCCCTGCGCTCCCCCCTCTTTTGACACGTGATGGCACGGTGGGCCCAATAGGCCCGTTTTTTGCTCTTCCCAGGCTCCAGAGTCTTTCTAGGAGCCTGGGGAGGGCAAAAACGGCCTTCCCCACCCCACCCCCAGAGGCCCTCCGGAGGCCAGAAACAACGTATTTCCTGACTTCTAGTGGGCCCAGAAGGCCTGAAAATCAGCTGGCCAGAGCTGAACTTGGGTGCCCACCAATATGGTTCTGCATGCCATCTGTGGCACGCGTGCCATAGGTTCACCATCATGGACTTAGATGGTTAGTAGTTCAATTATCTGAAAGAAATAAGACAAAATATACAAGTAATCTTTGATTTACAGATAACCTTCAATTTACAACTACAACTGTGCCCAAAATTGTGTTGCTAAATGAGACAGTTGTTTAGCCACATTTTATGACTTTTCTTGCCACAGTTGTTCAGTGAATCACTGCTGTTGTTAAGTTAGTAATCTGGTTGTTAAGTGAATCTGGCTTCCCCGTTGACTTCGCTTGTCAGAAGATCAGAAAAGGGGATGATGTGACCATCATAAATATGAGTCAGTTGCCAAGCCTCTGAATTTTGATCATGTGACCATGGGGATGCTGCAATGGTTGAAAGTGTGGAAAATGGTCATAGGTCACTTTTTCAGTGCCACTGTAATTTCAAATGGTCACTAAACGAATGGTTGTAAATTGAGGATGATCTATATAGACCCATGATGGCGAACCTATGGCACGGGTGCCACAGGTGGCACATGGAGCCATATCAGTGGGCACGGGAGCATTGCTGTAGGTCAGCTCCAGCGTGCATGCATGCGCCAGCCAGCTGATTTTTGGGCCTTCCAGTCCCACTGGAAGTTGGGAAATGGGCTGAGTCCAGCCTCCAGAGGGCCTCCAGGGGGGATGGGGAAGGCTGTTTTTGCCCTCCCCAGGCTCCTAGAAAGTCTCTGGAGCCTGGGGAGGGTGAAAAACGGGCCTACCGGACCCACCGTGCCATCACGTGTTAAAAGCGGGGGGCGTGGCATGCACACACGCATGGGGCGCATTGAATTATGAATGTGGGCACACACATGTTCCCCCCGCTTTTGGCACGTGACAACTAAAAGGTTAGCCATCAGTGATATAGGCACTGAGATGTAGAAGGGAGGCACTGGAGGAAAAGACATGCAGAGTTTTATTTTTTATTTTTATTTATTATATTTGATTTAAATCCTGCCTTTCTAATAGCAGGATGAGCGATCCAGATTTTGGTAAACTACAATTCCTACAATGTCAGCCCAGCCAAAGAAGAAGGCAGTTAGAAACCTACAGATTCCCATCCCTGACCAAAAGCCAACTTTATTTCACTTAAAGAAGTTCAGTAAGAAAGGAGCAGGCTCAACATTTATGCACTGTTGCATATCGATTGGAATGAACTGGAATGCCTGATTTGACAGGAGAGACTTGAGTCCTGCAAAGAAACCTGGAATAGAAAAATATACATACCGGTACAGTGCAATATTCTGTTAAAGATCCTTCTTGCCTATGTCAAATTTCGCTTGGTTTCTCAAACTGCAACACAAAGGCATCCTAATAACTCTTTTTTAATAACTCTTCACAATGTTGCCTACATCTCCTCCCCAGCTTGCCCCAAAGGGAGCCTAGAATCATCTTTAGGGAATTTTTCCTTCTCCCAATACATCTAGTTTTAATACAATCTAAGGAGCTTCCATGATAATGTTGTGGTCAGGGTTGTCCCAAAGGCATCTTTTCAAAAAGCAACTGGACTTTTGAAAAGGAAAAACAAAGGCGAGTTGCCTTTTGAAAAGACACCTTTCGGACAACTATGACCGGGATGACTAAGAATCTCCATAGACATAATCAGGGACTAGGATCTGCCCAAATTTTATTGGTGCCTGAGGCAGCTGCAGTCATGTCCTTCCCATTCAGTCCCCATTCAGTTCTGTTGGGCTGGAAGAAAGTTCAGGCTTTGTATCATCCATCTTCTCCCTCTCCTTCATACTGAAATACTGATCTTCCAAGAGTTAACACTGAATTGTGCTGCTGTTGTAGTTGTTGTTATCTTTACCATGGGAATATTGATAATCCAGTGACATTTGCTGAATTATTTTGATTGGGACGATTAAAAAATAAGAGAAAGCACATTACAGATGCACAAAGACCAGAGGTGGGTTTCAGCAGATTCTGACCAGTTCTGGAGAACCGGTAGCGGAAATTTTGAGTAGTTCAGAGAACCCGTAGTAAAAATTCTGACTGGCTCCGCCCCCATCTATTCTCTGCCTCCCGAGTCCCAGCTGATCAGGAGGGAATGGAAATTTTACAGTATACTTCCCCTGGAGTGGGGTGGGAATGGAGATTTTACAGTATCCTTCCCCTGCCACACCCACCAAGCCACACCCACAGAACCGGTAGTAAAAAATTTTGAAACCCAGCACTGACAGAGACAAATGTGTGATGGGGGAGAGAAAAAAAATGCTCTGTGCATGATCATAATAACTGAAGGAGGAAAATGCCTGGAGAAGCAAGAAAGGAAAATAAAATCCAGGCGCATAATACTTCGGAGAGCTGTCATTTTAAGTTTCACTTATTTGTATTTCAAGTCGGTTCTTCCAATCAATCAGAAAGTCTTTAGAGGAGAGGGATTTTGTCTGATTTAAGTATATTGATCTTCTTTATCTCTGGCAGGACCATCGATCTCCCAAAGATTGATCATCCTGTGGGAAAAAAATCATTCCTGCTGCCATCAAGAGGTCATCCGGATTTCTGCAACGTAGATCTTATGTAAGTAAGAAGCAAATATAGGATTATAGTCAAGAGTGGAGAAAAGGAAGAACGTTATTTACTTCCAATCAGAAGAAAGCAAATTCTCCTAAGGAATTCAGGTTCAATAAGAGGAAAGCAAAGTGTCACTCTTATTAGGAAGAAGATGGGTGGCATCACTCACCAAAAATAACCTCCCTGCACTGGATCCGTACCTTACGCCCAGTTTCAAATTACAGGTAATCATCAAGTTATGACCACAATTTAGCCCAAAATGTATATTGTTAAGTGAGAAATTTCTTAAGTGAGTTTTGCCCCATCTGATAACTTTCCTTGCCACAGGTGTTAAGCGAATCACTGCAGTTGTTAAATTCGTAACATAGTTGTTAAGTGAATCTGGTTTCTCCATTGACTTTGCTTGTCAGAAGGTTGCAAAAGGTGATTCCATGACCCTGCGACACTGCAACGGTCATAAATGTGAGTCAGTTGTCAAGCACCCAAATGTAAATCCCGTGACCATGGGGGAATGCTTCAATGGTCATAGGTGTGAAAAATGGTAATAAATTACTTGTAATGTTGCAATTTGGAACAGTCACTAAACAGTGTTGTAAATCAAGGACCAACTATATTTTCCATGAGTTTCTAGCAGGGAAAACATTTCCAATCTTACATGTACACCAGAGGTGGTATTCAGCAGGTTCTGACCAGTTCTGAAGAACCAGTAGTGGAAATTTTGAGTAGTTTGGAGAACCGGTAAATACCACCTCTGACTGGCCCCGCCCCATCTATTCTCTGCCTCCCAAGTCCCAGCTGATCGGAAGGAAATGAGGATTTTGCAGTAACCTTCCCCTGGAGTAGGGCAGGAATGGAGATTTTACAGTATCCTTCCCCTGCCATGCCCATCATGCCACGCCCACTGAGCCATGCCATGCCACGCCCAGAAAAGCCATGCCCACAGAACCGGTAGTAAAAAAATTTGAATCCCACCACTAATGCACACCCACTCACCCTTTCCTCCACCTTCTTCTTAACCTATTCCAAAACTACAATTTTGCCCAGAGTTCCCCAACCCTTCCGGGTTGGTTGCCCAGAGCGGGAGGAGAGAGGAAAGAGGGGATCATTTCATGGGAGGGGCAAGCGCATGTGTGTGTGCATGCACGCACATGAGCACCCACGATATTCGTGGCAACGCTCACGCGAATGGGGCCGTGAGCACCTGTGACAAGGCTCGCATGAATTGGGGTCAGGAAGAGGCTCACGCGCATGCACATGGAGGCACATGCACTGTCCAGCCACTCACATGGCCTAGTGGCAATTAGCCCGCAGCTCAGTAGTGGCCCAAAGCCCACAGCCCACAGCTTGGGGACCCCTGATTTAGAAAGTCCAAAGCAGCTGAGAGACAGAACAGGCTTTCTAGTTGATTTTACAGCGAAAGGCATATACATGCATCCTCTACAAACAAACAATTGGAATAGGAGATATTGGTTGTCCTGTTATTGTTCTCCCCAGCACAGTAGTGAGGGAGCTGCTTGAGGTAGGTGGATGTGAGCTGGATCATGCAGAGTGCTGACTAACTGGTCACTGTTGTAGGTAGGTATAGATGATTTTGCCCCAAGGATAGTGATATAACTACAGGTAATCCTCGATTTATGACCACAATTGAGCCCAAAATTTCTGTTGTTAAGTGAGACGTTTGTTAAGTGAGTTTCGTCCCATTTTACGACTTTTCTTGCCACCATTGTTAAGCGAATCACTGCAGTTGATAAGTTAGTCACCCCGATTATTAAGTGAATCCGGCTTCCCTATTGACTTTGTTGTCAGAAGGTCGCAAAAGGATATCACATGACTCTGCAAGAGATCACATGTTTATGAACCAGGTGCCAAGCATCTGAATTTTGATCTCATGATCATGAAGATGCTGCAAAGGTCGTAACTGTGAAAAACAGCCATAAGTCACATTTTTCAGTGCCGTTGTAACTGAACGGTCACTAAATGAACTGTTGTAAGTTGAGGACTACCTGTATAGCAAAAAAAAAAAAAAAAAAGCCCAATCACTCCAGGAGGAAGTATCCAGAGTTCTGTTCTGCCACATGTTGTGGTGAATCTTTTCCTTACCACTTTGAGTTCCTGTTTTGGGAGAGGGAAAATGCCAGGGGTGGGCTGTTGGGGGTTTGCAGGGGTTCAAGAGAACCTCTAACTAAGATTCTGTGCAGTTCGGAAAACCCCCAAATCCCACTCCTGGCTGGCCCCACCCACCCCACCCTGCCCCTCCCAGGAGTCCCCACGTGGCCCATTTTAGAAGCAGGTAAGTGCAGGGCACATGCAGAGGCTCAGGGAGGGTGAAAAATGGGCCTACTGGAAGTTCGGGAAGGGCGGAAACAGACCCATTTCCAGCCTCCAGAGAGCCTCCGGAGCCTGGGGAGGCCGTTTTCACCCTCCCGGAGGCTCAAGGAAAGCCTCCAGAGCCTGGGGAGGGCAAAAATGCCCCCCACCATGGTGCAGGAGGACGACTAGGCCATGCCCAGCATGGCCACGCCCACCCAGCAACCGGGCAGAGAACCCCTTTTGGAAGCCCACCCCTGGAAAATGCACTGAATTGGTCCATTCTTAAATCTATAAGGGCAACAATACTGTCCAGCTCTGTTGAGAAGGTGCAGTGAAGTTCTTCTATTTCTTTGGTGAGGGGAAGAGTTTCTGTCAACACACTTTTCTACTGACTCAATAATGGAGGAATGCCCATGCGTACACTCAAAGAATCCCTAGGTATGTTGAACGCCTGCTCCCGTGAGGAGCACACCCTGAACTTGAACCCAGGAAGATAAAGAAACCATGCAATGCTCACTCCACACAAGAGCTTTCTTAGTCTCTGCTAAGGGATCAGCCCTTTCAGGTAGGCCAGGTCAGGAAAAAGATTCCACAAATAAATCTGATTGGAACTATACTTTTATTGACATTCTTTGTATAGTTTCTCCAGGGTCATCTCTATGACCCTCTGTTTGGTCTACCAGATTTGGGCTGCAAAAACTCTTTTGTTTACTCTCTCATTCCCCCCCCCCCAGAGGAAAGCAATGCTCTGCTCTGTTTCGTTGCTGTTGAAATTATTCAACATTCCTTAGGCAGGGCAACAGCTGTTTGAAAAGAGCAAAACTGAGGAAACAAAACGAGTGAGAGGAAAGAAGATAATTATCTTAAGACAGCATAGGGAGCCGGGTAATATCAAGAGTGTTCAGGTGATGCCACATTCAAAGAACAAAGCAGAGGGAGTTATAGGATGAGCCCAGATTCATGAGAGGCAGAGATATTTCACAAAGCACAAAGCAAGATTTTTCAATCGCAAGCTATCATGGGAATGAACAGAGACCTTGCTTAAGTCTGACAGGCTCGGCAGTACCCTGTAGATGTTACTCAATGAATCAGGTGGGGCAGTCCTGCTCCTGCCAGCTCTTAGACTTAGTTACTACCCATGTCTCAGCCACTGGAAGCTAAGTAATCTTTGTACTCTAGAACAGGAGGAGAGACATGGATTCTAATACCTTTTGATTTCCAGCAAGTTTTGCTTTTGGAAAAGTATTTGCCATTGTTGGAAGAAATATCCATCTGGGTCCAGTTCCAAGTGAGGAGAAAGACACTGGAAACATGGAGGCTGATTGGAAAGATGGTTTAATGATGAAGCAGAACCACCAGCAGTCCTGGGTTCTAGTGCAACTGACCACATGGAGTTGAGAGGGGGGTTATACCTTCTTTGGGCTTTGTACTTTTTTATTTATTTATTTATGTATATTTATATGCCGCCCTTCTCCGGAGACTCAGGGCGGCTTACAATGCATTAAGCAATAGCCTTCATACTTTTGTATATTTATACAAAGTCAGCTTATTGCCCCCACAAACCGGGTCCTCATTTTACCCACCTTAGAAAGGATGGAAGGCTGAGTCAACCTTGAGCCTGGTGAGATTAGAATTCGCAGTAATTGCAGGCAGCTGGATGTTAAATGCTGCCTTAATAGGAGGCATTAGCCTGCTACGCCACTCAGGCTACTTGAACTTCCTGTTCCTGTGCAAGAACATGTATTCTATTGGCTGTTGTCAGACTCCCATGGGGCCATGTAGGGGTTATGTAGGGGTCGTAGATGGTGCTACAGGCAACATACAAATCCTTTGTAGGTGTTTGTCTGAGCTAAGTTTGGTTGAGGTTTGGTCTGCTCTAAGATGATGCAATGGAGCTTGTGTTCTGAAAGGGTGTTGGGCAATTCCTATTATGGCTTAATGGCTTTGTCCTGGTTTGGATCTTGAGTGAGGGCTAATCCTATCACTCTGCCTTTGTTCAGACTTTGCTGCAGGGAGTAATGGATTACCAAATCTGCATTTCTAAAAGCTGCCCCAGCTCACTATCTGCTTGGGACAGGGAGCTGGGGCTCTGAGTTTCTGTCTCCCTTAAGATTTTTTATTTCTCTTTTAGGGGAAATATTTTATCCTGCCTTTTTAAAAAATATTCTTCAAAACGTTTCATTCTTCTAGAGGGGAGGGTTAGCTTCCCACATCACCAACCCTGATAGTCAGCTCTAATTCTCCAGTTTCCTGAGGATCTTGGTCCTGAAGAGGCATTAGCTCTTCTTTGTCATCAAAGGATTCTTTAGAAGCAGTACTGATATGGTACTGCAATTATACAGACCCTGTGACATGACCAAACCTTACATTGCCCAAACACGAAAAGGGAAAGTCATTTAATTCAATAGATTAAAATTCACAGAGTCTGTAATCGGGATCACGGTGGACTGTTTTAACCAATATATTGGGATCACATATATCATGCACACATAGAAATGCCTACCTGTATATTTGTACTTAGAAGGGACATATGTGTGGGTATGCTCATATGTGCACGCACAACTACTTTACTTTGCTGGCATTTCCAGCAGAAATATTGTCTGTATGTGCAAAGACACCCAGACAGCGACAGCCTTTAAAGCAGCCTATATAAGCATTCTGGAGGATGCAGCTGCTTTAATACTTCACAGAGAGCTGTTTCACTCACGCTAACAAGCTTTAAGCAGCTTCCCTTTCAGACGCACAGGCTAACACACCCATATGCGTGAGCACATACTTTAAAGGAATATTCAGTAATCTTTTAAAAGAGAGTGGTTAAGTTCAAGTGACAAGCATAAAAGAGAGGGTTTAGAAGAAGGAAAAGGAAGGGAAAGGGAAAGGCTATAAAACCAGTCTAAAATGTTGGTTTACGATGGAGCTAAACAGGTGATTGCAGCCAGTCAGAAAATCCGACACTAGATTTTAAGGCTCAACTGTCATTGTCACTGTGAAAGTATTTCGAGCACATAGCAAATTATAAAGTGCTAAATCATATTGTACTAACTTGAGAAAAATACAGTTTTAGAAGCATTTGTTTTTCAAAAAAAAAAAAACCCTCAAACCTCCAAGGCAGAGATGAGAAGATGAATTAATGTTTTTCTCTGGTTTGGAAAAGAAGACATATTTAAAGAATCAACTGTTGAAATCAGTCAACAGTAAAGCTCCACCCTGTATATAATTTTATATTACATAATATACCAATTTTCTATCAATCATTGGCAAACTCATTTAAGCTACATTTTAAAAAAAATAAAGAGTTGTCACTCGAATAGTTTTAACTTGTTTAATCCACTGCCATGCGGCACTGACTTTTATTAATTCAAGGGCCACTAACATTTAAATGTACAGTTCTTAATGGATTGTCTCATACTCATATTTTATACATTGGGTGCAATGTAGCCCCACCCATCCACCAGCCTCCACCCTTCAGCCGTTTTCGCCCTCCGCACTCTGTTTTAGACCTGTTCCAGGCTGCAGGGATCGCCACAGCACATTGCCGCCTCTATGTCTCCGTTTTCAGCTTCAGCACATTATTGCAGCCTGATTCAGCATGAGCAGCTGATTGGCAGGTGGATCAGCCTCCCGGAATACCCCCAATCAGCTGTTCCAGGCTTCAGGGATTGCCACAGACCATTGCCGCCTCCGTGCCTCACGTTTTCAGCCTCCGCACACCCAGTTTTTGTCCTCCATACATTGTGCACCCAGTTTTTGTCCTCTGCACATTGCATTTTTGGGTGGTTCCAGGCAGTGGGGAGCAGCGGCGATTCCTGCCACCTGGAACTGTCCAAAAACGCAACGCACAGAGGCCAAAAATGGGGCACGTGAAGGCCAAAAACGCAACATGTGGAGGCCAAAAATATGATGTGTGGAGCTGGTGATCAGTGGCGATGTGCTGTGGCAATCCCCACAGCCTGGAACGGGTCTAAAACGGAGCATTCAAAGGCCAAAAACTCAAGGCACAGAGGCCAAAAACTTGAGGCACAGAGGCCAAAAACTTGAGGCACAGAGGCCAAAAATGCAAGGCACAGAGGTGGCGGTGGTCTGTGGCAATCCCTGCAGCATGGAACAACTGATTGGGGGTATTCCGGGAGGCCGATCCATCTGCCAATCAGCTGCTTGTGCTGAATCAGGCTGCGATAATGTGCTGAAGCTGACCAGGCTGTTTGCTATTTGCTGCAAGGATGCTAGCCAGATGAATACTGATGGATGCTGGTAGCCAGAGGCAGAATTTTTTTTCTTGTTTTCCCCCCAAAAATCTATTGTGCGTCTTATACTCCGGAGCGTCTTATACTCCAAAAAATACAGTAAGTAATTTTCATTTTTTCCTTCAGAAAAATGCTGAATCCCAAAGCAAACTCATAGGCTCATATTGTCGTTGCTCATCAAATTCTCTCTCCTTTCATACTGACATGCCTGCCTCCAAATTGGTTTTCTGCCAATGGAGAATGCCACTTTCTCAAACCCAGATGGACTTCATATTCCAAGAATATTACCAGCTCTTAGAGAAATTGGGAGGGGAGGTGTAGGTTTGATTCTGAGACAGATCAAAAGATTTTTTAAAATATATGTATAAGTTTTCATAATTTGGATTTTTCGTTTCCATTTGTTGGAGTCACAGGCCCATACTCCTGGAAGGCACCAGCTGTTTTGATTACACAGATTTGCTTATAGGGTCAAAACCTAAAGATGTTAGTGGAGCCACACATAAAGTGCTCAACACAGGGGTGAAATCCAGCAGGTTCTGACAGGTTCTGGATAACCGGTAGCAGAAATTTTGAACAGTTTGGAGGACTGGTAGCGGAAATTTTGAGTAGTTTGGAGAACCGGCAAATATCACCTCTGGCTGGTCCCAGAGTGGGGAGGGAATGGGGATTTTGCAGTATCCTTCCCCTGCCATGTCCACCAAGCCACGCCCAGAGAACTGATAGTAAAAAAAGTTGGATTTCACCACTGGCTCAACACAGCTATTAAAAAACAAACAAAGAAAATGGGAGGGAGGGTGGGAAGGAAGGAAGGAAGGAAGGAAGGAAGGAAGGAAGGAAGGAAGGAAGGAAGGAAGGAAGGAGGACTAAGGTTTCATAGAGCTACAACAATTCAAGAAAAAACTAGTTTACTGCAGTTTTAAGTTCTCTACATCAATTAAACCAGGAATGATTTGACTCAGCTGCTAAACATAATGGTGGAACTAATTCTGGAATGATACAAAGACATTGTGTGGAAGTATCTTCAATCTTTCTTCAATAGTGATTGAAATAAAAAGTTATTCAAGTCTAATTGGTTAATACTTGGAAAATAAGGATTTCTATCAGGAAATCCTACGACTGGAAAGGAGGGGGGGAAAACCCAAGTATAAACTACCTGTGATTATTCCACCCAGCAGAGCATTTTAAAATTAGTTAGCTTTACTTTGGTGGATGATCAAGAAAAAGAAAACTCCTTACATATTTTATACCAAATTCTTTTGCTAGAGAGCATTCATAGTGACAGAGAAACAGGCACACAAACACGCTTTGTTCATATATGTAATTATATAGGAACTATAACTGCACAGGTGTGATCATATACCGAACTGATTCCAACCGTTGGAATTAAATGCCCTTAGAAATGTAAAGAAGTCATTTTCAAAAGCCCGTATTTTATTTCAGAATTTTTATTTATTTTCATTAGTTTTTCCCACTTGTTGGGGCATGTCTTATCTCTCTTTCTCCCTATCTGTCAGTGTATCCATCTAGTGGCAATCCTTTCCACACTGAGGGCAGATACATTCTGTCTCCTGCCTAGCCCCCCAGATTTTGCTGATTCTGGGACTGCCTCTTCACCTCAGCCTGCTAAACAAGTGTCTCTTCGAATTGGAGAAGGCCATCCTGCGTCTTTAGCCTCCAAGCTGAACGATCAGAGGTCAAAATTTCCCAGTCATTAATGCCTATTCCCAAGGCTTTAGATCCCTCTTGCAGATATCCTTATATCACAGCTGTGGTCTCCCTCTAAGGCGCTTTCCCTGCCCTAGTTCTTCATACAGGAGATCTTTTAGAATCCGACCATCAGCCATTCTCACAAGATGCCCAAGCCAGCGCAGATGTCACTGTTTCAATAGTGTATACATGCTAGAAATTCCAGCACGTTCCAAGACTGCGCATTTTGGAATTTGTCATGCCAGGTAATGCCAAGGATACGTCGGAGACAGCGCATATGAAAGGTGTTCAACTTTCTCTCCTGCCATGCGTAAAGGGTCCAAGACTCACTGCAGTACAAGAGTGTGCTCAGGACACAGGCTCTATAGACCTGGATCTTATTAATATATATAATTTTATATATATTATTTATTATTTATATTATTATTTTTAATATATATTATTTATACATTTTTCTTTAGTAAACATAAAAACTCAATATCTGCATGAACAGTGTGTTGTCTGGGTACAGTTAGTTTTGAAAATAATAATAATTATTATTATTATTAATAATAATAATAATTAATAATAATATTCATAGCATTGATAATCATCACATAATAGTATTTGCTTATCCATACTAATAGATCTTCCTTATATAGTTAATCATTCTCTTAAACTTTTCAGTTTCTAACTTCTGTTTCTGTCAGCTAACCATTGGTAAAACGAGTCCCGTATTTAAAAATATTCAATTTCTTCCTTCTCCTTTATTTTAAGTGTTAATCTACCCATCCCTGCATATTCTAGTATTTTTTTATTACACTTTCATTTGTAGAGATCTCTTCATTTTTTTATAACCATATCTTGTCTGACACCAAATAAATACAACTCAGTTGTTTGCACTAAAGTTGGAATAAGTGAATGAGTTAAAGTTGATGCACATCTCATGGGGGTATTTAGGATTCGCCATAGTGATGTTAAAATATGATTTCATATTTTGGTCAACAGTATTCAATGACAGCTGCAAGGTATGTGATATCTTTTGCCTTCTATTAAACTGGAAGTATTCCCTAGTGGGTGGGATCAAAGCAAATTGGTCATTGCAGGCTGACATGGGCTAGCTTCCTCCATTTCTGTCCCGATGAGTCTGCCATTCTGCCATTCTGTCTTCCTACTGGGTTGTCCTTCAGATGTGTGCAGGAATGATACAGTTATATCTTATATCCTCCCAGTTCTCTAGCAACTGGTTGGGATGGTGTCAGAGAGTAAAGGAAGCAATGGCAAAGAAATGTATCTTATGATTTATGATTGTATCACATGATTTATGGTTTATCACCTTGTTGTTTGTATGTACATTGAAAGCTTATGTACTGGACATAAATGGCTAATAAAGATCTATTCTACCCTACCCTACCCTACCCTACCCTACCTTACCCTATTCTATTCTATTCTATTCTATTCTATTCTATTCTATTCTATTCTATTCTATTCTATTCTATTCTATTCTATTCTATTCTATTCTATTCTATTCTATTCTGAACAGGAAGTTATATTTGGTAGTGACTCAAGCAAAGCACAATAGAGATAGAATCTAAATTGACAAGGTGGGGCAGACAGAATGTCATCCCGATATAGTTTTCTATTGACTCAAGGATAGATGGGTATAGAAGATAGAAGATATCTATCTCCTGGTGTGGTAAGAAACATCAGTCCTGCAGGGTTAATTCCAGTGGTGGGATTCAAAAAATTTTACTACCGGTTCTATGGTTGTCACTTGGTGGGCATGGCATGGCATCGCTTGGTGGGCATGGCAGGAAAAAGATACTGTAAAATCTCCATTCCCTCCCCACTCCAGGGGAAAGTTACTGCAAAATCCCCATTTCCTCCTCATCAGCTGGGACTCGGAAGGCAGAGAATAGATGGGGGCGGGACCAGTCAGAGGTGGTATTTACCAGTTCTCCGAACTACTCAAACTTTCCGCTACCGGTTCTCCAGAACTGGTCAGAACCTGCTGAAACCCACCTCTGAAGGTCATACTTCCAACAACAGTGATAAATTTCTGAATGGGAAATTGTTTTTACCAATGAAAGAGCTTCTTTTTTTTTTCATGGTAAGTGAATTTGAACAACTCATCAAATCCATCTCTACTAGAAGGCGCAATACCTTTGAGTTCTGCAGAGCTGCGTCAGATTTGGGGAGAGAATTTGGAGGTCATGTCACAAAGGTAGATAAGTTGTAGAGGGCAGAAGGAAGGGCCATAAAAAACAGGAGAAAGAGCTGCTATCCAGACAAGAGTCAGATAAAAGGGCCCAGAGAACATTGTTAGCAAGACATGTTGAGAAATTCCTGGAAGAACTATACAGTACGGTATAGTTTGTCTCCTATCAGATGGTAAGATAATTGCACTTTTCCGTTATTACTACAAGGCTTGGACTGGGATCTGACAAGATAAAAATAGAACCAGCTGTACTGCTTTAAAGAAAAAGAAAATGACCCCCAGTACAGAGCTCTTGTAACTACATATTCTAACCTAGAAGAGATTTTTTAAATGGTTGAGCTAAATTACAAATCCCTAAGATTTATGGTGGAACTGCTGACAGATCTTAAAATATAGTGACACCAGCAGCAGACTCCAGAGTAATAAAGTGGCATTTAAGTCTTCTTTGTGAAGACTTTGATTTCTAAAAAGGTCACATTTGAATAAAACTCTGGCCTCTCCCAGATAAACTTTATTAGGGTATTATCTTTACTGAAATCATGGAATTTCACTTGATTCTGCTGTGTTGTGAAGTAGTAAGGTGCCCTCTAAAATCAAGAGCCTTATTTGTCTCATTTTTCACCCATCCCATGTATAGTCCTCCATTGTTAAATGCACCTAAAGGTAAATCCATAACTTGTGACCTCATATCAGTGGTGGGTTGCTCCCAATTCTGTCCGGTTCTATAGAACCGGTAGTAAAACCAGTGGGAGTCTCCACCCACCCTGCATGATGTCATCATTGGTGATCTGCGCATGCGCAGAAGCTTCTGTGCATGTGCAGAAGAGTGCGAGCGCATGCGATCCCGCTGCAAACCGGTAGTAAAGTTAAGTGGAACCCACCCCTACTTCATACCTCATAAATCTAACCTAGCAGATGATTGAGACATAGGCAATTACAAACAGCAACCTAGAGAAGCATTCTTGGCTGATGTCCAGCCCCTTGGCTTTCAGAATAACTCTACAAGGGTGCTTAAATAAGTTCCCATATAGCACAGGGCCCTTCCTTCTTTCCCACAAAGAGAAACAAATTTAGAAGGCTCAAAAGAGAGAGGAAGGAGGGGGTGGGAGAAAGGAGGTAAAAGAAACTGCAGCTGCTGAAGCAGAAATTTAACAGTAGGTTAAAATATAAGCACTTTGCTGGCATATGTCATCTTGAACTTTAGCACAGTGCCCACATCAAAGCTAAAAAATAAATAATGCTTTATGTATAAAGAAGATGAAAGAAGCATACTCTTCATCCATTTTCAATTCCCACTTGTGCTTACTTGAGCAGCCAATAAATCAAGAGAGAAATACAGAACAGGGAGATCTGTAAGACCGTAGAATATTTAATTGACTCTACTGTACAGGAGGAGTGTCAGCCATCTAAGTGATGTCAACCTTAGTGCAGATGGTCAGCTTGGGACCTACAGTTTGCATGCACTTCCAAACTTTTGAAGAGCCTGCCATCAGAATGTAGCAGTAAATTCTTTAATTGGGTGATATAAGCTTCTTTTCCTTTTTGGAATTGCTTAGTTAACATTTTAAAAAGCAAAATGGATGTTAAGTCTATGCAGATCTGCTAAATCCCTATCTGCTGAGTTTAAACACACCTATTTTATTTATCATCCCAATGTGAAATGAAACAAGTGTCCACTCTCCACGGATGTCCCTCCAGTTGTCAGAGTTCCAAGTAATAGGTTTCCGCAGTTTTCACCTAATTAAAAGTTTTTCATTTTGTCAAAACAATCAGTCACATGGTCCAATCACGGCTCTGTCTGGTTGCCTGATGATATCACTCCTCCTTCCTCTAACCAGGTATGAGATTGCCATTGGTTCCCAAGAGAAAGTATATTATTTGGGTTACAAAGTCCCAACTATCTCAAATCCCCCCTCCCTATCCCTCAGCTCCAATGTGGCAACACTGAGGCTTCGGTCAGGTCAACTTCAGGGTTGACACCTGCATTCCCCAGAGGCTAAACATACATTCTTAAACTGGAACACTACTCACACACCCAAGGCCCAAAGTTGCATGGATACAATGGCACTCTTAGTTCTAGAGCAAGGGTCTCCAACCTTGGCAACTTTAAGACTTGTGGACTTCAACTCCCAGAATTCCTCAGCCAGCTTTGTTGAGGAAATTCTGGGAGTTGAAGTCCACAAGTCTTAAAGTTGCCATGGTTGGAGACCTCTGTTGTGGAGTATCATGAGCGGTCCATGGATGCCGCCTCATAATTTCAAAACCACTGCTTTTATTAGATCAACGGATAGGTGCAAAAATTCATTTTTTTTCTCCAGCTGTTCTAAGTCACAAAAACAGCATGCCAAATCTACCATAAATACTCCTGGGTATTTGTCCTCCCTGAAATGAGATAAACGGTTTCAGAAACAATGACTGAAATTGCTATACATGTTTGTCGACGATATGAAATGTATGCACTCATCTGCCCTACCCTGCTCCCCATACTATAGTGGACTCCACATTTATTTTTTCAGATCCTTGCAAAATGATTCCACAAAGGCATAGGAAACCTTCGTATCGCAAACTGCTTGCCGATCAGCGCTTAGGCATATCTGGCCTGAAAACTTGAAGAATCGGGGTCCCTATCCTGAAGGCAAATTACAGCAGCCTTGCCAAGCAAATAATAACAAAGGCATTGTTAGTTTAACAGAAACTGTTAAGATAGCAGAGAGAGAGAAGGCTGGAGGAGGGGTGCATAAGAACCTCTTTGTTTGATAAAAGCAACCATCCATCTGGATAAGTCTCCTGTCTCCACTAGTGGCCAGTAGCAAAAGCCTGGAAAAGAGCCGAGGGAAATAATTGAATATGCACTTCTCCTTGTCATTCACTCTGTGTTGATGTAGGCTACCTCATTCCTTGTCATTTAATCAGGAGCTTACATCATCCAAAATTATGTTTCAGTAGAGCATGCAGCAAGCGCACTCTGTCAAGGAGGTTTGCAGGGCGAGCACATTCATTTAGCTTTAATAAAAAAAAATAAACCCAGACACGCACCCACATGGAAAGAGACAGCAGTAGCAAAATTATGACCCCCTTAACCTCACCTCAGGATCATTTGATTGGACACCAGGGACAAAAGCAGAGAAATTTCCCTTTGAAGAAACAAGCCAAAAATGTAAGAGCAAAAGATAGATGGGAAAAAAGAATATGTCTCAGTGTACTTCTTCCATAAGGAGGTCAACTTTTTTATTTTAGAATGACTTCATCCTATTAATTCAGCCTGAGAGATAAGTTGCCCGATCGAATGACAATGAAGACCAGAAAGGCAGATGGCTGAAGAGTACGGATCCCAGTAAGGTGAAGTGATTATTTTTTACAATAAGAGTACAATGGGAATTGGACTCCCCGATCATAATCATAATGATAAGTTTATTTGTGAAGCATATATAACAGGTAAAAGTATAAACATAATTTGAATACATGAAAAGAAGAAGTAAAAAGGAATATTAGGACAGGGACAGTAGGCACGCTGGTGCACTTATGCATGCCCCTTAATCATAATCACGCAATCACCTTGCGGGATTATGGTTTCAGCATGAAATTGTCCTAAGAGATAGCATCTGGTCAGTTGTGCAAGTAAATAGCAGCTAATTTGAGGAAGGAAATGAAGAACCAATAGGAGATGTAACCTGTACAACCTGTAATTATATCTCATTCATATCGTTGTCGTTGTCATCAAACTGAAGAACCAGTCCAGTAAGCATTCAAGAGCTCCACTGCTGGAGTGATGCAAATGACAGGAGAGAGATGAATGTTTCACACCTATTTGACATCTGAAGGTGAACATCAAGCAGCTTTGAGATTTCCTCCAGGGCTCTCAAGCGTGAAGTCATCCAGCCACACTTTCACTAGATAGCACTAAAGCTTCTCCACCTGTTCCTAAAGGGAGACAAGTCATGCCTTTGAAGATAGATCCTCAAGGTAACTGCGAGCGCTGATTTCTATACTTGTTCAAAGCATCCTGAATCCTGAAGGCAACCATTTCTTCATGCTTTCTTCTGCCACACCAGCACAATTGCTTACTTGAAGTTTGCCCGATTCTAGATTGTTGCTCTCTTGACAAGAAAGTGATCGCACAGTCTGCTTGAAAGTGAACTACAGTGATCTCCAATTCCAACTCCAATTGCAGGGATCTCCCCAAAAAATAAGCAAAGAAAGACCTTAACATGATATTGAAGAGCAGTTTTCATCATTCCTCAGTACTACAGTGGTCAGCCAGCTAGGGCTCATGGGAATTAAGCATAGAGCTGTGGTAGCACAGTGGTTAGAGTGTAGTACTGCAGGCTACTTCTGCTGATCACCAGCTGCCAGCAGTTTGGCAGATCGAATTTCACCAGGCTCAAGATTGACTCAGTCTTCCAGCCTTCTGAGGTGGGTAAAATGAGGACCCAGATTGTTGGGAGCAATATGCTGACTCTGTAAACCACTTAGAGAGGGCTGTAAAGCACTCTCGGCTAGCTCAACAAACCTGACTACACTTCAGCCAAAGTGCCTCAATGACAAAAGATGGTTTATTCATGCTCCAGGTCTGCTGTAGTCAATGCCAAGCTTAATGTCAGTAACATAAAGTCGGTGCTGACAGCAGCTGCCTCCCAGTGCTGTTTAAATAGACCATGCTGGCCCGCCCTCCAATCAGGCTTCACTTCCGGGAGTTGCGTCTCTGCTACTGCTGCACGGCCCGTGACGTTGGTTTCTTTCATAACGGCGTGGTGGCAATGTTCCAGCACGGAGATGCCTCACCCAGCCGCAGCATGCCCGACCGCCTATCCCATCACCATCACTCACCACCAACATAGTGTGCACCACCCACCCACCCTCCCGAGCCCCAAAGGATCTGTGCATGACATCTGAGGTGTCCAGTAGGTGGCGTCTGGGGTCTCCGATTGAACGCTTCCCTAACTCCTGCTGTGTTGAGCCGTGGTGAGTCTCGACAGGCGGCCCCCTCTACCAGGAGTCCACCTGCAAGACATAAAAACAAGGGGTTAATGCAGTACTCCATCTATGTCATTTCCTCGTTCCTGGGTTTGTGTGGGTATTTCCGATGGAACCTTCTATGTAATCTCTTGGTCTTGAGATCTCTAATGGGTACCCAGGACGCCTCCTCAAACGGGTATCCCTTCCACCTCACTAGGTACTTAAGTTTTCCTCTACTGTATTTAGAATCGAGAATGTCATCAATTTCATACCAGTCATCCTCCATTCCCCTTCCTCATCCTCTATCCACCTCCTTTCTCTCCAGCCATGAAATGTTGCTTCACCTTGATGGGGGTTAGTGGCTTGGTCACAACAGGACCAGTAAGAGCTGAACTATGCTACCATCCACCTGCAGATGCCTCCAAGTCCTCAGAAGCACTCTCCCCCTGCTGTGTCTTCCTCTCCTTTGGCCATACCACTGCAGGCTCACTGGCACCCTGGGTTTCTGGTACCTCCAGTATCTTGTCCTCGCCCGCCTCCTCCATCACTGGCAAACCAGCTGTCGTATCCTCTGCCATCCCTCCGGCTCACAGCCACGCCAAGCAAACAAAGAAAAGAAGCAGCAAATAAAAGTCTCTTGAGAGCCATCTGGAGATATAATCAAGAGATTCTCATGCACACACAATAAGACATGAGTCAACACAACACAATTCAAGAATACAAAACACAATTCAAGAATACAGCAATGGGGCTTCACAATGGGGAACATCATGTGCATCAACCACCCATCCACCCATCCCCCCGAACCCCAAAAGATCTGTGCATAACATCCAGGGTGTCCAGTAGGTGGCGTCTGGGGTCTCCGGTTGAACGCTTCCCTAATCCCTGCTGTGTCGAGCCGCGGTGAGTCTCGACAGCACTATGAAGCGGTATGTAAATCTAAATGCTATTGCTATCCAATAACATCTGGAAGTCATTGACATTTTCTCCTGGCCTAGCCAAACCATTTCTGCTGATATAACTCATAAATTTTAGTAGACATATAACTAGCAGCATCTCAGCTAGACACAGTGGTGGGATTCAGCCGATTTTGTCTGGTTTGGGTGAACTAGTAGTGTTGACTATGGTAGGCCCCACCCACCTACTGGAAGTAATGCCATCCTATTTAACCACGTTTTGGAGGCCATGCACATGTGAGGAAGGCACACGTGAGAGCAAAAAGCATACGCAGAAGGCCGAGCATGTGCGGAAGGTGGCGCGTTCGAGCAAGCGCTCACATTTGCGATCTGGTAGGGAAGGTAAGTGAATCCCACCTCTGCTTAGATGGCCCAATATAAACATGGGCTGTTCAGAATGCTGTTTTCTATGCAGATGGGGTACATACTACATTTGGACTGTTTGGACTATATTTTCATTTTGGTTACTAAGGCTACTGTGAATCCAGTAACCTATTGAGTTATCTTCATATGACCTAGTAAGCAACTCTGATTAGATAGTAAACCTACTGCTAACTTAAAACTTGTTCTGGTTATCTCTTTAATCAAAATATGTCAATTCTACCTAGGACTAACTGGAAATGGATAATCATTATTGGTCTGGAAAACACATTTAAGTCTCAAACCTACATTAAAATGCAGCAGGAATGATGGTACTCTGTGGATTTGTATCAGTCGGGTAAACTGGTCTACTGGATTGTACAAACAATTCTCTTTTATGATTAACATGTTAAAAAAAATAGAGGAAAATCATTAGGACTTCACAATAGGGTCAAAAAAACTATTAGTTAATACAAACCTCCCACTTTGCAGATTTCTGCAGCTTTTATCCATTATTCATATAATTCAAATTAATCTAATAGATGACATAGATTATCTAGACATACAGTATTTTTCATTCCAGAAGATGCACTCCCCCCCAAAAAAAATGTGGGTGCAAATGTCAGTGCGTCTTATGGAGCAAATATTGCTTCACAGACCAGGCCGCATCAGTTTGCCATACCTAGGGGGAGGGGGTTGGTGCAGTGGTGGTGACAAGCAGCAGCATTGAATGGCAGCAGTGATCCCTACCGCCTGGAACAGCTGCTTGGTGGTTGGAGCAGCCTCCCAGAATACCGCTGATCAGCTGTTCCAGGTGGCAGGGATTGCTGCCGCCATTCGCCGCTGCTACCTGTCACCAATGCCGCACCAACCCCCTCCCCCCAGGTACGCCGCCATAGCTGCCTCCTCCATGTCTGCTGCCTCCACCGGATGACACTGGAGCCTTTGCTGGAGCAGTGGCGAACAGCAGCAGTGATCCCTTTCGCCTGAAACAGCTGCTTGGCACTTGGATTGGCCTTCCAGAATACCGCCGATCAGCTGTTCCAGGCAGTGGGGATCACTGCCGCCATTTGCCATTGCTCCAGCGAAGATTCCAGTGTTCCGCAGTGGAGGAAGCCAACACAGAGGAGGCAGCAATGGCAGCGTTTATGGTCAGTCAGCCTGCTGATCGGTGGGGCTATGGGAGGCCAGGATCCAGCCGTCACTCAGCTGACCAGTGGTGGCTGCAATGGAGTGGAGCCCTGACAAGCCACATGCTGGGGCTGTGATAAAGTGCTGAAGCTGACCAGGCTGTTTGCTGTTTGCTGCAAGGGTGGCAGAGGCAGATTTTTTTTTTCTTGTTTTCCTCCTCTAAACCTAGGTGCATCTTATGGTCAGGAGCGTCTTATGGAGCAAACAATATGTTATATCAATCAAGGACAGGGACAGCATTGGTCTGGTGGTTGACAGTGGGACTGTCCTGGTCTTTTGGGATCCTTCAGCAGCCTTCAGTATCAACCATAGCAGTGTTCTGGACCAGCCATGGGGATTGAGGATTGGCGGTCCTATTTTGCAGCAGCCAGTTCTAGATGGGAGCTGTGATAGGGGAGAGATTGGCATCATGGTTGCTCCCTTGTTGGGTATCGCAGAGGTCAGTTTTCTCCACCTCGTTATTTGATTTATACATGAATCCAATAAGGAAGATAATCTAGCTGTTTAGAGTCTGATGTCATCAATACACTAATAATAGCCAATTGTTCATAACTAGAGACACTATCAAAATCCCGTTCCAATGTCTGGAGGCTATGCTGGTCTGGATGGGGAAAAACAGGATTAAAAAACATCCTAGCAAGACAGAGCTACCTGTTCTGACTTAGGCTTCCTTTATTTCCCTTGACATGCTGCCAAAGACCCAATTGGCAATTAGCTTTGCAAGGCTGCACAGAGTACAGAGTCAAAACAGAGCTTGAGAATTTAAACGGACCAGCACAAACAAAGTTGCTTCCTGCAAAGGCTCATGTCCTTTTGCTCCTCCTTTATGTCTTATGGGAGGGGACAATCATCTCCAAGCCTTACTCCCGAATCGCCCCTTTTGTCTCAACTGTTCTTGCCTTCTGTCAGCTCTGCGCATGCGTGCACTGGGAACAGGCTTCCCCTGTTCCTCTGCCTTGCTGACGTCAGACTCTGGAAGCTCCGGAGTCAGCACATAACTCCCAGATGGCCCTGGTCCCATCTCTGCCTCTGACACAGAGCTCTCGTTCAAGCCTTCCCCAGACTCCAGGACTGGCCCATGTTTCTCCCCAGCCTCCTCACTGTCTGACTCTGCTGCCAGCTCCGCAGGCTGCCGGCGGACCACAACACTACCGTTTACACACTGGGCATCCTCTTTGGCCTATGTTTTCTCTCTGGATGGGGTTGCACTGTCTCTGAAGTAATAGGTTTGTGACGTGGAGGTCCACCTTGTTTTGTATGTAGTGCTGGAACATCAGATGGAAGTCATGGCTTTGGCTGGAGCATCAGTTGCGGTTTTACCTGAGAGAGGGTCTGCCTACAGTGACCCAAGCCCATATCACCACTTAATTAGACTATTGCAATGCACTCTACATGGCACTGTCCGTAACAATTAACCTTGTGCTTCAGTTGGTGCAAAATGCAAAGGACTAGGTGCTCACAAATGTGGACTGTTGAGCACACATCGCAGCTGTTTTACAGGCCCTTTGTTGGCTTCCTATTTGCTTCCAGGTGCAAGTTGAAGTGCTGGTTGTAACGTTTAAAGCACCTGATTATCTGCACATCTGCCACTAGAGTCATGCCAGGAGAAGCAGCTGCTTGTCCCTGTTTTCTGGGAGGTGGGAGTGGATAAACCAGCTTGGATGCACTATTGTTTTTTCAGTGAGGTCCCTCTGGAATGACCTCCTGTTGGAGATTCATCTACCTGCAACTTTTTTTTTCTGCTGGAAGAATCTGAAAATAGAGTTTTTCTGGAGAGCTGTAGGAGTTCTTATTGTATTGGGTTTTCTTTATCTTATTTCAATGATTTGCCCTTTTTTTGTGTTTCCTTATTTTGAAGAATCTTATGATTCTGTAGCAGCATACAAATTTGATAAACAAATCAGTAAGCAAACTGAATTTAATCAGGTACATGCTTGGCAGGCAGTTTTGAGTGGATTCCTACATTTGATATTTTCTATGATGTAGAGAATAGCCCGAACATTTCGGAGACAAAAGTAGTGATATTCCTATATGACTCTCAGTTTTGACCCTAAAATCTCTCGTAGAAGATTGGACTTTAGCTAACTCATGAGCTGTTTAACCATGGTTTACTGAAGACTAAAAATGATAGAGTAGTTGATACAAAATACTAACCTCAACTCAAATAAGCCATACTGTACTTTAACCCAATGGTGCTTTTTTTCAAAAGGCAACTGGACTTTCTGGTTTTTCTTTGAAGATGTTTTGCTTCTCATCCAAGAAGCTTCTTCAGTTTGAAATGCCTTCAAAGAAAAACCAGAAAGTCCAGTTGTCTCTTGAAAAAAAAGAACACCTTTGGGACAGTGGTGGGTTTCAAAAATTTTTACTACCGGTTCTCTGGATGTGGTTTGGTGGGTGTGGCATGGCATGGCTAAGTGGGCGTGGCAGGGAAAGGAAACTGTAAAATCTCCATTCCCTCCCCACTCCAGGGGAAGGTTACTGCAAAATTCCCATTTCCTCCTGATCGGCTGGGATTTGGGAGGCAGAGAATAGGTGGGGGTGGGGCCAGTCAGAGGTGGTATTTACCGGTTCTCAGAACTACTCAAAATTTCCGCTACCGGTTCTCCAGAACCTGCTGAAACCCACCTCTGCTTTGGGACAACCATGATCTGGATGACTGAGAATCTTCATAGTTGCTGTATTTTAGTTTGTTGTCAAAGCCAGCCAGTACAATAATCTCTTCTAATGTGACATACTCAAAGCTTTTTTTTTAATCTTTTATTTCATTAATCTGTCCCATTCCTTCCTTATGGCTGTCCATAGACAGATCTTCATTCTTAATCTATTCCTGGTCATTCCTTCCAGCATGTCCTTTAAAGGAACATTATCTTCATGTGTGGTTAATGCTGTAATGATCTCCTTACTCTCATAACAAGGGCTGAGTTTCTAATTATGTTAAGACCAATCCAATAGCTTGTTCTATAATAGTTTAACCGGTGTGAGTCCAATCAGTATAATCAAAACTTGACTGACAATTTACAGTCAATTATAGTTTATTCAATAGCCTTGTATGAATGCAGTGTGATTTGTTTGGATTGGACTTTAGGACATTGTATGAACCTGAGAGGTTTGTAGCTTGTTCTGAAAGCAAATAAGGGTTTTTAAAACTCTTCTGCTTTGATATTCCATTAATAAGAGCCGCAGTGGCGCAGTGGTTAGAATGCAGTACTGCAGGCTACTTCTGCTGACTGCTGGCTGCCTGCAATCTGGCAGTTCGAATCTCACCAGGCTCAAGGTTGACTCAGCCTTCCATCCTTCTGAGGTCAGGTAAAATGAGGACCCAGATTGTTGGGGGCAATATGATGACTCTGTAAACCGTTTAGAGAGAGATGTAAAGCAGTGGTGAAATCTAAAATTTGTTACTACCGGTTCTGTGGGCGTGGCTGGGGGGGGGTAATGTGACTGGGTGGGCGTGGCCAATTTTTTTTCTGTTAAAACCATTTTTTCTACAACCTCTTCGCCGAACAGGTTGTAAAAAAATGCTTTCAAAAGGCTCTGACGATCCCAGCTGAGTTGCCTGATCAGCAGAGGCTTTTTTTCTTTTAAATGCCTCTGACAATCCAAGCTGAGTTGCCTGATCAGCAGAGGCTTTTTTTTTCTTTTAAATGCCTCTGAGGATCCAAGCTGAGTTGCCTGATCGGCAGAGGCTTTTTTTTCTTTGAAAAGCCTCTGCTGATCAGGCAACTCAACTTGGATCATCAGCTGATTATCCCTTTGATGATCGCAGCTGAGCCACGTGATCATCAGAGGCTTTTTTTTTTACTTTTAAAAGCATTTTTTCGGCCAAAGAGGTTGTAGAAAAAATGCTTTTAAAAATTAAAAGAAAAAGCCTCTGATGATTGTGCGGCTCAGCTGGGCATGGGGGTGGGGCAGAGATTTTTGCTACCAATTCTCCGAACTCCCCACCTCCATCACTACTGGATCAGGCGATCCGGTCCAAACCGGGAGCATTTCACCCCTGCTGTAAAGCCATCTCATCACCATTGAGTGAAGAGAAATAGAGTTACTATATCAGGGTTGCAAACATCTTGGTGTCCATTAGATGGCAATATCAAGTCCATTTGCTGCCATCTAGTGACAATGCAGGAAAAGCAATTTGACCTAATGCCCAAAGTTGTTTCAGATACTTATTCCAAGGCAGTTGGCTGACAAAAGGTTAAAAATCTGTTCGTGTTATAGGGATCCTTTTCCAGAAAGCAAAATCTCCTGGAGCAGATATTCACCAAGATTTCCTCTTACAAATACTCCAGGAATGTATCATTAAAACAGATGTCTTGATTATCTTCCTTTGTTATCCTGTTTTATAGTTCCTGACCAGAGGAAACATCATGAAGATAATATTTAAATGCGTGCACATATACACACAGACTGAGAACCAAAAATGTTACTCTTTTTCAGAAGTTCCCATTAATTCTTTGGAATGTTTCATTTGGGAGGCTTTCATGAAAACTATTCAGTGATAACGGTGAACAAAACAGGCAAGGCATAACCACGCTTTTCCTTTGATTTTTTTTTTCTTGCTCTTTTTCTCCCTTAATATATTTGCCCCAGCCTTTGGTTGTAAGTATCATCGTTAATTATAGAAGTTGGCACAAGTCAGATTTCTAAAAGCCTATACTTGTAATGGTATAAATTGATGGATCTGCATCTTGAGTGAAATCTTCCATGTTTTGCATATCAGAGAAGGCAAAATGATCAAAGGAGCCTGAGTGGCGTAGCAGGCTAATGCCTCCTATTAAGGCAGCATTTAACATCCAGCTGCCTGCATTTACTGCGAGTTCAATTCTCACCAGGCTCAAGGTTGACTCAGCCTTCCATCCTTTCTAAGGTAGGTAAAATGAGGACCCGGTTTGTGGGGGCAATAAGCTGACTTTGTATAAATATACAAAAGTATGAAGGCTATTGCTTAACGCATTGTAAGCCGCCCTGAGTCTCCAGAGAAGGGCGGCATATAAATATAATTTTTTTTTAAAAAAAAGGAATAAGCATCTAGTTAAATTCAAACGGTGTGCTACATTTTAATCATAGGATGCTTCATTTGGTTCTGCCAAGGTGAGGTGTGTAAATCAAGCCACTACCTAGCATCTCTTATTGTTAACTCTCTATTGGACCACTATACTTTGTTCAACAGACCATAGCCTGAACACGAAGTATACACCCTGAGTCAAAGTATTGCTTCCTTCTCCACAAGCCAGGAGTGGGCTTCATGAGAGGACCTCAATGACCCTCCTTTTAAATCCCAACTATCTTGAATTTATTAAGGTGATTAAATCCCTAGTATCCTGTGGGTGGGTGTTTGATGTCCATCCATAGAGAAAGATTGGAGTCTTGAAGTTCATTGTGACATCTTGGCAATTTCACACAAAAGAGTGAGCTAGCTAGAGCAATCCTGCTTGATGGCTCTATCTTGGTTCATCCTGCAATCTGGCCCTTCCTAATAATATTGTGTTTCCCAAAAAATAAGACCCAACCAGAAAATAAGCCCTAGAATGATTTTTCAGGATGTTCGTAATATAAGCCCTACCCTAAAAAAAATAAGCCCCAGTTAAGATCGTCAGTCAGATGGACGCATTTAGAACCGTATTTTCCCCCAAAATAAGACCTAACTGGAAAATAAGTCCTAATGCATCTTTTGGAGCAAAAATTCATCTAAGACCCAGTCTTACTTTCAGAGAAACATGGTAGAAAGTCTAATGTCATCATTACATACAGATACTGCCACAATTCCAAATCCAAGTTTTGGCTTGGAGGAGAGATGCTAACACTAGATTTACAGTTAACACAAAGCCATGATTTGTTTAAGTATGATTTACTGAGCAAAGTAGGGGTGCCTGGGTTTCCACCAAACAAACTACATTATTGTTTAACATGATGTGTGAATCCAACCTAAAGCCTTCAAAAGTAGAGGGTTGTAGGCAGCACACTTGCTAAACCATTCTGATAGACCTCTTTGTTCATACTTGGCCAGTACTGGTGTCATCATCCAGTCTACTAAAGGACATTAAATGGGAACTGACAGGCATTAATAGGGTAGTTCATTTGAGCCTGGGAGTATGGATTCCATTTGAAAGATGCATGTTGTTGGTTAGATTCAGTGGTAGGCTTTGAAGTAAATAAGGATAAATTATTGCACTTGTTCGACCTGGAGAAGAAATTACCTTTTGTTTATAGTGAGAAAATAAGCATCGATGGTGATGAATATTGGAATAATGAGAACAGAAATTAAGATGATTTTGGGGTTCTTTTGTGGGGGGGAGATTGGTTTTTGAATGAGCTGGCTGCAGATATGGTACCTTTACCCATGAAATTAGTCAATAGCATTAATTATATTTGAGGAAACATTTGCTATATGTGGAGTCTGCTATTCTAAGATTGGTCAGAATTGGAACAAAAGCCAAAAGTATCTCCCTGTCTGTGTGTTGAGACCAGAGGTGAAATCTAAAATTTGTTACTACCGGTTCTGTGGGCGTGGCTTGGTGGTGGTGGTGGGGATAATGTGACTGGATGGGCGTGGCCAACTTTTGTTTTTTACTTTTAAAAGCATTTTTTCTACAACCTTAAGAGATTGCAAAAAAAAATGCTTTTAGAAGCCTTCTACGATCAGGCAACTCAGCTGGGATCGCCAGAGGCTTTTAAAGGCAATTTTTTTTTTCTACAACCTCTTTGGCCGAAGAGGTTGCAGAAAAAAATGCTTTTAAAAGCCTCTGATAATCCCAGCTGAGCCGCATGATCATCAGAGGCTTTTTTTTTTAACTTTTAAAAGCATTTTTTCGGCCGAAGAGGCTGGGCTGGGGGGGAGGGGGAGCGCAGGGATTTTTGCTACCGGTTCTCCGAACCACCCGCCGCCATCGCTACCGGATCAGGTGATCAGGTCTGAACCAGGAGCATTTCACCCCTGGTTGAGACTGGATTTTTTTTTAATGATTTCATATCTGAATTCAACTTTGCATGAATTTTCTATAATCATAGAGATAATACACGCATGCACTGAGTGTCAGCAAATACTTAAATATAGATACTTATATATATTTAAATACCCTGTTTTCCCGAAAATAAGACATCCTCTGATAATAAGCCTAATCAGGCGTTTGAGCCCATGCGCTAAAATAAACCTCCCCCAAAAAATAAGCCCTCCCCTAAAATATTTAAACGCAGAGCTGGAAATCAGGTAAGACGGCAAGAGGAATCCTATCTTGCTCCACGCACCTCAAAATAATAAGACCTCCCCAAAAATAAGGCCAAGCACTTATTTTGGGGTTCGAAAAAATATAAGTCAGGATCTTATTTTGGGGGAAACACAGTATAAATAGTTGAATAGGAGAACAGAATGGATGTACTTTAAGCATAACTTTAAATTGTTCCTCTGCCTGAGAAGATCCCATACATTTTGGGGCAACAGACATAACCTCAGATTTCTCAAGCATACCAGTCTCTCTTTCTTACACACCCACAGATGAGTTGTTCAGTTTTGCTGTTTTCTGGCGTCAAAAGTCTGACTCACAGACTCCTTTAAGTGCAGCTGGGTCAATGGTCTAACTCGCTAGCAGTATTTAGCCACCATCTCAGACATTTTAATGTATCTATTGGATTTTCTTTTTATTAGCCTTAGCTAAAATATACAGCAACATCACAAGATCAAATGAAATACCATATTTTCAAACTTTGCACCCAAACAGGTAAAAAAAAAAAGGTGGGGGAGTCAATAAAATTCTATATCTGTTGAACAAAACACAAATATCTCTGGAGTTTCTCAGTCATTCAGGTCATTGTCTCAAAGGTGCTTTTTTTGGTTTTCTTTGGTTTTCCTTGAAGACGTTTTGCTTCTTAATTTCTCAATTGAAGAAGCTTCTTGGATGAGAAGTGAAATGTCTTCAAGGAAAAACAAAGAAGCTCTACTTGCCTTTTGAAATAAGCACCTTTGGGACAACAAAACACAAGTCTTCCTGCAACAAGAGAGTTGTGAACCATTGCAAAGTTAGGTACTGGCATTAGCAGTTTGAACAGCTTGTGAGGTCTCTCGGTGCACAATTTTGAATGCAGCCAGAAAATCCCAGCATGTCACAATAATCAGATTTTAAAGTGCAGAGCAAGATTATCACGTTATTAAAAAAAATAGTGCAATCTTTATGATTATATTTTTGACCTTCTCTTCTTTCAAAGAACTTTGATTGGTAATTGTAATTCTGATACTCAAATTTAAACTGCCTTTTAAATCTTGCCACACTCATGCTGGAAACCAATAAATGTGGTCTGGCATCATCAATATGCTATTGAAGGGGGCATTTTCTCCCCAGCTTTTTAAAATACAGATAATATATAGACTACCAGAAACCCTTGACTGATCTCTGTCCAGGGAATCTCAAACTTTTCAGCCCACAACTGATGGGAGGGAAATCATTTTAATCTTGCCTGCCCCCATGTTGTTAATATTGTAAGAACCGGTTCGTATCACTTGTAAGGCCATTGGTATTTATTGCTTGTTCAAGAAGCCATAATTTAAAAATGCTGGTTTGATGTTACATTTGATTACAGCAATAGGATTGTTCAGTTTAGCGTAGTGCACTCTGTGAATGTAATAGCTCCAGTTCGTCAACACTAATATGGCTCAGCATTAAATTACTGTTAAACAAGGGCACTAAAGTTTATTTAACTAAGGTTAAGATAAACTTTGGGTTGGTACGTTGTGCAAAGGAAGACTTGTATGTTCTAGTTCTATCCTTCTCTGACCCTGCCTACTTATGGATCCATTAAAGCAGGGGTGTCAAACTGGCAGCCCACGGGCCAGTTGCATCATGCGCAGGCCACACTCACCTCAGCTCCACAAAGGGAAAAAACATCACAAAATGTCACGTGACGGCAACGTGACGCTGCGAGCTTGACATCCGTGCATTATAGGGTCCATGAATAGCAATGTAACCCCAAAGATTAGCCTAGTCTTATTTTCGAAGATTGATAATCTGTCTGGAATAAATATACAGTTTGAACCTGGTGTCATATCTACTGTTTTGAAATGATTTGCTCTTCTGATAATCAACTAGCGTCTTTTATTTCTCTCCTGCTTTTTCTGTTCCGATCTCTGCACATATATCACTAATACCTCTTAACGTTTTCACCACTAAAAATATCCATAGTCTAGTTGCATTCCAATTTGGGCCCCAATTTTTTTCTGTATCCCATCCGTTGCCCTTCAAATGAGCAAATCGTTGAGCTTCTCTTTACACATGTTATTTTTTCTCATTTTAATTATTCAAGGAACGTGAAATACTTTTGAAATTTATGAGGAAAGTCTGCTTGGCAAAGACAGTATATACCAAGGTTGGATTATGGCCAATGTCCTATAGGAAAATACATGGATTATGCAAAGTTCATTCTATCATATTATTGCTGTTATTAACATAATCATCCCTCAGGCAAGAAATGTACTTTGTTTGAAAAAGTGTTAAGAATACCCTTGATTCCCAGGGAACCTCATGCCAGATATCCATCTGGGGCGGAAGAATAGTTAACAGTCTAGAATTACTATTTCTTCAGTGTTTCAATAATCTTCAAAAGAGGCACATCTGTAGGAAGCCTAATAAAAAGTAGGTTATGCAGGATTTGCTGATGGCAACTATAAAGTCGTATCATCTCAAACCAGACTATTGCATAAGATATTTTAGCATTCACATAGCATATATCTGTGTGCATAGGGGATACTAATACTGTATGCTAATCAGAATGGAGCCATTTTTAATTAAGGCATATGTTCCCATTGACGGTAATCTTAAGGTCCCTGCAAGGATCTCTCTTTCTCTCCAAGGGGATGGAAAGGGGAAGATTTTCCCAGGGGCCCTAAGAATTAAGCATACCCTACCAATCAGTGGGGAAATCCAATTTTTTTTACTACGGGTTCTGTGGGCGTGGCTTGTGGGCATGGCATGGCTTGGTGGGCACAGCAGGGGAAGAATACTGCAAAATCTCCACTCCCACCCCACTCCAGGGGAAGAATACTGCAAAATCCCCATTCCCTCCCCACTCCTGGGGGAAGGATATTGTACAATCTCCATTCCCACCCCACTCTGGGGCCAGCCAGGGGTGGTATTTGCCGGTTCTCCAAACTACTCAAAATTTCTGCTCCTGGTTTTCCAAACTGCTCAAAATTTCCGCTACCGGTTCTCCAGAACCTGTCAGAAACTGCTGGATTTCACCACTGCTACCAATAAAGATTTTACATTTATGTTAGATTAGCACAACTTGTTGAAGATGCTTGGAAAAAGGGATCATTTTTTCCAAACCAAAACACTGCTAATTCTTTATTTTTACAGTAAATGTAAAAATCCCTTTAATTAGTACTAAGATAACTCAGTACCAAACTTGTACAGGTGGTCCTTGACTTACAATAGTTCACTTAGTGACCATTCAAAGTTACAACAGCACTGAAAAAAAGTGATTTATGACCATTTTTCACAGTTAGGAACTGTTGCAGCGTCCCCATGATCATGTGATCAAAATTCAGATGCTTGGCAACTGGTTTATATCTATGACCACTGCAGTGTCCCAGGGTCATGTGATCACCTTTTGTGACCTTTTGACAAGCAAAGTCAATGGGGAAGCCAGATTCACTTAACAACCATGTTACTAACTTGTCAACTGCAGTGATTCACTTAACAACTGAGGCAAGAAAGGTTGTGAAATGGGGCAAAACTCACTTAACAAGTGTCTCACTTAACAACCGAAATGTTGGGCTCAGTTGTGGTTGTAAGTCTACCTGTATGTGCTGAGCATGTGCAATTCCAGGATTTTTTTTTCCTCCTCCATTTTAGAGCAGCTAAATTAGCAGCAGCTGATTGTAACAGATTCACAGTAAGCATGATGAGGAGTTTATCTTCTGTCCTGGAAGTTTATTTATGTCTTATTTATTAAACAAATGCATATAGCTGCCCAACTCACACATAGGTGACACCAGGTGGTTTACAAAATTTTTAAAAATTCACTATATCTTGTACTTTTTCTTTCTTCCTTCGTACCTCATATTTTCTTTCCTCCTTTCTTTCTTCTTCCTTTAATTTCTTATTTTTCTTTTTCTTTGTGTTTTTTACATTGATTAAATAATAAAAGCCAAGGGAAAATATTTAAAAATCCACTACATAATATAAATCCATTTTAAAAATTCCCACCCCACCCACCCATGGCAGCACCATGGCACTGACAAAAACCATATTTGTAGGACCTTTTGAAAAAGCAACAGCATGGGGGCTAACCATACCTTGGGAAAAATGAGGTTCCATAAAGAAGGGGCCACCACCGAATTGCTGGATTTCAGCTTCAATGGCCAACCCCGCCCCCCAAAAAAAACCCTAGATGAAACTACTCTATTCTGGTTTTGTAACTATCTTATGTCACTTATGAATGCAGTTTAGAATAGAATAGAATAGAATAGAATAGAATAGAATAGAATAGAATAGAATA
>WNWU01000006.1:17795163-17814893 GCA_012654045.1 Ptyas mucosa
TTGCAGGCACCGGTCTACTCATTTGTTTTTGGAGGCACTGGTCTACCACCACACTGCCTTTTAACACTGATCAGCTGTAGGGCAGCCCTTTGAAGCCCCGCCGCAAGAGTTTAAACAGTTTTTTTCCTTCTAGCCGATCAGCTGGGACTCGGGAGGCAGCAATAGATTGGGAGTGGGGCCAAATAAAAGGTAAGAATAAGGGTGGCGGCCCAGAACTGGTTCAGTGACATCATATCATCACCGCTACCGGCTCGGCGGAACCGGGCGGAACCGGGAGGAACCCACCACTGATTCTAGGCAACATTTTGACCTTGTCCTTTCCATTATGGGAAATGACTTTCATCACCTTACTGCAGATCTCACTTCTACGTTAGAAATAAAGAAAATCCACCACTGTCAGCAGGCTCTGCTCCACTTCAATACTGACCTTGCTGAGTGCACAATAAGGGAGCAAGACAGATGGGCCTTTATCTCCTGACCTTTCAAGAAAGAGGTTCTACTGACTGAGAGAATTTTTTAAAAAAAACAGCTTCAAATCTTCCAACAGGCCTTCCCAACTTTTGAGAGGAGATACTTTAGCAAATCTGAGAGGCTACCTTGATTCTTTAGTCACATTTGAACAGGAGGCAAGAGCTACACAAAAAGGATTTGTAGTGGGAACAAGAGCCTTGAACATAACAAAGTGTTTGTTTTCAAGAGCTTCAAGAAACAACTTTATTTTGGGCATGTGTATTTTTCATAAAGGGGTTTGATCAGGGGTGAAATCTAAAATTTGTTACTACCGGTTCTGTGGGTGTGGCTTGGTGGGGGGGGGTGTAATGTGACTGGGTGGGCGTGACCAACTTTTTTTAAAAACATTTTTTCTACAACCTTAAGAGGTTGCAGAAAAAAAATGCTGTTAGAAGCCTCTGACAATCAAGCAACTCAGCTGGGATCGCCAGAGGCTTTTAAAGGCATTTTTTTTCTAAAACCTCTTCAGCTGAAGAGGTTGTAGAAAAAATGCTTTTAAAAGTAAAAAAAACAGCCTCTGATTATTGCGCAACTCAGCTGGGCGGCGGGGGGGGGGCGCACAGGGATTTTTGCTGCTGGTTCTCCGAACCACCTGCTGCCATCACTACCAGATCGGGTGATCCGGTCCGAACCTGGAGCATTTCACCCCTGGGATTGATACAGTGGAGGGTTGGTCCCGGTTCTGTCCGGTTCTTTAGAACTGGTAGTAAAAGTGGCAGGAGGCTCCGCCCAGATGTCATAATTGACTATCTGCACATGCACAGAAGCGCGCACGAGAAAGAGCGCGAACCGGTAGTAAAGGTAAGTAGAATCCCATTGTGAACCGGTAGTAGAGATAAGTAGAACCTACCGCTGGTTTGATATTCTAAAACAGCAGAGAGTTAATATGCTATTTAGATGGCCCAACAAATAATTCTTTCTCCTTTTTTTTCCATTTACCACAACCATCTTTTATTGTCTAGTACCTGAACTTCACAAAATGTCCTTGTGTTACTATTTAGATGTAAATTGGGACTGCTTTTTAAAAGATTTGCAATTGTGCACGCAGATACTGTGTTCAGTTCTAAAATCCACTCCTGAGACCACTTCTGGGCCTCAGTACATTTCTAAATAGGAGATGGCTGCATCTTTGAAGGACATACATTCTTTTACAATGTTTGTCTTTCACGCCCACTTCCATCCTTCAAGAAATAACAAAGGCTGTAACAATACAGTCTGAGCTGTTCTAACCAATGGTAAGCCATCCTTTGCTTTCCCAGTTTAATAAATAAACCATAACTGATGGCTCATACAATTGCCAAAGCCAAACCACATCACGACTTTGTGGTGTGTGAGAATGTAGAGGATCTGTGGTTCTTTCAGTGTCTTCACCCTGCTTTAATTTACAAGGACTCATCACATGTCATTCCTTGATGTTTGGAAGGGGCTGGGAGGAGACAGATGCATTTGGGGAAGAAGGCACGGGACAGGCTTCTGCTGGGGCATATCTAAGGATCAACAGTCAAGATGGCAGTCATGGCTGCACAATTGAAGGTCTGTCCTTTTTCTTCATGGATCCATGTACAAATAGGGAAAGGTTTTCTGTGCACAGCAGTGACTACCTTCTTGACTTTTTTTGACCCAGAAGGAGCCTGGCTTCTGCTACTGGTTATTAAAGAAACACAACAGTGGCAACAGTGGTGAAATTCAATTTTTTTTTACTACCGGTTCTGCGGGCGTGGCTTGGTGGGCGTGTCAGGGGAAGGATACTGCAAAATCCCCATTCCCTCCCCACTCCTGGGGGAAGGATATTGCAAAATCTCCATTCCCACCGTACTCTGGGACCAGCCAGAGGTAGCATTTGCCGGTTCTCCGAACTACTCAAAATTTCCGTTACCGGTTCTCCAGAACCTGTCAGAACCTGCTGGATTTCACCCCTTAGTGGCAAGCAGGGAAAGATTGTGATGGTTGCTGAAAATGAGAGAAAGGATGCTTTGGCAGAAAACATTTTTGCAAGAATAGGAATATTACCCTACCTCTATTTTTCAGATGCAAAATGGTGGTGGTTTTAAAAGAAAAGGTCTGGCTCAGATTAAATACACATTGGCTGTATTTGCATAATATAGGGATTTTGTTTGTTTGGTACCTTCAAGTCAGGTTTTTGAGTTCTGGTGACTGCCTGAATAAGTCCCTGCAGTTTACTTGGCAAGATTTCAGAAATGGTTTGCCATTGCCTCCTTTCTAGGACTGGGAGAGAGTAAACTGGACCAAGACAACCCAGCTGGATTTGTGCCTAACATTGGCTTCCACCAAACTGGCTCTCTTCCGCCAACTTTACTCTGTTTTTAAAATACCTATGATTCTGGTCCCTACCGTGCTTAATTGAACCATGGTTGACTTAATCTAATGCCTGCACAATATGCTGAATCATAAACCAACCCCATGTCCTGGGTTCACATAATATAATATGTTAAAGTGTGGCTGGCTTCCACGTGTCATGCAAACGCAGGTGTTAAGTTGTTAGCACAATTTTGGGAATGAAACTGATCTTGACATCCAATATGGTGTTGAAGTATAAAAGTCATGTTTGCATTCAGTCATCAAACCTGGGCTCCTAAAATCCAGATGACCTGTAGATCATTTGTGTCAAAATGGAAACAAGTCCATTTTGCACTTCTCCATCACACCTACGATTGAAGCTGAAGGCAGAGCTTATTCACTGATGATTTGATAGTGGTTTACTGAACCAAGGCTTATTGACTCAATCATTATTAATGGCTTAGTACAGTGATGGCTAACCTTTTTGCCATCGCGTGCCAAAAACGGGGGGAGCGTGGTGGGGTCACATGCACGCGTGCCCACATCCTTAATTCTATGTGCCCTGCCCCCCCCGCTTTTGGTACGCAATGGCACAGTGGGCCCGTTTTTTGCTCTCCCCAGGTTCCAGAGCCTTTCTAGGAGCCTGGGGAGGGCAAAAACGGCCTTCCCCACCCCACCAGAGACCTTCTGGAGGCCGGTAACAGTGTGTTTTCTGACTTCTGCTGGGCCCAGAAGGCCTGAAAATCAGCTGGCTGGTATACGCATGTGTGCCAGAGCTGAGCTCACGTGCCCACCGATATGGCTCCGCGTGCCACCTGTGGCACCCGTACCATAGGTTCGCCATCACGGGCTTAGTACAACGTACTAAACTCAAACTAAAATATCATACAATGGGTTACTATAATCATATTAACTCAGTCTTAAGCTCCATGAAGTCCAGATGTTTACACTTTCATTCATATGGATCACTGGGTTCAATGACACCAGATTTTGCTGCTGGAAAACGTAGGCAACCTGTCTTTGCTATTATTAGTTTTCATTTATTTTTGTTGCCATCAGGCCTGTAAAAATTGATTCCTTCCACCATAACAGCTAATTTAACTTTGTTGTTCCATGAACAAATAGCCTCTTTCCATTTTCATTGGTTTTCCTATGTTGTATTTTAGAGTTTTTATATCATGTAATCTGTTCTGCTCATTGTTGTCACTAAAGAATAATAATAGAATTATGACATGTATTTGAATAACATGTTCAGTCTAATTACTTTTCTTCCCCTGACACTTGCTGATGTATCAAATGATCCAGATTAATCCTCTCTGTATAGATAATGTATCCTGTCAACCCAAACTGCAGAACTGATATTTTAATTCAGAGACGCTATTTCAGCAGCTCACAAGCAAAAAAATTATTTTCAGCTTCCATTTTCCAGCCTTTATGTAAGATATGATGAATCCTATAAGGAATAAAACACTGAGTAAAATCCTTGCATACTAAGGATGTATATACACACTTCAATTTTTAAATGATTTAAAATCCAATAATCTCCTAACAGGATTAGCTGGACAAGGTACTGAAACATTTACAATTACTCAATGATATGACTCCTGGCTGATCTTTTTCTTCATAAAAGAATGTCATCTTGGATAAGAATGCTCATTTCTAACTAAATTCTTACTTCTGTACTGCAGGAACTGACTTCTGGTAATCTGGATATTAGACAAGAAGATGTGCATTCTCATTTCTGCTTAGTAATTATTACTTGGGGATCCTGAATGGTGATCGGAAGCCCGGAATGTAAATCAATGAATGGTCTACAGCAGGGGTGTCAAACTCGATTTCATTGAGGGCCGCATCAGGGTTGGGTTAGACCTTGGAGGGGCTGAGGTGAGCGTGGCCAGGGTGGGCATGGCCAGCTCGATGTCATTCATGTCTGTGGTGATCTGAGTGTTCTGCCAGCAAAAACAGCCTCTCGAACTCCGTTTTCGGCTGCGATGGCCTCCTGCAACCTTCTGCTAGCGAAAACAGAGCTCAGGAGGGCCAGGTCTAAGCACCCCACAGATCTGGGCCACAGGCCTTGAGTCTGACACCCCTGGTCTACAAGGATAACCAATATAGGAAGTTCAGTGTATCCCAGGCTTGAATTAGACTAAAATAGAGATCAGCAGGTTTATAGAGTTAGATGTAGTTTGTTGGCTGTGGTTGAGTATATATTATGAATAAAGCTGTTATGATTTAGCCTAAAGGATAAATCCAGCATTTCACCTGATTCACATATTGCACTAAACCATGATTTGCTTACGTATAGTTTGTTAAAAAAAACACAATTTGCTGTGTCTCCACAATATATTTAAAACCATCGTGAGAAGATTCATGCATTCCGTCTGTGTTATTTTTCTGGCAGGCTTTACTAAGTCTTGTTTGCTAAGTATTCATTTTTAATCTATCAAATGTGATGAAGTATGATCACAGCGCAAGGTTAAGAATGGCTGAAAACCAATTCAAAGTTGAAACATTAAAGATTCAGGGTTCAGACTTTCTGTTTTCCAACTTCTGCTGAAAAATATGCTTAATTCTTTGATGCTTCCTGGTTTACTTTTGGTAACTTTTGCACTGTTGGTTAATAACCTTGAAAAGCAAAGAAGAGTTATGAACAGAAACAGGAGGCTTCAAGAAAAGTCAAGATGGCAGGCATCATTTTGCAATCAAAGCTCTACCTCTTTTTTCACACAGAGAGAAGATCTGGGTATAGTAATATTTCCAAGCAATGCTCCATCCTACAAGGATGCTTGGGCAGGTTCCTTTTAATATTCCTGTAAAGGTAAAGGTTTTCCCTGTCACATTGTATCTGCTTATGGGGCAGTGATCATTCTTCATTTCCTAACCAAGGGAGACAGCATTGTCCAAAAAATAATTCCATAGTCATGTGGCCAACATGATTATATGCTGAGGTGCATGGAAAGCTGTTACCTTTCCACCGAAGTGGTACCTATTTATCTACTCACATTTGCATGCTTTCAAACTGTTAGTTGGGCAGGAGCTAGGACAAGTGACAGGAGCTCATCCAGTTGAACAGTGCTCAGGTCTTGAACCCAGGCTGTCGGTGTCTGCATTTCCTGCGTTGGATGAGGAGAGCACATCTTTCTCCTTCTATCCTGGCCACTTTTTAGAGAAGCATGATTGAGAGTGTTTTAACAAACTGCATCACTATTTGGTTTGGTGGCAGCAGAGTCTCAGATAGAAAGTCCATTCAGAGAGTGGTAAGGACAGCCGAGAAGATTATAGGAAGCTCGCTTCCTGTCATTCAAGATACTGCTTATAAGCACTATGTGCTTAGAGCTCAAAGCATTGTTAGAGACCCCACACACCCACTTTACCTTCTATTTCTGTTGCTCCCCTCTGGAAGAAGGTTTCTAAGTATTTCTAGCAGGACTACCTGATTCTCTAACAGCTTTGTTCCCTATGCCATCCGTCTGGTAAACTTGCAAGATTCATTTTTCTTGCCATGTACATGTATACATCCGAACTAGATTGTGTTATTTCTGTGTGTCATATAATATATGTGGGTATATGCATAATTTTTATTTATTTATTTAATCATTTTTATGTAATGTATATTGGAGGTGGTGACCCTTTGAGAGCTGTATGCAATGAAATTTCATTTTAATGTATGCCGATTAGTGTACAAAGTGACAACAAATTATTCTATTCTATTCTGTTCTGTTCTGTTCCCTAATCTAATTTAAATAATTTAGTCATCATCATGATCATCATCTAAATTTATGGGCACTCCTCTAATGCCCCCAAATTTAGATCAAATCCTACAAGAGTCAAAATGTCCAACCAATATAAGCAAAATAATAATTTTAAAAATATTCAAATCTACGTCCTGGAAAATGTGCTCCCTTTGTAAAATGCTGAAGTCTTTTCTGCAAGTGTGCTTGACATTTCTGGAACGATAATTTGGAGCCACAATGATAACATCAAATCAATAGCAATTAGAGTCAACAGATTCTCAAACAGGATCCAAAACATAATGCATAAAAATGGCTTCAAATCAACCTTTAAAAAGAAAGGGATATCTTGTTTTTCAGACAGTCCTCTTTTAATCTTACCCACACATGCCCGCCGCCATCATGCAACCTTCCAAAATTGCTGTTATGAGTGATTTTCTTGATTCCAATTAGCCCTGACCTTTTTTGTTACTGATTGCAATTTTTTTTATTACCTATCACTTTGGGGATGCATTGATTTCTGTAGGAAAGACAAAATGAATTAATTCCACTACAATGCTAGGAAGAGAATGATGATGTTATGTTGTTTCAGCACATATATTCTAATTATCCCTTTCCTAGCCACCCCTAGGCCAAATAATATAGTACAATTGAAGGGTGACATACTCCATAAGCTACAGTTTCTGTCATGACATCTGTAGATGCTTCTCAGAGTTTACAGGTTGGGGATTTTCTTCAACCCTCTCTGACATTATTCTTCACATGTCACCTCATATGGGGCCTATGAACTGGAACAGATAAAATGCTGCTTCTCTTACTGATAAGCAGCCCAGAGTTGTGTCCTCCTTTTATTTATTTTTTTTAACATACTTTATTAGTTTTATAATTACAAAAAAACATCAAATCCCTGTTATAGTCAGAGGTGTCATGTTTATACATATTTACAAAATGTCCATCTGATATATTTCAAATCTAAGTTGCCAAAGCAAATCATATCCAGACCTCATAAATTTATCCTGTTGTTAAACCATTTGTACCACTTTTCCCATACTACATGATGTTTAGAATTCTCATCGTTATTAAGTTCACTCGTTAAGTTTGACATTTCTGCACACTCTAGAATTTTGTTTATTAATATTTCCTTTGGAGGTATAGTTTTATCTTTCCAGAATTTCGCAAAAACTAATCTGGCCGCTGTTGTTATGTGAATTATAAGATGAATTTTATCTTTGGTAAACCCATCTCTAATCATTCCCAAAAGAAATATTTCAGGGGATAAATCTACTTCCTCTTCGATTATTTCTTGTAGCCAATTTCGAATTCTAGACCAAAACCTTTTTGCCTCTGAGCAAGTCCACCACATATGGTAGAAGGTGCCAATCTCTTTACCGCATTTCAAACATGTTGCTATAGCATTAGGGAATATTTTTGCTAATGTGTGTCCTCCTTTTAATCACCTCAGAATTTCAGGGCTTGTCAGTGGAGGGAAAAAGCCAATGCATATGCAGCTTTCCCAGCTAGGTCTCCGTCCACCAGCGAGCTAATGAAGTGTAAGTTCCACTTTGTTGGAAGGTCATCTTCTCTGATTCAAAGCCACAGTCTTATGGACTCACTGCCTAAGTGAGCAGGCAAATATCTGCAAACTCATCTGGTGAGCACTACGTGAAAAGTGGGCACCTCTCATTTTTTTAGCTGCAAGTATTTTCAGTTCACAAGTGGCACTTTCCCCTCAACTGACAGACTGTTCATCAAAGCCGATGGCAGCAAAACCCATCAAAGTTCGGAGTTCTCTGGCTACTTAGAGAACAGAAATCATTCCGTATTGTGGAAGAGGATTTGCTTGAGTTTAACTGGTTGATTAATGACAAATTAATAGTACTGATATGGCTGAATAGTCTAAAGGCGCTACAGTAATCCCACAAATTGATCAATGATCAATAGTAGCCATTGTTTTCCAAAGAAAAGAGACTTTGCCCAGCCAAATATTTTAGCATTAGCTACTGAATGGATATTTTTTGGAAAGGAAAAAAGGGGAGAAGCCCATCTGAATTCCAACGACTGATGCTTTTCTTGATTGTCAGGAAGTTACTAATACAGTCTGCAAACTAAACTATCACATGGGATAGCTTTTCTAAATATATGCATGTAATTTTAAAAAAAAAATGGGTGCAAGAGAGATTTAGGTTCAGTAAGAGAAGATTATTTTGAGTTTCGAGTTTATTTGATTTATATACCGCCCTACTCCCAAAGGACTCAGGCACAGCCATAAATAAAACATATAAATACAACATTTAAAACACACTAAAATCCAATTAAATAATTTGGCCATAGATAATTTTAAAACCCCAATAATTTAAAACAGATTAAAATTTATATTATTATTTAAAAGAGGAGAATTAGGCCAGGTGAGCCTGGTGAAAGGAAAAGGTCTTAAGAGCGTGGTGGAAGGTGCGTAGGTCCAGGATCCTCCATATCTCCGGTTCAAAATTTCAGTTCAAAAACTCTATTTTATCTGTATATCTGTTCATATGTTCATAATGTATGGTCCAAATTTTACCCAGTCATTCTGGGTGAATGGATGCAGATTGGGTATTTCTTCGCCTACCATCTCACCCTCTCCCTTTCTCCCTAGACAATAATGTAGAAACAGAACATGAAAGCATAGAATAAAAATTTAAGGTGAGTGATACTTTGTAAAGGCAGTATGTACCTCCTAGTTTTCAGGGCAGGCTGCAATTTGATGCTGTTTTTGATAAGTTTATGCAGCTCATCATAAGCCATTATGCCCGTTACCCATAGCCAGCACAAAACAAGTTGTCTCTGCTATTGGTGGGTATTGTAGATCACAGACTTGGGGACAGCTAGCATAATAACTGCTGGCCTAGAAGCCAGGAGACAGTGAGTTCTAGTCCCACCTTAGCCATGAAAGCCAGCTGGGTGGCTTTAGGCCATTCACTCTTTCTCTCGTGGCCCAAAATTACTTCCTAGGATTGTTGTTGTGGAAAGAATAGGAGGAAGAAAGAGTACTAGGCATATTTGCTGCCTCAAGTTACTTGTAAAAATGTAATAAAGGCAGGATTTTTAAAACAATCTAATAAAATACTTGGATGTGTTTGGTCTAAATTGGTGGCTGTGATTTCACATGTTTGTGTATATAATAGCAATAGCACTTAGACTTATAAACCCTTTCACAGTGCTTTATAGCCCTCTCTAAGCAGTTTACAGAGTCAGCATATTGCCCCCAACAATCTGGGTCTTCATTTTATCCACCCGGGAAGGATGGAAGGCTGAGTCAACCTTCAGCTGGTAAGAATCAAACTGCCAAACTGCTAGCAGCCGGCAGTCAGCAGAAGTAGCCTGCAAGACTGCATTCTAACCACTGCGCCACCACGGCTCATAATTATACTATTACACATCCATCCTAATGAACCAAATGCCAATTGGATTTGAAATTGAAGTTGAATTTTTTATCTCAATAGAAGAAAATATCTGGAGCTCAAGGTTGAACTGTGGCTATCTTGATGCTCTCTGATCTTAGTTGTTTGCTTGCAGAGGTTTCAACTGAATAACAAGAAGTTTTATAACTAAGCTCATTACCAAGGACTGGACAACTTGTTATCTAAAATGTAGAATAGCTGCTACAAATCTCCACTCCCGCCCCTGCGTAATGGGAAGAAGGAGAGTTACCCCTCAACCCCCACCTTTCCATCTAGATTAGGAGCTCTCATCTGCTGTTGAAACAGATTGATCAGGTTAATATCTTGTTAAAGGTTTTCTAATAGCTTCAAGTACCTTATCTGGAGGTTGAGTCATGGCAACTGGATTTTTTTTTCTTTTCGGTTTGAAGCATTTCTCTGCTTATCCAAATAACTTCAAGGATATGCAGTCCTTGACTTACAACTGTTTGTTTAGTGACCACTCGAAGTTACGATGGCACTGAAAAAAGTTACTTATGATCATTTAGCACTTACAACCATTGCAGCATCCCCATAGTCACCCAATCAAAATTCCAGATGCTTGGCAACTGGTTCATATTTATGGCGCTTGCTGTGTCCCCGGGTCATGTGATCACCTTTTGCAGCTTCCTGACAAGCAAAGGCAAAGATTCACTTCACAACCGTGTTGCTAATTTAACAACTGCAGTGATTCACTTAACGACTGTGGCAAGAAAGGTCGTAAAATGGGTCCAAACTCAACACATGTCTCACTTAATGACAGAAACTTCGGGCTCAGTTGTGGTCATAAGTCAAGGACTACCTGTGCCTCCTTTCTTAGCATTCAACTTCACGTCTCCTTTGATAGGTGCATGTTTTCAATATAATTGGGACCTATTCTGGCTTCTGCCAACTGAGTAACAATTTGGTACGGAATTAGGTCCAGCATTTGCAGCTTTGTTTTGTGCCTTTCGTGCATCCTATGGTTACCCTCCTTTGAATAATACAGCAGAAGTGGGCTGCTCTAATCCTGAAGCCTGATGTCTGGAAAGACTGTTTGCCTTATGGCTAGACTCAAGCTTGGAGAAAAGTAAAGAAAGAATCCATTGTCTTAAATGACATAACCAGCAGAGAGGACTGCTGCATAAATAAAGCCCCAGGCACAGCCTCCGGAAGGGAAAACAGTCTTTGCTCTATAATCTGAGTTTTATGGAATTTAGTTTTAACACCATTTGCAAAACCTTTATGCCCCGGCTCACCACTCCCTTTAAGGATGGGGGCCTAAGAGGATTTATCTTTATTTTAAAAGCATCCGATTTTTCTCAAAGTGGGGAGGGTGATTTTTAATGGTGTCTTCATACACCAGCATTCAAAGTGAACAAAGAGGGCAGTAGGAAGGACACTGGGCTTTGCCCATTGTTTATGTCAGTAATATGACTACTGTGGCTGCTGTGGCTATTATGAACAGACATGCTAAAAACAGTTTAATTTCCACATTCTTCACAGTGAGTAATGCTTCTCACCATGCCCGAGTGCTAGACAGCACTAAAGAAAATAGGTAACAATGCTTCTTTTTAAACGTCCTAATTATCGCTTTAAATTTTGGTTCCCATTGTTGGATTTGCATCTCGAGAATTGGGTAGCCCTCCAGCATCCCCTAAATACCCACCCTCTTAGAAGTCCCCCATTGTTGCCAACTGGCTCACTTCTTTGGTAGTTCCAGCTGAATACAGTCCAGCTGTCATTGGCAAAGCTTTAAAGAAAAGCTGGTCTTAGCAGATGGCAGCCTCTAGCTGATCTTGGAAGCTAAGCAGGGTTTCTCCTGAATTAGTACTTGGATGAGGGTCCATCTAGGAATTCCAAGGCTGTAGGCTATTCAGACAGGAAAAATAGCCCAGAAGAAGCTGCCAGGAAAAAAACTGTGTGTGCAGTAAATGAAAGCCAACCAGAAAAAGGCAGATACGAATTACGATTAGCTTCCAAGAGAATCCATTTCCTAATTTTAATGGGCCTGGCTATCATGAGCTACACCCCCTTCTATGGTAATCAGATTTGAGGTAGCTGTCTAAAGGAAACCTTCCCTAGATATTGTCTGTGTTTATACATCTTGCTGAGCCATAATAGGCTTTGTTTGGTTTAGGCTTAATGTGTTGTATAAATGTAGTCCATGATGAGATTAAATCAAATTGTATGTTTTAGGATGCTAAAACAAAATCTTTATAATAAAAACTGTGTTTTAGCATGACATGTATATCCAAACCTTCTGTACAGCATTAACCATGTAGATCTGTTTCTCCTTCAAAAGCACCTAGCAATAATATCGGCCTAAACTGAAAAAAATATTCTCATAAACCAAACTCATATGATCCTGGCTTATTTTCTTCAGTTGTTGAGTTAAATTAAGACAGAATTTTCCACTACAGGTATCATCTACTATAATCATGATCTTTGATGGGGACTGACATGCGTCAAACAGAAAGAAAGGGTGTGGCAGGAACCCTGAGCATTGACATTTATTTACAAAAGCTATCATGTACGTGACCCACACGACCTCAGTCACATTTTCTTTTATCAGATGGGATGAATCAGTCTAAAAAAAAAAATCAAATCCCGGTTGATTGACGTTTTACATGTAGAAAGTTGACACTTCTGAGTTAGAAGTTGGTTCAATACCAAGCAATCATCCAGTGGCTTTCTTCAGGGTAAGCATCTCACTCTGCACAGGATTTCCAGCCGTGTTAATCAACAACATTTTGACCTATGAAAAGCAATTTATATGTCCCACAAGTTCCTCCTAGGCTTTTTAACCAAGGAATGGACAACCTTTAAGAAGTAAGATGATTTTTCCCCCATTGGGGAGTATTGGGGAAGACTGGCATTTTTCAGGATTCTTTTTACTTATTATTAAGAATGTAAGGACTTCTCAAAAGTTGATATATGCATTTTGCTGGGGGAGGGGGTTGTTGACAGCTGGCAGGAAATCATGCTTTCCAACAGGGGTATAGAGAAGGGTCAAACTACCTATGGTTGTGAAAGTTGAACTTAAAAAAGCAAGACAGAAGGAAAATCAACTTGTTTGAGCTGTGATTTTTGGAGAAGACTCCTGCGTATCTTGTAAAGGCAACTAACAAGCAAGGACTGGAACACATAACACCAGATATGTCACTGGAAGGCAAAATCACAAAACTGTGTCTCGCTTATTTTGGACATGCCATGTGGGGGTATTCACTGGAGAAAGCAATTATGCTTGAAAGAGTTCGTGGTAAAAAGAAACCAGTCCCTCAAAGAACATGGTGTCTGGATACCATCAAAGCTAACACCAGCCAGCGCACAGAACAACTCAGAGAAGTAGTACAAGATCAGAAGAGGTGGAGACCTGGCTCACAGAATTGCCAAGAGTCAAACACAGCTAAATGGATAACATCATCAATAAGGAATTTAAAATCCAGCAGGTTCTGACAGGTTCTGGAGAACCGGTAGCGGAAATTTTGAGTAGTTCGCAGAACCGGCAAATACCACCTCTGGCTAGCCCCAGGAATGGGGAGGGAATGGAAATTTTGCAATATCCTTCCCCCAGGAGTGGGGAGGGAATGGGGATTTTGCAGTATCTTTCCCTCAGGAATGGGGAGGGAATGGGAATTTTGCAGTATACTTCCCCTGCCACACCCACCAAGCCATGCCCACCAAGCCACTCCATGCCCACCACATCACACCCACAGAACCGGTAGTAAAAAATTTGAATTTCACCACTGGACTACGGGCTATTCAGATCAACCAGTGAATTATGAAAAGTAGGGTCAGGTAGGCAGGCACAGAATCCCAAACCAGTTTCATTAACTGTAGGTTAATGAATCTTACAACAGTTCCTTTAACCCCATTGAACTTCCATATCTTCCTATCCCAGGCCATTAGGAAGGACTCAATGTTAAGTATAAATGCCTGCCCTCCAAACCTAGTGTTGTAAGGGTTAACTACCCAGGGATCCCTTCACCCACTGACCCCTCCTCACCTGGACTCCGCCCCTGGAGTACTTAAGGGTCATCCATGCGGTCTGGGCTCCATTCTAGCTGCAAACCTGTAAGAGAGAAACATTATGTAAATAAACAAACTTGATTATACACATGCCTGTGTATCTCCTTCATTGGGCTCGATCCAAGAACATTCCTACAAATATGGTAGCAGAGGATGGTTCTAAATAGCCCAAACCAAACTAAAAGGATGTCTGAAAATATCAAGCTGAACGAAGAAACCGAAAGAGTAAACACCCGTGCATCCAAAAAGAAGATGGAAGAAATGCTAGCCTCAGCTGAAGCCAAGCTAGCAGAAATGCAAAGGAATAAAGAACGACTCTCCAGCCCTGGCTACTCAAGAATAACAGAGAGAAGCCTAGACGAAAGAGAGGATGAATCAGAGACCGAGCTACGCGAAGAAAAGGAGCTAAAAGAAAAGCTACTAAGCCTAGCCGGATCGACATCAAACAAGTCCAGTCTCTTCGCGGAACTCCGCAACCTCCTTGATGACTGCGGGGCAGCGACCGGGAAGAAAGATGACAAAACGGAGTGCAGAGACCAAAACGTGGTAAGCGATTTAAACCCCTACCACTCGCTCACTGATGAAGCCGATCCAAGATTCGCGCGCTCCCCACAACGGCCATCTTGGATGGTGACATCACCCAAGATGGCCGACCAATCCCCAATCAGATCCCGAGATTTAAAAAACCCGGCGGGAAACGAGGCCTACCACCACAAGGCCTACGAATACAACCACGAGGCCAAGAACTATACCGGACAGGTGACATCAAGTTCGCCTACCGAACTCGAAGTAGAAAAGGCCATGCGGACCATCACCGCGGCTTTCGGAACCAAAATAAAAATAATAAGTTCCGATGCCGATACCGATACCGCAGGGGGAAATAAAGTGACGTCCTACACGCATAAGGGCAGCCACGAAGACCAACTATGGAAGAGAAATACCGAGGCGTGGGCACAGCCCCCCACCTTCTACGCCGGAAACCTCGCCATGCATCCCCTAAGCTACGCCATTAAACCGGGAGAAATAAATGAATACTTACCACACCAAAGGACTCAGCCGAGACCTCCGGGGTTGTCGACGGGCATAGGCGCCGGCCCGTACCTAAACTTCGGCCTCCAGAGCGGACCGGAGCCCCAGGGCCTTCACCCAAGCCTCGCGGACCCGCATCGATGTCCAGGCGGCGCAACGAGACCCACGACGCTCCAGACGGCGACCCAAATAAACTTCGGCCTCCAAGGACCTCCAAAGACGGAGCCAGAAGTCCAACTCGAGAGGCAAGGCCTTCACCCGGGAGCAGCAGGAACGAGCTCCTTCCACGACGGCGGCAGAGACAGAATGGCCCAGGAGCATGCGCAGAACCGACCTGCAATAAAAAAACAACAGACCATAGAAGCAAGTCACTACAGACTGACTCCCTGCATTCCCCTGCCTTATTGTGAGTTCCCTTTTGCTTTGGACCATGGACAGCAACCCTCAATAGGTAATATTACTCACAATACAGGGACACTTCCAAATGACTTTCCCAAACTCAGGGTAGATGGGGTTAACTTTGTTGAATGGAACCAACAGTTACAGGTTGTCCTCTTAAAGGAACATTTACTATTTTTTATAACTAACCCACCTGAAAAGCCTTGGACTTTTCAGTTAGATTGCATGCATCATAAGGCTTACCATTTGTTACTAACCAGCATATCACTCAGTATGTATCCCAGTATCAGCCACAACTTGACAGTGTCAGAAATAGTAACCTTTTTGCATAAAATGTTCCACAGCAGAAGTATAGCCACTACCACAAGAATCACCAGGGAATTCTACTCAGCCAAACTCAAGGGGGGAACTTCAATGAGTGAACACATATTGTCACTCAATGCCACCAGAGCTGAGTTAATTCAGAGGGGGGAGAACATAACAGAAGGGAACATGGTGAGCGTGATCATAAATTCCTTAGACCACAGCTGGAATGATTTCATCATGCACTTAGACAGTTCCAGCCTAGAACGCATCACCTTAGATATGCTAACCAGTAAACTTATCGCGGAAGACAACCTCAGGAGGGATAGATACCAGAACCACAGAGAACCAAGGATTAGCAAAAGAGTAGAATTCCACAGCAGAGACTACAGCGACATAGAATGCTTCAATTGTGGCTCCAGGGAACACTATAAAAGAGATTGCCCCAGGAGAATAAGAGACATGAGACACTCACAATCTAGAGACAGGACTGAAAACAGACATAGACTCCCCGAAAGACAGACAAATGAGAACAGATATAGGCGCAGAGATTCACCCAAACCCAGGGACGGGAGGAGATACCGGGACAGTTCCCGGGACAGTCACAAGGGTTCACTATATGGGCTGAGAGCAAGGGACAGCACACTGGGATACACCAACACCAAAAATGCATGGCTCCTAGATTCAGGAGCCACAAACCATACCACTTATGACACAAAATTATTTACTAAATTCACAGAAGAGAAATTCACCATTAAAGTGGCTAACCAAAGCAACGTGCTAGTAACCGGAAAAGGCAACATAAACATCCCAGAGATAGGGGAAATAGAGGGGGTATTGCTTGTTCCGGAGATACCCTATAACATACTAGCCACCTTGAAGCTAAGCAAGGAAACGGGAACAAAAATAACATTTAAGGAAGGGAAGGTATTTTTGACCAGAGAAGAGAGGATCATCGGTAGAACTATAATAAGCGAGGGTTTACCATACTTCCAGCCTAACTGTAGCAGCCCCCCCAGGATAAACACCAACACTAGCGACATGATAGACACTGCATCCAACACCGAGGAGACAGAGGAAGTTAATCACGACCCGACGCCCAGTGACCCAGACATGAACCAAACTTTAGAAAAAGAGAAGCCATCGTTAGGCAAACCCATTCACGATGAGTGTGCCCATTTATTGCATAGAAAATTGGGTCATAGCAGTTTTCCGGTTGTACAAAAAATGGTCAATTGTTCTGATGGATTAAAGGTTAAAAATTGCAAAAACTATTTAGAGTGTTCGGTGTGCAAATGTTCCAAGTTGAAGACCAAAGCCAGACCAAAAAAAATCAGAACGCACCACAAATTCCTTGTTTCAAATGGTACACATGGACCTAGTTGGGCCCTTAAGGCCATCCATCAAATATAAGAAAAGGTTTTTCCTGACTATCGTAGATGACTTCAGTCGCTACGGTTATATATATACACTCAAGCACAAACATGAGGTGTTCCAGAAATTTAAAGAATTTCATAAAAAGATAGAACTGCAACATAATATTAAAATCAAGCAAATAATGACAGACCGAGGGTCCGAGTTCATGTCTCAAGAATTTTCAAATTGGCTCAGGGCGCAAGGGATGCTGCGCTTTACGTCGGCCCCTTTTTCGCCATTTCAAAATGGAGTCGCAGAGAAAAAAAATGGAACCCTACAGACAATGATGAGATGTGTGCTAGAGGATGCAGGGTTAGGACAACACTACTGGTCAGAAGCCGTTTTATACTCAAATTACACGCTTAACAGGTTATGGTGTAGCGTAATAAATAAAACACCGTACGAGGTCATGTATAATAGGAAGCCAAAGATAGCACACCTTCACATATTTGGTGTAACCGCCGATGTTCATATCCCCAGACAGATACGCAGGAAGGGAGACAAAGTTTCCAGGCGACTAAGATTCATGGGATATGAACCGGGCACCAAGGGTTTTAGGTTCATTGACAGCAACAACAATTTCATAGTTTCACGCACCGCAGTATTTCATGAAAACTCTAATTGGTCCAAAATACATCTTAATGAAATAACCACAGAAGGGGAAAACACCAACCGTTCACATATCAAAACACAACAGGGCAGACCAATAAACAATGACATAGAAGCTACAAAACCAAGGGAGCATAGGATAAGAATCAGAGAGTGGAAAGAGGGACACCCAGACCTAAAAGTAGAAACACTCACGGAAAAGGAAGCCAGGTACCTTCACGATACGGAAACCACGCCCGAAAGGCCAGTTAGGACTTCTAGAAATAAAACCCCCAAGAAACTAGAGGACTATGTGCTATCTCTCCATGCTAACCAAGTAACCCCCAATAATTACGATGAAGTCCTCAATTTACCCACTGACGAGAAGGAAAAGTGGGAACAGGCGATGGAGAAAGAGATGAACAGCCTGCGTGAGCTAAAGGTATACACGCCCGCAGAGGCCCCTAGTGATAAGACCACCATAGGCACTAGGTGGATATACAAAATAAAGTCTCTAGAGGGAGGTAAATCATTATATAAGGCTAGATTGGTAGCCCAGGGATTTGCCCAACGATTCCCAGACGATTACACAGACACATATTCCCCCACCGTCAGAGCAGAAAGCGTAAAGTGTGCATTGGTGATAGCCTCGATTCTAAACTTAAAAGTACACCAATTCGATGTGCAGACAGCGTATCTCCACGCTGATCTAGATAAGGAAATTTATGTTAGGGCTCCACATAGTAAAAACACACGCAAAGGGGAAACCTGGTTATTGAACAAGAGTCTATACGGACTAAAACAGTCTGGGAAACGGTGGTATGAATGCTTGTCAAAAACATTAAGGTCAATGGGTTTTGAAGCCACCTCTGCCGACAACTGTTTTTTCATCAAAAGGTTGGGTAAATCCATAGAATACGTTCTGGTATATGTTGATGACATTCTATATGTTGGTGACCAAGATCATAAGTGTGAAACATTTGCTAAAGAACTGGGGAAGCACTTCACCTTGAAGGTACTAGGAAAGGTTGACAAGTATCTGGGGGTACAAATTACCAAAACCAACAAAGGCTTCAGACTGTCACAGAGAGAAAAGATAGTGGAATTGCTACATAAATGTTACATGTTTGATGCCAGACCATGCGAAACCCCCATGACACCAGACTTCCTAAAAAACATGTACGATGAGTCAGAGCCTTTTAATGACAATACCTTATACAGATCCATAATAGGCTCCTTACTTTATATAGCGAACTGGACGAGGCCTGACATAGCATTAACTGTCAACCTTCTGTCGAGGCATGTGGGCAAGCCCACCAATTATCATTGGGATGCCACAAAAAGGATACTTAGATACTTAAAGCATAGTACAGAAGCATGCCTATGTCTAGAACCGGAAACATCCGGTAAGCCAGTTCTTTCATGTTATGCAGACGCAGATTGGGCTGGGGACGTGAAATGTAGAAAAAGTACATCAGGGTACATATTTTTCTTGAACGGCAGCCCTGTACATTGGTACACTGGTAAGCAAAACCTAGTGGCTACATCGACTACTGAGGCCGAATATATATGCTTATCCAAAGCTGCGAATAATCTGGTGTGGTTCGATGACTTGCTCTCCAACATCTGGGCCGAACCCACATACCCCATCCACATACATGAAGACAACAAGGCAGCTATCGAAATATCTAGAGCTGATGCTGTGGGTCAAAGGTCGAGACACATAGATATAAAACACAAACACGTTAGGCAACTCTCCAGCATGGGCTTTATTAAAGTATTACATTGTGATACACAAGAACAAACTGCTGACATCTTAACCAAACCTCTGTTAAACAAACAGCATACCTATTTGACATCCAAACTAGGTGTCATACTGCACAAATCGATAAACCATGATCAATCCACTTGTGATCTTACGGCCAGGCATCTAGAGGGGGATTTGTTAAGTATAAATGCCTGCCCTCCAAACCTAGTGTTGTAAGGGTTA
>WNWU01000006.1:17819893-17858842 GCA_012654045.1 Ptyas mucosa
TATTTTCTTTTTAGTTTTCCTGTGGCCACTTCTGCTTCTTATTTCTGATATATATATATATATATATATATTCTGATTATTCCAGCAGCCTAGACCAAAATGGTAGTGGAGAGCAGTGGGTGGTGACTAGAAAGAAGTGGCATTCCTTCCACTGTGCAGTTCAGCCAAGTGGGTGCAGCTCTTTGCCAAAAATGAAATGAAGCACTGTGACATTGTGCATTTTATCCTTCAAGAAATAATTAGTGTCCCATTCTGTCATTAAGACCACCTAATCCTGATCCACCCCAGTTTAGAATAGCCATCTAAACTGATTTGGTCCGTTTAAAATAAAGAGTATAGCAACTCCATTGACCTGGTACAGTTTGGGCAATACAGGTCAAAGGAAGCCTTCTGTTTCATACTTAAGTTTCCTTGGTGCAGATACCAGTAAAATGTGAAGAGATTTGTCCCATAGAAATGGCGTTTGCCCTAGTTCAGATTGAAATAAGCAGATCACGGGAGGAGACATTCAAATATTACTGAGTTGGAATATTTTAGCAGGGAGAAACGGATCCCGGTTCCTTCATTGTGTGAGGAAACTGGTTAGAAATTAAAGAAAGTGTTCGGTTGCAGTCATTGCAGCTAAAAGCGATGCAACCAGTTACTGAATATAAGGGGGTAATTACTTTTTCACACCGGCACGTCACAGGTTGTGTGATTTTGTTTATGAAATAAAACAAGTTCCCGAGTTTGGTGGCGTTTGTTTGTTCGCCCTCCCTTTGTGTTTCAGTGGGATCCACATGAAGCTCTGATAACATCTCAGCAGCAAAGATGCAAAAACGCCGGAAAAATCACTTCCCTGGGGTGCAACTGCAATAGATTTCTGCAATTATTGGGGAATTAGATAATTCTACCTTTGAGATTCCCTTTTTCCCTCGGTAATGTTATCTGTATGCAGTGCTGTGTGTTGATGCACACCCTTCCTTGTACAAACTATACCCAAAAGACAAAATCAGCATGCCAAAGAAATGTTCTGTAGGTCACTTGAGGCTTTCCCTCCACCTTTATACTTCTTCTTGTTGTTGTTGTTTTTACTTGTATGAGTGATGTACTCTTAAGGATAATGGTTGCTCCATGTACAGGAAAAGATTTCTCAAGCCCCAGCCTTGCAGTCAAAAGCAGACAAGCCCAGAGAAATCGATTGGCCTTTATCGTCCAAATAAATGAGTTCACTGCAAGGCTACTGAAGTTCAGGTCACCAGACTGTGTATTTCCATTCGTTTCAAAGAGGATTTTAAAAGATTGTACACTGAATCCCTACAGTATCTGGAAATGAAAGGATTTGAAGCAAACTAAACCATGTCAGGAAAGAACATCCTTGATCTTGGTTCTCCTACAGCAAGTTCCCCCCCACCCCCGCTTATCCGAGAAGAGGCCATTATATCCGATAACCTAGGACACGACTGAAGTACCTAACAAAAAGATTTCTGCTGCCCTAAAGTGTTTTACTGCTCGTCTTCATCCTCTGAAGAATTAAGGGCAGGAGAGAATGGCAGAAGAATATAAATCCAACGCTAGTACAGCAAAGGTGACAAAGTTTAAAATCCAGTCCTGAAAAAGGGTTTTGGCGGAAGAATCATTCATTTCTCCACCCTTATTAAAAGTAACAAGCTTCTTGGATCTCGTGAAAATGCATTTAATTGGGCAAAAGGAGGGCATTTTACAAATGTCAATATAGGCGAAGGGAGGAAAAGGAAAGGAATCTTAACTTTAACCCACTTACTAATGCTAAGCAGATCTGAAGGACTTGTAAGCAAATATTGAAAACAAATGTATAGCATTTTCCACATGGAAATGTTGCTGGTTTTTTGGGGAGGGGGAGATTAATTAAGAGTATTTAATTGTATTAGGACAAAAGAAAGTTTTTTCCAACTAACCCAAATGAATATAGCTTAAAATGCAATTTAATTTTGGCCAGGCTATGCCTGCTGATATTTTCTGTGTCCTTAGAGCAAAAAATATTGTTGAAGTAAGAGTCCAGGACAGCAGAACTAAATGATGTCAGTACTAAAATACACTAAGCAGTCCTACTTTCTGCAAATAAAAAATAAAAAAATAGTGGCTATTGTGCAAGAGCCCCAGTGCTCTTAACAACTAATCTCTCCTCCACTATTATCTGATGGTACCCTTTCATCTTCTTTAGGCTCCAGCAAGAACATCCGACAATAAGGTGAGTGAAACTTGCAACTGTAAATGCCCGGAGTCAGTGTACTTCTGCAAAGATAAAAATTCTTTACAGGTCAAGATAGATTTTTTTCCTCCCGCTTTTGACCCTAAACATACAGAAATGAATTAGCTAGACAGCTTTTAAAGCTGTTGGCAGAAGATAACCATTAGCTCAATTGAAGGGCAAGCTTTAGAAAGGAAACTGGGCCCTTGTTACTGGAAAGGGCCTGATTCATTAATGGTTCTGTAGGCCCCATTGTGAGAATGGAAGGTCTCAGCCAAGCTCCCGTTTACCGCTTCTGATAATGTAAGGAGTGCTAAGGGAGCAAGTGGACAGGCAGGGAGCATGATCTCCAAAGGCATCCAATTGTTGTTATTTTTCCAAACTTTTAAACTCTCGTAAATATATCCTGCCTTCTCAGCACTCTTGCTCTCACTTCTTCTACGCACCAAAAATTCACACCAGCGTGAAACACTGTCTAGTGCCTGCAGGAGGTGAGATTTTTTTCAGTTTCTCACTGCCAGACAGGTTGGCAGATTGTTTAATTTTAATTTGGGAAGTTGTAAGGTGTGCGAATGCAACAGCTAAATCCAGAGCAAGCAGAAGACAAAAACTGGAAGACGCGCCGAACAGCCTAAGCCGTGGGCTGCTATCGAGGTCATCGAAGCTACGCCAGCCCATCAAGTTAAGTACAGGTGGTCCTCGACTTATATCCACAATTGAGCCCAAAATTTCTGTTGCTAAGTGGGACAGTTGTTTAAGTGAGTTTTGCACCATTTTACAATTTTGCTACAGTTGTTAAGTGAATCACCGCAGTTATTAAATTAGTAATGGGGTTGTTAAGTGAATCTGGCTTCCCCTTTGACTTTGCTCATCAGAAGTTTGCAAAAGCAGATCACATGACCCCAGGACACTGCAATCATCATAAATACGTGCCAATTGCCAAGCGTCTGAATTTTGACCATGTGACCATGGGGATGCCACAAGTGTCATGTGTGAAAAATGGTCATAAGCAGGGGTGGGTTCTACTTACCTTTACTACCAGTTTGCAATGGGCCCGCGCGCTCTTCTGCGCATGTGCAGAAGCATTTTGATGACGTCGGGGTCGGTGGGCGGAACCTCCCGCCGGTTTTACTACCGGTTCTATAGAACCGAGGGCAACCCACCACTGGTCATAAGTCACTATTTTCAGTGCCGTTGTAACTATGAACAGTCACTAAATGACCTGTTGTAAGTTGAGGACTACCAAGTCCTTATGATAGCCATGGTTCTTGTAAGCCAGTGATGGCTAACTTTTTCTGGACTGAGTACCCGAATCCCCAAAATGCAATGCATGTGCAGCCCTCTCTCTTGCACACACACCCTGTGCGTGCGACTGGGCCCCATCCATGCCCATCCCCCCATGCATGCGTGTGCGCGACCCTGCACCCCCACCCCCTGCACATGTGCACACGGGGGATCCCGCATGCCTCCTGCACATGCATGGCAGAGACCCAACGACCAGCACAGCAGAGCTGAACTGGGGCGACGGCTTGTGTGGCCACAGAGAGGGTGCTGCGGGCCATCTGTGGCATGCGTGCCATAGGTTCATCCTCATGGTTCTAAGCCTTGCTTCATATATCTGCATAAAAACAGATGGAGAAAGATTTTTTTAAAAAGAGGAGCAAAGAAGGCAGAATGTAGAAATTTCAGTCAGCTGGTTGCATTACACCTGTAATCCATTGGATTTTCAATAGATGATTATGCTTTCTAGGCGATTGGCAATTCAAGTGCAGGAATTAATATTATTGGCTCATGCATAGTTGGGTGAGAAATAATGCCATGAGAACCGCTAAGGCCTCAGTGGCATAATTAGACTGTATAGATATAAGCCTTCTAGCATGTCATTTAATGAGTTTGACGAGGCATGTAATAATAAAAGCTGAGGTATGTGGTAATAAACCTCAGATGACAGCATGGCCTTCCCCACAGAAGAAATCTGTGCAGTAGTGCCTTGCTAATGAGGAGGTTTTAAAAAATAAATGTGTGCTTAAATATTAAAAAGAAAAGCTAAGATCTACTTCATCGCATCTCAAAAGAAAGCAATCAGGAGGCTATATTAAGTCGGGCTGCTTGTGAGAGATTAGGGGCAGTTGGCTAGCCTCAACCTCAGCAACACTACAATGCCGCAACAATGTGTGGACTTCAACTCCCAGAATTCCCCCTGCCACATGCCATAAAGTTGCTCGGGTTGAGAAACACTGGGCTAGAACCCCCAGACAGCAAAAAGCATGCTAAGCTGCCACGCAGCCCATGCCAACCCATGCCAATATTGCAGTGCAATCCACCAGTCCAGGAAAGTATGCCTGCCTCGCTGATCCCTAGTCTGCCAGTAAATGAGGCCAGCAACAGGTGCTGTCCTTGCAGATTTTTATTGGAGGACAAATCAAGGAGGCAACTGGTGCTTTGACTAAATGTCACCAGTTGATGAGAAAACGCCCACCCGTGACTTTCCTTTAGGTGGGTGGTGGGGAAGTGAGTTTTGATAGATGGTTAAACCTGCCAGTGTGCCGAGCAGTGTTAACAAGGCAGCTCTCTCTTACGGGTTAGGTCAGCCACTGGACTTGCAGAAAATTCATGGGGTGGCAGAAGAAAGCAGGAGAGCTCCATGTTTCACTGGGCAGCCCTACATAGAAGAAGGGAACCAGTTCTTGCCGTAGCAAGTCTCCAGTTCCACAGATCTTTTGAAAGGGCATAAACCCAGTATGGACATTATTGTAGCAATCATCAGAAGAACGTCACACCTGTGTTGGACAGCAGCAGGAGAAGAGCTTTCTATACCTCACAACGCGCGCACACACACACACACACACACATACACACACACAGCAACAACCCAGAGCTTTCTATCCTTTCTTTGGGAGAAAGAGAAAACCTATGTGACCCAGAAGACTAACCCATCCACTTCCTAACACAGCACTGTCAAAGGAAGCCTCAAGTTTAAAGAGATTGGGGCCAGAGATCTGCCAAGATAGAGCATTTATCGATGTAGTCATGACTGGCTTGCTCTGCTTGCAAATTTAGGCAGACATCCCAAGTTTTAAATTTGATCAGTTCAGGAGGAAAAGATGTATATTTGTCCTTTGTTTTCTTCATCTCTATTCCCCCGCCTCTGTTGTTGCTTCCAAATCAGTGGTGGAATTCAATTTTTTTTTTCACTACTGGTTCTGTGGGCGTGGCTTGGTGGGCATGGCAGGGGAAGGATACTGCAAAATCCCCATTCCCTCCCGATTCCTGAGGGAAGGATATTGTAAAATCTCCATTCCCACCCCACTCTGGGGCCAGCCAGAGGTGGCATTTGCCAGTTCTCCAAACTACTCAAAATTTCAACTACCAGTTCTCCAGAACCTGTCAGAACCTGCTGAATAGCACCCCTATTTCAAATATCTCCTTTCAAAACAAGGAATGAGAAGCATACTCTGTCACGAAGATCCTACCTTTCATAATATTTTAACAAGGCAGCTGTGAGAGAATGGAACAGGTAGACAGCTGAAGATTGTGGCTGGGGTTGCTGACTGGATCTTAGAAAGGGAAAATGGGTTTGTGAATGAACTGGGAAATTTCTCTCTTCTGTTTTTGCTCCATGGCTTTGCCTGTTTGTAGAGATGATGCCCATTTGGGGCATCTGGACCTGTTAAAAGAGAGTAGGAGGTTGTCTTCTCTCTATAGCGGCCTTTTGATATGAGAGAAAATTAATGGACATAGGAGATTGGGTGGAAAATTCATGTTGCTGAAATGGATCCTTTTAATGAAGAGGCTGGTTACTGGTAGCCTTCATGAGAACTTCTTGTTGGGGGGTGGGAGGGACTAAAAATTTAAAAAATAGGCAGTAACCTTACCCAAATGTATGACTTCTCTTTCACACAACTGCCAGGCAAATTTGGAAGCCACTTTTAACAGATAACTGATCATGCTAAACCACAACCCTGATAATTTATTTAGATTGCTAAATGGGGTGCTGGCTTTGTCTGTACAAACTGACTAATTAGCTCTTATTTAACTGGCTGGTGGGTCTCCAGGCTCTCCTATCGAGGTAGGTAATAAAGACACTCTTGTTGTCTTTGTCACCAGGTCCTTAAAGGAGCAAACGTTTTTCCTGAGCTCACACAGAAGCTTCAGAAAAACAGACCTTTTGAGTTCAGCAAGCACTGCAGAGGTGATGACAGGGTGAAACTGCATCCCCATCCTGTTGTCACCTCCTTAGCACCTTGAGGTCCTGAGGACATACATAGCATAAAAATCTGGTTGCGTGGACATGTTTGTGCTATTAGGAGAACACAAGGATGAATTCTTGCACATGGTAAAGATTTTAATGAGAAGTTCCTTTTAAATTGAACAAAATTAAATCTCCATAAACTGAAAAAAGGGGGTTGTTGGGAAAGAGACTATATTTTTTAAAAAAGGAAAGACAGCAATTTCACAGAAAAAGATTCTGATAAAAAATACACTCAGTCAGCCCAACTGGTTTACTTACTTATTATGTCCTTGAAAAGCTCTTGCATTTCAGCATAATTTCATACCAGACAAGAAGGTTGGAGAGAAAGCATTTCAGCCTTTTTGGACATTCATAGGCATACCTTTCTTGCTCCTTCTTTAATTTCTTCCTCTTCCATCTCTATTCTTTCTTTCTTTTTCTGAGAGTTTAATCTTAAACAAAGTGAGTGATAAGTAAAAGTTTGCTTCTCTGGGGCAACTGGCCAGTTAAAAACAATGGTCCATCTGTGATATCTTGGATCTAGATAGCAAATCAGAAATTATCTAGGGGCTACATTTACTTCCCTAATGATCCTTGATGGAATTATAAAAACACAGCTTGGTTCCCATCAGTTCTGCCTTTGTGTAAATATGAGTACAAAAGAGAAACCATTTTGAGAAACAAAAGTTTGAAGCCTATCTGTTCAGGCCTCCCACCATGAGGTCAGTTTATCAGATGCTTTACAGAGTAGTATTGTTGTGCCACTTAAAACTGTGTCACACAAGGGGATATGAAAGACTAACTATAATGAGAAAGGCAAAGGGTTGGTTGAATATTTATTCATATTGACAGGCCTGATACCATTCTCTCTTTATCAGAGACCTCAGGAAGAACCTGAGGCAATTCAGGTATTGCTCAATTACAATTCCCAGCAAGTCTCATCCAAGGTTATACTCTCTGGGATTGCTAAGTGTTGTAATTAGACAACATCTGAAAGGTCACAGGGATCCCACCAGTTTCCTAATAAAGTCTTTTTTGTAGATCTATTTGTGACTATGGCATTGCAGAACTCAAATTGATTGATGTGTGTTTGAATAAGTGATGACATGTGAAAAGAGAAGATATAAAGGGGAAAAATATGCTGGATAACTTTTCTTTGATTCGTACATTTACTCAGGAAAGGTTTCCCCTCCCCCCCACATTTGTTGTTTTGCTCATTTATTCCTGAACATTTGAATTAGTAATCAGAGCTTAATGGCATACATACATTAAGGCAAATTTTGCAGCAACCAATGAACCAAATTATATTTGCATGCTTAGGAGTGAACAGCTTCCAGCTGCTTTGAAATGAGAATGCTGCATATGTCAAACCCAAACCATAATTTTATTAGTGTCCAAAACAGAATATCATCCTTAAAATATATATTCATAAGCAGACTTGGATGCAATCAATGTGTTCATTAATTGTCTATTGAAGCTCATAGGTATGTTATGATTAGAATAATAAGATTGTATAATAATAAGAATATTAAGATATTAATATTAAGATTTACCTACCTTTCTAAGGTAGGTGAAATGAGGACCCAAATTATGGGGGCAATAAGCTGACTTTGTATAAATATACAAAAGTATGAAGGCTATTGCTTAACACATTGTAAGCCGCCCTGAGTCTCCGGAGAAGGGTGGCATATAAATCATTTTTTTAAAAAAAAATGTTTTATTTTATTATTTATTTGCGGAAAAGGTATTTTAATATGCCAGTTTAGGGTTACATGACAATACTATGAGGATCAGCTGAGAGATGACTAAGAGGCTGAGGCAAATGCCTCAAGTCCAGATATTCAGGGGCAACAATTCTTTCTGAACATACTGTCAAATTCCCCGTTCTTAGATAGCTGCGTGCATTTTTCACGGAAGGTGTCCAGAATCCTCAAATTAATCTGGTGCTCTCAGTGCAATGAGGAATGCTAATCAAATGGCAATGAGGACTTCTGAATGGAGTGGGAATACCATCTTAGCATTTATTTTAGGCCAGACGGCCCAGATCTCTGAGAAACAGTGACTGAAACATCAAAGAGTAGTGATCTGGAGTTTTTATCAGAACCTCCTGTTAAGTTGCATTATTTAGATAATATGCTGAGGAGTAGAAAATCCACTATGGAAATTAGCAAATTAATATCTTCCCAACATCATTTTGAACTTGGCACGCAATGCTCATTACCTAATCGCTGGTAAGAGAATTAGGCAAATGAATATGGAATTCAAGGGTATTTAGCAGCAGAGATAAATGAGGCTTCTAGGTTCAAAAGCAAAGTATCTCAGAATGCAAACCATGATTGGATAAGCCAGGGGCAGCTCTGTTGTTCGCTTGCCCCGTTTATGGTCTGTAAAAACCCTGCTGAAAACTGGTGGTGAAAAATGATAAGATGTTATGGTTGCATTAGTAATTGTGCAAGCAGTGATGGAAGAGTTAGCAAGCCAACACAAGCAACAACTTCTGCAACCCAGTGAAGTCCTAATGAAGTGTGAAAGTGCTTGTGTAGCAGGTAACAGGAGGTTGCCTAACAGGATGGAAACCCAGGATCTTAGCTCTCTTGCAAGGTTAAGGTAGAAGCAGAAGGATGTCATAAATTTGTATCATGGATTTAGGTTACACTTCTTAATCTTGAGAATTTTCCTTGTGGGCAGCAATTGCTAGGCAAAGATTCCCATTTCCTTATGAAGCTTTTTGGTATGATTTCTGCTGTTGGGAATTATTTCTGCTCATGCATCCATGTGATATTCTGCATGCCAACAGATTTTTTTTCCTTCCAGATCAGTATCAAACATCTTAAGTGTGCAAGGAAAAAGACACTAAGCTGTTGATGTAAATATTTATTAGTACTTCTATTTACAAAATATGACATCAGTTCATGAGAATAGTTCCGGATGTAAGTTAACTCAGAATTTAATTTACATATTTAATTCACCTTTACTTTCCATAAGTTATGTTCTATATGTGAAAATATCATTGTAGGTGCCTTCCTGCTTTTGTTGCTTATTATTAATTCACTTTTTATACTGGCCTTCCTCTTTATAAAAAGCCCGGAACAGTACACAAAACAATTAGAATATAATACTACATTACATCCACTAAAAACGTCAGTTTGGAAACTTAAAATACTCAAAAGTATACATAATTAAATATTTATAATTAAATAAAATAAGAGCCTTGGTGGCGCAGCAGACTAAAGTCCTGTTAACTAGCACCAGCTGCCTGCAATTACTGCAAGTTCGAATCCCACCAGGCTCAAGGTTGACTCAGCCTTCCATCCTTTCGAGGTAGGTAAAATGAGGATCTGGATTGTGGGAGCAATAAGCTGACTTTGTATAAAAAAGAACACCGCTTTGTGTGTGGGGGGGAGGGGGCAAAGCCCTACTAAGCAGGTATATACAAAAGTATGAAGGCTATTGCTTAACGCATTGTAAGCCGCCCTGAGTCTCCGGAAAAGGGCGGCATATAAAGTGAACCAATAAATAAATTGATCCCACCCACTATTTAATATCCTCACACTTTTTAGTCTTATTGGTGCCTGTTTGTGAAGCTTCCTTAACCATTGTTAACTCTGCATGGCAATCTTTTACAGTAAATTAAGAAGTAAATATACTATAGTATAATACTATTCATGTATGGATACGCAAACACACAGGCAGAGAATGGAAAAATGTATAGTCTTCTACTATGCCTAATTATAGGAATAATAGGAAGTTGTGCTGACATTTGAAGTAGAAGCATGGACCCACATTTGTCACGGGAAAAAAATGCATGAGCAGTCAAGACAAAGTTGATCAGATTAATTATTTCAATAGAAAAACCTACCCTGATATAGTTAAGATAAAATTGCTATATCATGATGATGTCCTGGAAATCATTAAAAATCTGACTGTTCTCCAAGGTTTTGAGGAAACGTTTCCGTGGAGCAGAGGTGGGTTTCAGCAGGTTCTGACCAGTTCTGGAGAACCGGTAGCGGAAATTTTGAGTAGTTCGGAGAACTGGTAAATACCACCTCTGAGTGGCCCCGCCCCCATCTATTCTCTGCCTCCTGAGTCCCAGCTGATTGGCAGGAAATGGGGATTTTGCAGTAACTGTCCCCTGGATTGGGAGGGAATGGAGATTTTACAGTGTCCTTCCCCTGGAGTGGGATGGGAATGGAGATTTTACAGTATCCTTCCCCTGCCATGCCTACCAAGCCATGCCACACTCACCAAGCCATGCCACACTCACCAAGCCACACCCACAGAACCGGTAGTAAAAAATTTTGAAACCCACCACTGCCGTGGAGCCCTGGGTGTTTGTTGGTATGCAGTCTGTTTGAATGCTTAAATTCTTTTTTATGGTTTTATTATTTTAAGGGTAAACCACACAAAGTCATTCTGAAGTCCAGTGGGTTTGAAACCAATCAATCAAACAAACAAACACAAGCCAGCAAGGAAGCTGGCTCAGCCTATTCTGTTGTTTTTAACAGAAAACAATAGGTATATTTAAAAATTAATTTAATTCACCACATCTGTGAAATGAAACAGATCTTTTTAGTTATACCTGGGCACTAGGGTAGCTAACAGGCAACTTAATCACTCACTTTACTGAGTGAGGTTTTGAAAGGAAAATTAAGATTAGCTGATAAATATGAATAGAGGACTATATGTCGTGTGTGTGGGTAAGTGTTGCGTATGTGTATTAAAGATTTTTACAGGAATAAAATCTAGGCATGAAAAAATATATGAAGAAAATTTAAGAAAAATAAAAAGTACAAGCGGTGTAGAGAAAAAAATGAACTACGCAGAAAAAGAAGAAAATAGGTTAAATTTCTATAATTTCTAACGAGTTTAGGTATAATATAAATACACTCCCCCTTTTTTGCATGATATTCTTTAAAAAGGGAGCGGCTATTCACAGAATTCTTCTTTGAGTAAACCCCCCCCCAAGAGGGTCAATCTCGGGGTGAAATCCAGCATGTTCTGACAGGTTCTAGAGAACCGGCAAATACCACCTCTGGCTGGCCCCAGAGTGGGGTGGGAATGGAGATTTTGCAATATCCTTCCCTTGCCACACCCACCAAGCCACACCAAGCCCACAAGCCACACCCACAGAACTGGTAGTAAAAAAAATTGGATTTCACCACTGGTCAATCTGCAGTAATATGAAAAGCTATGTCAAGCAATGGTCAATTTGTCCAATTAGCCTAGCACTGCCTATTTTAGGCTACCAGTGGTGAAAGTAACAGTAGCTACCCTGGATGTCAAGATTTTTTTTCCCCTTTAGCTGCTACTTGATCCAGGGTTTTCTGCAAATGGTAGGCCTGGCCTGGGTTTGGTGTTTGATGAATGCAATACAGGTTAAAGGGTTGGGGCTTTGATTAACTGGGCACAGCCACTAGAATCTAGATTGATGTCATTCTTATCCTTGTTTCTCTCTCTTTCCCTCTCCCTCTCTGTCAGCGGCCTGTGCACCTAGTAGCTGATTCCGACAGCGAGGAGGCAGTGTGGTGATGCGCCAGTAACCTGTGCAGCTGGCACTCGAGTCAGACAATGAGGAGGCTGGAGAAGATGTGCCAGAGGCGGGAATTCAGCCAGGGCCTTCAGAACCTCCAGAAGCTCCCATAAGGGAAGAGGAAGAAGAGGAGGAGCCTTTTCTTGATACACAAGCGCGCAGAGCTGCCAAAAGGCAGGAGTGGCTCCTCAGGAGGAGGTCTCCTCGAGAGTAAGGCTTGGGGCTAATTGGCCATTCCCCTAGCCTATTTAAGGAAGGATGACAACTGAGGCAATTTGCAGGAAACAACTTCGTGCATATTCCTTTGCGTCTTGATTCCAGAAACGTCTGATCGGCTCTTGCTCCTTTCTTGTCAGTTTTCCTGCAAATTGCTTCTGGGCATTCTGCCAACCACAGTAAGATTACATTTATCTGAAATATTGTGCTTTAGAATTGAGTTATTATTCTTTGGATTCTTGTTGGCTGTTAATGAAGTTAAATTAACAGCCCTTGTTCAGAAAAGACTGATTTAAACTGTACCTGTGTTCGAACAACTACTAAGAAAACTCATTAGTAGTCCTAATTTAATTAATAAACTAATTTAATTAGTAAACTAAGGTTTGTACTGACTTTGTGTGTGCTGCATTATTTAGGGTCCGTAGCTGGGGCAGAACACTCTCCCTCTCCTTCCCTCCCTCCCTCTCTCTCCCTCTCTCTCTCTCTCTCTCTCTCACACACACACACACACACAAAATAGATTTCTCTGTTCTGATTGATATGCTAACAAACTGTAAGGACTTTTAAGAACATTAATTACAAGAAAGCTCCAGCACTTTCAGAAGAAATAGTATTAGCAACATGCCCTCTTTTCAAATAGCCCTTTCTGAATAAAATGATCCTGGGCAATTTTCATCCAGTCTCCAATATTAAGGGTGCAATATTTTGGACAAGTGAGGTATCACTTTGCTAGATAGATGCACCCTCCACAAACGGTATCGCCATCTTGCCTCAGTCTTTGGTCTTTATTCTGAACAATAGTTCATTGTTCTGCCTAAGATTGGTTCACAATGATAATCACCTCATCTGTGTTAGATAAGAACTGAATATCATCTGCATGTTGATGGCACCTCAAATTTTCACATGACCTCCCTTGAGTAATTTCATGTAGCTGTTAAAAAGAATAAGTATAAAATGGAGCCCAACCATCATGAGACAGAGTAAATTATCCCTCAACACCAATGTCCATCCTTCTACAAATGTCCATCCATATAGGACTGGTATTACCATTGTACAGTATCCCCACACCCTAGCACTGACAGCCATACCATGATCAATGTTATAAAAAAATCACTGAGAGGACCATGAAGACTCACAAAGTTGCACACCCCCTATCTTTTTCCTGGAACAGGCCAACCACAGGATGATCAGGGCAGTTTCTGATTCATAATTAGTCCAAAAAGTGGCCTGAAATGGATCTAGAAAAATTTCTAAAATTGTTCAGCTGCTCCTCACTCAAGTAACTTGCTGAGGAAGAGAATATTAGCCACTGGCTTAAAATGGATTCCATCTTCTGGGTCCAGATTTGGCTTTTTCAGAAGTAGCTGATCACTGATTCTTTGCAAGGGGTTGGGAAGGTGCCTTCTGTCAATGAGGAATGTATGTCCTCCTGAACCCATTCAAATAGCCTCCCTACTAGATTTGATAAGCCAAGAAGGGTAGGCCAAACACATCCAAGTATCTTTATTCTGCTGCAATGATATACAAAAAAAAAAAAAGCTGCAATAACCAAAGGCCATTCCTTTTACTAATTAATTATTCATAGCATCGTTTCCTGTTGCTCTGGAAAGCTCTGAGCCTTTTTGATATATAGATAGATATAAATAATGAAAATTGTTCCTTATTATTTATGTCTCTCCTTTTTGGGCCTACCTTCTCCCTAGTTTTTGCCAATAAAGTATTGTTTACTTTTGTTGATGTTTAATAAATGAACATCATGCTCTATTTTTTTGCTAGCTGAAGTGAGTGATGTGTTTGTTTGCTTGCTCTGATCTGATCTGGATATAGGAGTTGATTGAGAGTGTGCTGGGTACAAAGAAGCTGGAAGTTACCCCCAATCATTTCCCAACAAAAAATGGTTATGGGTCTAGCAGGGAACCAGAAAATAAGCTCTTGAGTGCATAGAGGCACCCCAAAGCACACCAGTGACAAAAACATCCCTCTTTATTTCCAGGTGTGTGTGATAGATAAGATTTATGGTAATTCAAGTGTGTTAAGGAACAGCATGTTCATTGGAAGTTTCATAGATATTGAAAAGTATTCCATTAGTTTGGTAACTTAAATCTTTGCGAAGGTCATTTCAACAATCTTATTTCACAGATGTTAGCACTATGAGCTGATTTGTAGAGATCTGGTGATACATCAAGGAATGTGTGGAGAGACATTGGCAGGGCTGATCTTTTTACTGAGCTAACTAGATAGTAATCCCATTAGCTAGATAAAAATGCATATAAAGATTATAACTTTTTGCTTCCAGAGTGACTTTTTAAAACTTGCGAAGTGGGTTAGTAACAACTAAAATGTGGAAAATCCTCTTTTAAAATGAAAAATGAATGTAAGAGAGATTCGTTATGATTTCAAATTATTGTTTTTCTTTCTGTAAAAGGGCCGGGGACATTTTAATTTGATCAGACAAGGCTTTTCATTTTTTCCCCCTCCTCTTCGTCCCAATTCTCCAGTTCAAATCACTTCTAACCAGTCCTGGTGCAGGAAGACAGAGATTAGGAGGGGTTTAAGATCACTAGATATTGTAGCCCTCCTGCTCTCTAAAGGCAGTTCTCCAATCAGATTAGCTGTCCCCTGAAACTACTCTAAATAAAGCATCAGGAAATTACATCAGCTTTAATGGTCGTAAACTTTGGTAATGTGGACAACTGAAGAAGAAATGTGAGTTTTGAAGAACCCACATTTTACTTCTCTCCAAATATATGACCCTGTCTCTGAACATTCAGTTTTGAATTTTTTAAAAAAGGAAGGAAAAACAAAGTACTGCAAACATTTCTGATATATAGTACTTTGTGGATGAAATTGTTTTTATTGGAGTTTTTTTCTACAAAGGGAAGAAAGAGAACTGTCATTAAATCTAGAGGCGTAACCTCTACCATTGTTAACTCTTCTGCTGTTCCCTTGGCATGAAGTTAAATGCACTCCATTGTTGAGAAAATGTTGGGGAGTTGTTTGCGCAAGACTTACAAAAGCAGATGTACAAAAAAAAAAAAAAGATCAGGGAAGCGCTTGAGAAGCATATGCCCTCTTCAGTTCAGATTATACATTGTGCCAGCCAATAACTGCTTATTCCTTCTTGACTACATTGAAATGGAAGAATGAAGTCTGTGTTGTGAGCTGAATTCTTGTGATTGCCTGGACATTGGCAACAAAAGAAGGCAGTTACAAAAAAGAAACTCTTCCTGCTTTTAACATGCTTGAGAGAAATAGGCTCACTCAAATGTCCCCTCCACAAATCTCCTGGATGAAATATCATGCTGAAATATAGGAGGGAAGGCTGTGTGCCTTATCTAATCAAATGTCTGTGAAATCTCTTCCTTAGTTTTTTGCCCTTCCAATGTGGCGGAGATAACAGGGATTCTGACAGGAACTTTGTTTTCTCTCATTCTGGATTTTGACAAAACAAAAGTGGCAAGCTAGACATAAGATGCTTTTCCCCCCAGCCTGCTCCTAGATAAAATTGTCAGAAATTTCCCAGATAATGCCATGAACAAGACCCGTTGACGTCACAGAGTTGCCAACCTTTGTGAGTCCATCTCTTGCCAGGACAGAGTGTAACCGGGAAGTGGGGGGGCGGGGGATGACAGTAATGGAAAATTTAGGAGAAGGAGGAATACCATGAAGTATTCTTTTCCCCTAGATTTGGAAATGAATGTCTGAAGCCCTTTTCAGGAATATAATTACAGCAAATTACATTGCTGCAATAAAAGAAGCTGCCTTTCTTGACCTGGTGACCTTCAGTTTGTGGATCTTTGGACCATATGTCCCAGAATTCCCAACCAGCATGGCCGAAATATGATAAACCAACATACTGTATGTGGAGAATCCACCAGTTGGGGATTCAAAGTTGATAATGTAAGTAATGATAGTTTTGATCGTACAGTTGCTTAGTTTATCAAACTATATGCTCCTACATTTCACAGATAATTGGTGTAATATTTTGATGATCTTTGCTTAAACTTTCCAATCTTCCATCCTTTGCTTCAGCCTTCTCCAGCGCTAAGTCCCTTCCATAGTGAGTGGACTTTATTTTTTTCAGAATACTCAAAAATTGTCATGCTGGCTGAGGAATGCTAAAAGCTGAGGAACCCCAAGTTTGTGGAAGCCTAGTCCATTCTACTTCTGCTAGAACATATTTCCTTGAGACAATTGGTAGTGTTGTATTAGACTATGTGATTTACTGCATAGTATGAACCCAGCCAATATATTACTTTATGATTTGGTGAGTTATAAAGGCTCAGACAACCAGGTCAACTGAGCAACAGTGACTAAGTAAACCATGGGTTTGGGTGCTGCAGGAACATCAAAGCCTTATAATGATTTAGGTTGCAGCCTTCTGCCAATGTAGCAGAAACTTTCACAGTCTGTGCACAACATAGAATTAGAATTAGAATTTTTTATTGGTCAAGTGTAATTGGACACACAAGGAATTTGTCTTGGTGCATTCGCTCTCAGTGTACACAAAAGAAAAGATACATTCATTAAGAATCATAAGGTGCAACACTTAATGATAGTCATAGGGTACAAATAAGCAAATAAGCAAACAAATATTTTAGCCATCCCAGTTTCTTGTGATGTCTTTGTCTCACATCTTTCATCAAATTATACTTTTTGAGATCAAGAAGCTTGCAAGTCCTAGGAATTTCCAGTGGGAGATAGCTGGAAAGACCCAAGGAACAATGGTGTGAGTTTTATCCCCATTTTGCAGCCTTCAATTGACGGGACAATGTATCTGACCTACCCATGAATACAGTTGGTTTCTGTCTTAATTTTTAAATTATTTAATATAGCATTATAAGAAGACAACCAATGAACTGTCAAAATGCCTGTGGCCATGAAGATTAATATTTTATCTTATTAATTAATGTTGCTATTATAGATATATGACTGTACTACATTGTATAACTATTATAAATCTGTTTATAACATTAATCTGAAAACTACTCACTGTAGTATTTTCTTTTTGTATCTCAGCCTGGCTGTCAGTATCATGAGAGAAGGGTGAGCTATAGATATGGGAGGGGTTTTCCTTCATGCATTTTCAGAGTAAAGAGTTACTAGGCCTTGTAATAGAGTCTCTCTGAAGGAGGGTTCTTAAGGCTTGTAGTCTGAAACCCAATTGCTCTCTCCTCTGAGTGTATATAAAGGAAGAGAACCTTCTAGAGCACCAATTATATATCTATTGGTTTAAGTCTTGTTTGATATGTACTTTGTCAAGATCTAGATCAGGGGTCTCCAACCTTGGCAACTTCAAGACTTGGGGAGTTCAACTCCCAGAATTCTGGGAGTTGAAGTCCACAAGTCTTAAAGTTGCCAAGGTTGGAGACCCCTGATCTAGATAGTAATCACTTTGGATATCCCCTGCGCTTTTTTTAAAAAAATTTGATTTATATGCCGCCCTTTTCCGGAGACTCAGGGTGGCTTACAATGCGTTAAGCAATAGCCTTCATACTTTTGTATATTTATACAAAGTCAGCTTATTGCCCCCACAATCTGGGTCCTCATTTTACCTACCTTAGAAAGGATGGAAGGCTGAGTCAACCTTGAGCCTGGTGAGATTAGAACTTGCAGTAATTGCAGTCAGCTGAATGTTAATCACAGTGCCTTAGTCTACTACGCCACTCAGGCCCCTCTTCCCCTCTTCCCTGGGCTGTGATTGTATTAAGTGTTTCCTCTTTCTAAAGTTTTTAAATTTTTACTTGCATTAATTGGACATCTCTTTACCCTTTTCTAGAACTTGGTCATTGGCCTGATTTGATCACATAATTTATCTCTGACCTTCTAAACCTAACACAGCACAGCATGCTATCAATAAAGCTGGTATCTTATACCTACTTGCTTGAGAGGACATGTACTTAACTCAGTGGAATTTATTTCTAAGTTGGCCTTCAGGGGATTTTGCATTGTTATACCCACTTTAAGAAAAGCAACCCTGATTGAACTTATTGGAACTTTATCTCTGAGAAGACAAGCATAGGATTGCATTATACCTTCTTTTCCATACATTCTTAATTAGAATATAAATTCATCAAGGGGGAAACCCCCACCCCCCCACCCTTTCCAGGCATTCTAATCATGATTTAGGCTTTTAGCAACAGCCGGCCTTCTTTTGGTGGACAAAGGCTGAACTTGACAAGTTTCAGAGGGTGACTTTAGAGGAATGTTCCTGACATTTTTAAAATTCTGACTGGATTCAGAAGCTCTGGTGTCAGAGCTTATGTTACAGTTTTCATTTATTTCTTAATTCAGAGCATCCAGAAACTGTCCTGTCAGTTTTCAGCTGTCAGGGTGAGGAGCGAGCTCTGATTATGCACCCAAATAAGACTTTGAAGCTGTAGGCTGTTCATCAGGAGAATGCCTTTTTTCTCCATTATCAGTATATTTCTTTTCCTCTTGTTTTAGCTATTGCTGTTCTTAAGAGGGGATTTGCTACTTGATAACTCAATTTAAATATGAATGTTTTACTATCGGTTGCCCCTTCGCCCAAACCAAGCTCACAAAGACATTCCACGTCATTTGCATTGCTGGGAGATACCCTGCCATATAAAGTAGTTAGAACTAAACTACAGCAGCTGTGCACTGTCTCCAAAAAGAATTATGGGGTATGTCCTGAATGTGTGGCATTGCTTTGTGAGGATTTGAGGCACTACAGTTTAGTCACAACAAAAAATGCTGAGCGTTACCTGTACAACCAAGTGGCTCTCAAGGCCAAGATTTCTGCCCACAGTCAATATACTTTCTTCTTCTTCCTGACTTTTCAGATCCGGTTTTATTCCTCACCTACGTTATGTAAATAATCACTTTTGCCTACACTATTGGCAAGACATTTATTTACTCCTGTGTTTAAGAAACAATTACGCACAGTGATACTGAAAACCCATCCTGTCATAATTGCCAGATTGTTCTCCAAAAATTTACATGCAGGCAGCCAAAAAACATATAATCATTTAACTCTAAAAGAGCAGTACTCAAGGGTATCTTATTGTTCATAGAATGCATCACAGTTAAAAACAAAGCCAAATTGAACAGCATAGCAAATGTCATTGTGGTGAACATAATGCATTTATTTTATTTTTTTAAAAAAATGAAAATACAATTAGTGGATTATTACAAAGCATACAGTGTATTTAATGCTTGGAAAGTATGGTAGGCTAGGGCTGGACATAAGGGTTCTAGTATATCTAGAGATAGTGGATTATAGTTTGATTTCCCCATCAATTTAAAATCTAAATTAAATCCATGAATCTCTGATGCCCCAAACAGGCACCTGAGACAGATTTACATTGGGCTTACTACAAACATGATATTTTTACCAGCCACTGTAAGAACTCCACTACCGTAGGAACCTATGGTATTCAAAAGCCATGGAGGGTTGGTTGAATGTATCCAAGCCTCAACTTGAACTTGCTTTTTATTTGACTTGGGTTCAATTTTCTCTCAGTTCAAAGTCAGAGTTGTTATTTTGAGAATGAAATTAGAGGTCCTTAATTTAAACAACAGTAAAATTGTTTGCCACCCATCTTGCTGGAAGGATACTCTGAACGCTAAGAAAAACCTCAGAATGGACTAGATTAATTAATCCCATTCCTTAGTTATCACAACTAATTTGTTGGAATTCTCATCCTCACAGAATCTCCATAATTTCTGTATATTATACAGAACCTCCAGTATGGAATATTCATGGCATTTTGTATGCCATTGTCACCTTTTTCTCCCACAACACAAAGTAGTATTTCTGTTGCACAACAACTGGCAATAGTTCTCCAGTGAGGGATCATTAAGAACAGCAACAATGGTAAGGGGTTTTTCCCCCTTCTTGTTCTCTAGTAGCAATTATTTTTGCAATGAAACAAAATAAGTGTATAAACCCTGACTAACCACTGTATGCTAGATGGGGAGGCAGATGGAGAGAAGTGGCAAACTTGTCTGTTGATATGACTGTGGAGGATGGGGAGATGCCACCTTCTAACAGGAGGAGAGAAACATTGGGTGGTAGGAGGACTCCTGCCAATATCTCCACAATGTTTCCTCAGGAATAGAAGCTTAGCCTATAGTGAAGGAGCTCAGCTTCCCAAACTCCTCAAAAAGCCAGCAATGCTTGTGTGTGGAAGTTGCCTTTGTTTGTGAAACAAGTTTGCATGTACTGTTGACAGAGACAGGAAGATGATGGTGAAGATACTGTATGGCTTTTCAGATGTTGTTGAACTGCAACTTGCAGCCATCTCAAAACCCAAGTATTTCATCTGGGAAATAAATCTTATGTTTGGAAATGTCAACCAGGATGCAATTGAAGGAGGAGATTTCTGTGAGCCTGTGATGGCAAAAAACCGTGATAACACTTTTCCCGACTAACAACTTTTACAGAAAGGCATCAGCTTTTGTGAGCCACAGCTCAGTTCATCAGATGATATTATAATATATCATTCAGTTAGTTGCATCATAATTATTCATGAAGCAAGAATATATGCATTAAGCGTTAGATGATGCTGGACAAGGCATTTGATTGCATGAATTAGCTCCAAAATTTTGTTTTAGATTGAAATCCAAAGCAGGTGGTAGAGATGTTTGACTGTTTAGGGTTTTGGTTTTTTTTCTTCTCATGTCTGACACTTTTCTGAAATGCAAGATAATAAGAAACACATACTGACGCATTGCAGTCAACAAAGGACCAATGTTTGCTTACAAAGATTGCATTCATTAATGTCCTAAAATAATGGAGATACTATTTCCAACCACTTAAAAATAACTCATGGAGCAGTCTTTTCTTGTTCCTGTTGTGGGATGTGAACAAATATAGATTCCCAAAGGAAAGTTCGTCATCAGACCAGTATGTCACATTATTTTTAAAATTCATGACAAATCTGCTGTTGTGCAGGTCATCTGAAGGAAACTTCAGCAACTCAAGAAAATGACTACCGGTGCACAATGTGGAAGATATGTGTTTCTATTAATATGTAGTACTGAAATTCACCTCAGACTTCCAAGAAGGAACTTGGTCATCTGAGGAATGTTTGTGATAAGGATGAAAGATAAGTAACTACTGATAATAGCTATGACTACCAAGTTTCCTTCGCTGAAAGCGCATAGTGGTTAAACTCTTGTAGGATTTAAATTGGGATCAGGTGGGGAGAGAAGGGAGAAGACAGGAAAGTTATGCTTTCATTTGAGACAGAATAAAGTACTTTAATAATTAAACTTATTCATCAATAGTTCTAATGTATTAAAAACCTATTGTGCTTGCTAGGTCTTTGAGATGGCCTGAAACCTTTTGACCTATATGAGTTCAAAAATGTCTTGCTCAATTGGGCTGTTAAAGGTTCTCTATTCCCAAATCGCTACTCTGAGATTGATATCAATCAATCCATTTCAGTTTTATTTTTGCATTTGAAAATTGGTATTGACACTTGCAGGTAAGATGTAGATGCTTCGGAGAACTCCAAATATCTCTCTTTTAAAAAGTCACATCCACAACTTAATTATTTAACTTAGTTATTGCCTTGCATCACAGGAGACATTGGAGAATTAGTTAAGCATCTTTCAATCTTGTTGAATTCCCAGTAAATTATGCACAGATCCTTTAGTGCAGGAGTGTCAAACTCGTGATGACAGATTGTCATGTGACATATCGCAGCTTTTTTTCCCCCTTCACTAAACCGGGGATGGGCATGGCCAGCATGTGATGCATCTGGCCTCTGGGCCACAAGTTTGACACCCCTGCTTTAGTGTTATAGTAAGCAGCAGCTCTGCTATTGTGTAGTTTTTCTAAAACAATGTTACAAGTAAAGTGCTAGCAACTCTACTTTTAACAGAATAACAGAGTTCTGTAAAATCACAGATGTTCCATAAGTAGAGGATGAATTGTTGGTTGGTTGGATAGATGGGTGGGTGGACAGATGGATGGAGAAATAGACAATTTACTGCTGGTTCAGCCTGCTATTAATCAGCCATGGAAATCTTATCTTAATGATAATGATGCTCCCTTGAGTGGCTGCTGGCCGACATTCATTCACTCCATTTTCGGAGCATACTGTTTGTGTCTATGAGATAAATAGCATGTTATGGACACCTCCCTTAACTTGCACATTTAAAGTATCTTCTTGGGTTAAAGGATTCAAACTAGGACAGCAGCAAAATGCAGTAAACAACCGATCACATGGCTGCACACTGTAAGCTAAGAGGTCATTTCTGGAAGGGGGAGTGCAAAGCTTTAAAAAGATCTCAGAAGAAACGAGAGACCGAACCAATCTCAAATGCAAGGATGATCTCATCCCTCATTTCGAGGCGCCGACTGTAGTAGAGGGGGGAAAAAGGGAGCATGGAGACTATTTTGGCTGCAGGTATGTTCAGATGATTGGCTCACTGTCTAGAAAGGAATGTGCTTCTTTTATAAATGGCCACCCGGCTTTTGAAGTGAAATTATATCACAGGCAGCAAGTGACCAGGCTTACCCAGGTCCCATATTTCAGGTTTCTGAGCTTCCACTCCACATTGTATTTGAAATGGAGCACATGCCAAGCATTTATGAGCAGGCTAGTTACTTGGAAAAGAGTATGTCTCTTCGCTGTAGCGAAAGGGTCCAACTGGTTGCAAAACATTGTAGCCCAGGGATGCAGCTAAAATATTTTGAAAACTGAACTTAATCCAAATTTTTTACTACCGGTTCTGTGGGTGGGGCTTGGTGGGTGGGGCAGGGGAAGGTTGTAAGGCGCCTCCTCAAGAAGCCTTCTCTGGACCCAGCAGAATTAAAAAACTTTCGTCCAGTCTCCAACCTACCCTTTGTGGGAAAGGTTGTAGAGAAAGTGGTGGCACTTCAGCTCCTGCGGTCATTGGATGAAACGGATTATCTGGACCCTTTTCAGTCTGGCTTCAGACCTGGCTACAGCACGGAAACTGCCTTGGTCACGCTGATAGATGATTTCTGGCGAGCCCGAGACAGGGGTCATTCCTCTATCTTGGTGCTACTTGACCTCTCAGCGGCTTTCGATACCATTAACCATGGTATCCTTTTGGGGCGACTAAGAGAGCTGGGAGTGGGAGGCACCGTGTTGCGGTGGTTCACCTCCTATCTCTCTGGTCGATCACAGTCGGTGCTGGTAGGAGGACAGAGGTCGTCCCCTAGGCCTCTCGTCTGCAGGGTGCCTCAGGGCTTGGTCCTCTCTCCCCTCCTATTTAACATCTACATGAAACCACTGGGTGAAATCATCTGATGACATGGGGTGGGATATCAGCAATATGCTGATGATACCCAGCTGTATATCTCCACCCCTCATCAGTTCAGTGAGGCGGTAGATGTGATGTGCCGGTGCCTGGAGGCTATGAGGATCTGGATGGGGGTCAACAGGCTTAACCCAGACAAGACCGAATAGCTCTGGGTATTGCCCCCTAAAGACTATGTCAATTGTCCATCCTTGATTCTGGGGGGAGAGAAAGTGCCCCCCTCAGAACGGGCTCACAATTTGGGTGTCCTTCTAGACTCATAGCTGAGATTGGAACAACATCTGATAGCTGTAGCTAGGGGAACCTTTGCACAGGTTCATCTGGTGCACCAATTGCGACCCTACTTGGATCAGGAGGCTCTCCTCACAGTCACTCATGCCCTTATCACCTCATGGTTGGACTATTGTAACGCGCTCTACATGGGGCTACCCTTGAAAAGTGTTTGGAGACTACAGTTGGTCCAGAATGCAGCCGCGTGAGTTATAGTGGGTGCACCTAGATACACCCACATTACACCAATTCTCCGTGAGCTGCACTGGCTCCCTATCGATCTCTGGGCACAATTCAAGGTGTTGGTTATCACCTTTAAAGCCCTACGTGGCTCAGGACCAGGCTATCTTCGAGACCGCCTTCTACCACATAGCTCCCAGTGACCGGTAAGATCCCACAGAGTTGGTCTCCTCCGGGTCCCGTCAGCTAAACAATGTCAGCTGGTGGGCCCGTGGGGGAGGGCCTTCTCTGTGGCTGCCCCAGCTCTCTGGAACCAATTACCTCCTGAAGTCCGGATCGCCCCCACCCTATTGGTCTTCCGGAAAGTGATGAAGACCTGGTTCTTCCGGCAGGCCTGGGGCCATTGATCTCGTTATAGTGATCTTGCGAGACCCGGCCACAAATTGGAGTGTATGTGTTTTATCGTTTTAATGTTTTAATGTCTTTTTTAACTTTTGTATGGGATATTGTTGCATTGTTTTATTCTCTGTTGTGAGCTGCCCAGAGTCTCCTGGGAGTTGGGTGGCATAGAAATGCGACTAAATAAATAAATAAATAAATACTGCAAAATCTCCATTCCCACCTCACTCCAGGGGAAGGATACTGCAAAATCTCCATTCCCACCCCACTCTGGGGCCAGCCAGAGGTGGTATTTGCCAGTTCTCCAAACTACCACACTTTTTATATTTTAAAGTCAGCTAGGAATAAAAAGGACTTTTATTTCTGCTGCCCTAAAATATAGGGATGTGTGGAGTGGGGGGGAATCTATGTAGATACTGTAGAACTATGTAGATATTGTTTTGTTTCATTCTAGCAAAATAAGGCCGAATGGGGCAGTTCTTAATTCTTCATCTGTGGAGAAATGAGAGTCAAGATACTGACAGTTTCAAGGTTGCAAGAGTGAACCATAACTGTCTGGTGTTCATGCCATGTAACTCCAATTTATATTCTCAGATATATATTTTACACTTTTTGTTCATTATTAAACATATACCTTCACTCCCCTGCATGCATTTATCAGATGCACTCAATCTCAGACTACCTTCATTCAAACTTGCATTGTATTCATCCCTTTTCTCTTAGGTTCATCAACATGCAAAATATCTAATTTTTATTTCATCGATTATTTCCTGCTTTTTCCCACTTATTCCTCTATTCCAAGTCACAATATCCCATGAGCCATAGTGGGTACCATATGGACCATATAGATTTCCTTCCACCTCCTATCATGGTTTTGGTTATGCGCGTTTCACATAACATACTTTAATAAGACAAAAAACAGACTTGGTTTCTGGCATCATTCACACTCTGTAATCTCTGCTAATGGTACCAACAGTATTTATTTATTTATGTATTTATTTAATATGGCCAGCATCTATCCATTGAAATGCTGGGCCAAGGACTTACCAGATGTCACTGTTTCACCAAAGGGACTTTGAACATGCCTGCTAAGCCAGATCTGGTGGGACACTTGTACCAATCTCCTTTAACACATTTAGACCAAATATGCTGAAACACAACCGAAGTCCTATTTTGTTCCCCCAAGCATGCTTTTTTCCTATTCTACACAAGAGGCAATCTCCGGTTTGAAGACGGTCTTGCAAATCTAGATTTACATACTGTCTGATCGGCTAATAAGTACATGCAATGTATTAACACACATTAGGATGCTTCCATTTCTTTGCTAATAGAGACTCTCCTGCTGTAGTTGAATCCAATCCTAACAATGTTTTCCCTTATAAGCTATGATAAGAAGATAAGATAGCCTTTATTGTCTTTTTTTTTCGGTGAACACACTGGCACACATTAAAAAAGTGAAATTCTGATGTTCAGTCTCAGAAGAATATATATATATATATATATATATATATAAACACACATATACATATTAATAACAGTCCATCTTGAATACTTAGCAGAAAAAAGAGTCTTGAGATTTAACAAGGTTGATACTGTATGGTACAAAGCTATTACAGATCTAGTTGCTTTGCTTCGGATACTGTGAAGCCTCCTCCCAGATGATGCGTCTGTATATGTATGACTGTGTGTATGTGTGTGTTTACACATATTTACATACACATTCACCAAAGCCACAACCGCCTCAAAAAAATGGCAAGATCAAGATAAAAAATAATTGGAGTAATAACAAAGGATTAATATTATATACATATTAAAAAGGGTGTGCCCTTTATAACGTTGTTTTTGTATGTACAGTACATACCAAAAACTCTTCTCTCACACATACACAAACCACTCTGTTATCTATAAGTACACAAAGACAGAGCCTCCCTCCCTCCTTCCAGCAGAAATAGGAAAAGAACAGGATGAACAACACAACCAGGATGAAGACAGATTAAGAGAATAAGCAGCAGTTCCAGAAGCTAAGAAGAAGGGGACAAAAAAAAATAGATAGAGAGGAAGCAAGGGTTAAGAGTTCCAGATTAAAGGGGCAGTTACATAAAAAGCAAGCTGAAAGCTTTTTCTTCCTCACTTACAAGACCTGTCTCACCTGCTGGCTCCTTAGAAGACAATTAGAAGACATTAGAGCCGAGGTGGCGCAATGGTTAGAGTGCAGTACTGCAGCTACTTCAGCTGACTGCTAGTTCAGCAGATCACATCTTACAGGCTCAAGGTTGACTCAGCCTTCCATCCTTCCGAGGTGGGTAAAATGAGGACCCAGATTGTTGGGGGCAATATGCTATTTAGTATACTGTTGATTGTTGTAAGCCGCCCAGAGTCCTCGAAGAGTGGGCAGCATAGAAATATGATTAATTAAAAAATAAAAAATAAAAAAAAATCAAACATTTCTTAAGGCAAACCAAAAAGAAAATAAGATTAAAGGTTCGGATGAAAACAAGAGATGATGGAGGGGAGGGGGGGAAGGAATCCTTCATAAATATATCTTAATAAATATGTATTAATATTAGAATTACATAGGTTGGTTAATTATTTTACAAGTAGTATAATGGACACTAGAATAACATTTCAATATAAATCGATATGAAGAATGGAATAAGGTAAATAGGAGAAGTATGAATAAGAATGAAACAATAAGAAACTAGAATTTGAAATACTAAAAATGCATGAAAATATGATTAGCAGTGAAATATTAGAACTAAAAAAAGAACTTATTTTAATATACTTATGTGTATTAATAGAATTATACTCTATATTATAGAATTACATATTAATGATTGTGATTGGTACTAGGAGTGTACATTGAGGCAATGAATAATGAAAGATTGAAGGATGAATTTTTGATATAAATTGAAGTGGGGGGAAAATACATCTTTGAATATTATAGTGATATTGGAAAGAGGAAAAAAACAAAATTGAGATAGAAATAAGAGGGGAATAACAATAAATAGATATATAGATATATTGACACGAAGGTATATGAAAGAAGAAAAGGAAGGTTTAGAATTGAAGGGTGACAGTTAAAAATATGTGTATATGAAACTATGAAAATGAAATATAATAACTAGGAGTAATAACATGTTTATTGTACTGAATGTATGATACCCAGCTATCACACTATTCATGCATTGATATGTATAAACAATATAAAATAAAAAACTTGGGGCGGAAAAAGAAGACATATCAAACATTTCTCAGCCCTAATATATATATTAGAATACTTTGGTTCTAAATAGGAAGTAATTTAGTTGCTAGACTTTGTAACCCCATCCTTTTCTATCTCAATAAACCTTGCTAAAGAAACTCAAGTGAAATCAGGTTGGGAATTATCTCAGTTTTAGGCTGTTTCCTAAAGAGCCTGAGACCAGAGGATGGAACAAAAGGAGATCTGGTTTGCCTTCAGGAAGCGAAATGCCTGAAATGAAGGAAGCCCCTCCCCTCTCTTCTGCCTCACTAAGAACTGTTCTCCATGCTTTCCTCCAGGGCTTGAGGTAACAAAAAAGGATATTCCCACCTCATTGCCATGTCTTATTCTGCCCTGTAAGTAGAATTACCCTGAAAGAAGAGATGGTGAGGAGGAAAGTTGTTAAATTAGTCACACGGTTGTTAAGTGAAACTGGCTTCCCCATTGACTTTGCTTGTCAGAAGGTCACAAAAGGGGATCACATGACACCAGGACACTGCCACCGTCATAAATACGAGTCATTTGCCAAGCATCTGAATTTTGATCACCTGACCATGGGTCGGTAAGTGTGAAAAATGGTCATGTTCCCTTTTTTCAGTGCTGTTGTAATTTTGAACGGTCATTAAATGAACTGTTGTAAGTCAAGGACTACTTGTATTTCACAGTAGTGAAACCCAGTGGTGGGTTTCAAATTTTTTTACTACCGGTTCTGTGGGTGTGGTTTGGCGGGCATGGCGTGGCATGGCTTGGCTTGGTGGGCATGGCAGGGGAAGGTTACTGTAAAGTCTCCATCCCTCCCCAATCCAAGGGAAGGTTACTGTAAAATGTCCATTCCCTCCCCAATCCAGGGGAAGGTTGCTGTAAAATCTCCATTCCCTCCCCAATCTAGGGGAAGGTTACTGTAAAACTCCATTCCCTCCCCATTCCAGGGGAAGGTTACCGTAAAATCTCCATTCCCTCCCCAATCCAGGGGAAGGTTACTGCAAAATCCCCATTTCCTCCTGATCAGCTGGAACTTGGGAGGCAGAGAATAGATGGGGACAGGGCCAGTCAGAATTTTTACTACCAGTTCTCCAGAACTGGTCAGAACCTGCTGAAACCCACCTCTGGCCTTGGGGAAGAAAACATGCTGATTATGTTGATATACTTATGTTGTCCCAGGAAAACATTGGAGTCAATACATTATGGTCTTCAGAGGCTTGGTTGATGGGGGAAATCACAGAGAGAACAAGAAAGTTAGATGAAACTCAGGAGCTTGGAGAACTTCCCAGGAAACTCATCACAGATTGCACCATGGAACATAATTGCTATCAAGAATGTTGGTGAAACTCTTAACATTTTGGGACCAGAAAATAGAGTGCCTTTGACTAAGAGGAAAACAATGTACTCAGGTAGCTGAATTCCTGAGCTAACTTGGATGAAAATCATGTTGTCCATTGTATTTATGATTGAGCAATAAAGGCCATACCTCTTGGTATGCCTACTGCAAACTCAGCACCACTAAAAACAGTGGGACTTTCTTGAGAGCAATTATGTTCCATGGTGCAAACTGTGGTGGGTTTCCTGGAAGTTCTCCAAAAGCAACTAGCTGATGGGTTGCATACTGTGTCGCATGCCCTGCCTCCCCCTTGCCTGTAACCTGTCAACCAGGCTTGTTTGGGGCTTGAGTCTAGAAGGCCCAACTTTCATCCAGAGAGCAGCCGAAGGAAGTGAGAGACAAGACAGAAAGGAAGGAATAAAGAAGGGGAAGGAGCAGGAGTAGATAGGTGGGACGTTACTTGCACCTTCATCTGTGTTCAAATTTTTTCCATTCCCATCTAGGGTAGATTTCCAATTTGGCTGGCTTTCATCTTGATTTTTTAAATTAAAAATCAGGCCAACAACCATCACATGAAATGTGATGAAAGAGGTTGAAACAGCACTTTAAAGAATGGTCTGCTCCAGGACAGCGGTGAAATGCTCCCGGTTCGGACCGGCTCGGGCAAGTAGGTAGCGATGGCGGCGGGCAGTTCGGAGAACCGGTAGTAAAAATCCCTGCCTCCGCCCCCCCATGCCCAGCTGAGCCACGCGATCATCAGAGCCTTTTTTTTCTTATAAATGGCTCTGATGAGCCAAGCTCTGATGATCCCAGCTGAGTTGCCTGCCGATCAGACAACTCAGTTGGGATCGTCAGAGCCTTTTGAAAGCATTTTTTTACATGGTTTTACATGTAAAAAATGGTTTTAAAAGTAAAAAAAAAAGTTGGCCATGCCCACCCAGTCACATTACCCCCCCACCAAGCCACGCCCACAGAACCAGTAGTAACAAATTTATTCACTTACCTTCCCTACCAGCTTGCAAATGCGCATGCGCCACACACGTGCTCGCTTCGCTTGCCCGTGTCATCATCTGCGCATGCGCAAAGCCTTCTGTGCATGTGCAAAGCCTTCTGTGCATGCGCAAAGCCTTCTATGCATGCACAGAGGCTTAAAATCATCGCAAAAAAGCAATGTCATGATGTCAGCACAGGTGGGCGGAGCCTCCCACAGCCTCCGCTACCAGTTCACCCGAGCCGGATAGAACCGGCTAAATTTCATCCCTGGTCTGCTCTCAGTATCACAAGCTTTTTCAATATTAAGTTGAAAAACGTTTGCTCATAGCATTCATAATCTAGAACAGAGTTCCCAAATCTTTGCGGACTGGCCCGGGCGGGGAGGGGGGGGCAGAGAGGGGATGGTTCCGCACAAGTGGTGGACAAGCTTGCGAATGCAGCTCTGTTTGTGCAAGTGGTGAGCAAGCATGCCTGTCGCTTGTGCAAAGGGAGTGCCCGTACTTGCCCACTGCTCACGTAAGTGGGGATGCGCATGCCACTTTTGTGGCCCAGTTCTGAAGAGGTCAAGGCGTAGTAATGGGCTTCAGCCTGGGATTTGGGAACCCCTGTTCTAGAATAAGAAAAATACCACCCTATCATCAATATGGAGGGATGAATGGATGCTCACTAACATTAATGTTCACTTGCATTCATTCCACCCTAAATCTTGTGAAAGTAAAAACGTAAAATTTCATTTCCATCCCTGCCCTCTGGCTATCTATAGTTACAAGGATTCTCAAATAGAATCGAAGAGGGAGGGAGGAAGGGGGAGGAGAGAGAAGGAGGGAGGGAGGGAGGGAGGGAGGGAGGGAAGGAAGGAAGGAAGGAAGGAAGGAAGGAAGGGGGAGGAGAGAGGGAGGGAAGAAAGGAAGGAAGGAGGGAAGGGACGGGAGGATCATAACAACATTTATTTCATTTTATTTTTCCTGAAAAATTATTGCATGTTATAAATTAATTACAATTGTAGCACTTCAATGCAGGATTCATCCCCGGCCCTGTGATTACTAATAGACCTGCTAATTATGAACTGTAATGATATCATCAGTGATAAGTGAAATATCAGTATGACTTCCAGGTTTGTAAAACTCTTACAGTACATTCCGAAGTCAGCAGAATTCTAATAAACAAAATTACTCACACTGTACACTGTACACTTACTGTACACTGTATACTTATTTTCCAACACTGAAGTATAACAAAAGCCTTCCCCCTGACCAAAGGAAGATAAATTAGGCTGTCAAATATTTGGCTGCGTAGTGTGGCTGCCAACACCTGTTGACCTGCTATTTTTGGCAACAGGCAGAAGAATCTGATTTAAGAGCATATTTCACCACTGTTGCCTGAATGGTAAGCTCTTTTAGAACAAGTCTAACTAAGTTAAGAATCATGATATTACACTTTGTGAAATGTATTACCTAAATACAACCAACATCATAAGCCATCACAGTGCTACTGCTGAAGCATCTGTTCTTTTAATTGAATTCTGTGACTTACAGTAAAAAGGTGATTTGTATCTGTGGTTAATTTCTATGCACTTCCTGAAATGTGTCTTGCAACCCAAGAGATTTATAGGCTCTAGAATATTTCTCAACACGAAGTCACATATTGTAAAGGAATGTGTTAGAATATATTTACAACCTTTTGTTTAGAGACCATTCAAAGTTACAACAGCACTAGAAAAAAGGACTTATCGCCATGTTTTACACTTACGACCATTGTAGCATCCCCATAAGTCATGTGATCAAAATTTGGCCGTTTGACAATTGACTCATATTTATGACAGTTGCAGTGTCCTGGGGTCATGTGATCACCTTTTGTGACATTCTGACAGGCAAAACCGATGTGACTAACTTGACAATTGCAGTGATTCACTTAACAACTGTGGCAAGACAGGATGTAAAATGGAGTAAAACTCACTTAACAAATATCTCGCTTAGCAACAGAAATTTTGGGCTCAATTGTGATCGTAAGTGGAGAACGACCTGTATGAGCTTGAAATCTTCTTACAGAAAGAAATATGTTGTATCTAATGTTTTATGATGCATGTATTTTTACAATGACTATGATAATGATCTATCACTATTGTTGTATGTACACCAGTGGTGGGATTCAATTTTTTTTACTACTGGCTTGGTGGGCGTGGCTTGGTGGGCATGGCAGGGGAAGGATACTGTAAAATCTCCATTCCCTTCCCAGGGGAAGGTTACTGCAAAATCCCCATTTCCTCCCAATCAGCTGGGACTCAGGAGATGGACAGCAAACAAATTTAATAAATAAATAAATAAAAATAAGTTGGAAGGTAGAAAGAAAACAAGACAATGATGTTTTCTAGTTCACCGCATACAGCACCAAGTGGACAACCAACCACTTGTTGGACATAAAGGGTGGATTTGTGAAGGAGGAGGAGGAGGAGGAGGAGGAGGAGGAGGAGGAGGAGGAGGAAGAGGATGAAGTATTATTATTATTATTATTATTATTATTATTATTATTATTATTATTATTATTCTTTATCGGCCAAATGTGATTGGACACATAAGGAATTTGTTTCTGGTGCATAAGTTCACAGCAAGTGATAAATCATTATCATACAATCATCATACATCAGAAGATGCAACATCAATGATAGTCATAGGATACTATGGATAGGATAATCATAGGATACATAAATAATCAATCAACATAAATCATAATAGGATACTAAATAAAAGCAAGCACCATAAATCATGAGATACAACCAACAAAATAATAGTTATAACTTTGTTTAAGTTATAGTCATGACTTTGTTTGATTCATGAGCCGTTGCGGCGCAGTGGTTAGAATGCAGTAGTGCAGGCTACTTCTGCTGACTGCCGGTTGCGTGCAATTTGGCAGTTCTAATCTTACCAGGCTCAAGGTTGACTCAGCATTCCATCTTCCGAGGTCGGGTAAAATGAGGACCCAGATTGTTGGGGGCAATATGCTGACTCTGTAAACCGCTTAGAGAGAGCTGTAATGCACTATGAAGTGGTATATAAATCTAAGTGCTATTGCTATTGCTATTGTGCTCACTGCAATGAATTTCTGGCTGTCGAGAAACAAGTCTTGAAACCATGGTGGCTTAACTTGGGGTGTACAACTGGCAACTATGTAGATCATGGCTGGCTGGGAGATTCTGGGAGTTGAAGTCTACAAGTCTTAAAGCTGCCAAGTTTGGAGTGTCCTGATGTAGATGAAGCCTTCTTTGTCCCACTCATAGAATGTCAGCTCCTGTAAGAGAGAAGGGGAGAGATTCATTTTGAGAATAGGGGAGATGTCCCCATAGGAAGGACCAAGCTCTTGTATCATGAATCCATATCTCATGCCAAGGCTATTCTTCTAAGTGATGTAAAACTTTTAATTGTAAGTGATGCAATCATTAGAAACACAGACGTGTGGGTGGTGATGAGCATGTAGATCACATGTTTATTTGCTTACATAATGGAAAGGCTGCAGATTAAGCACACCCTCTAGATAAACTGGAGAAGAAGCAGAATGCATGGTTCATATGGATGCCAAATGAATCATCCTCATTAGGACTGTAGTCAGCCAGTCCTGGAAAGCAAATTTAGATAGCAGGTTGAAATCCAGAACGGTCAAAGTAACATTCTCGGAAAAGCTAGGCACGGAGATGATGAAAATAATTAAAGTAAATAAAAATAAAATATGTAGCTAGAGGAGACTGGTCGTTTGAAAACAATATACTGTATGTAAAAGTATATATATGTATACTGAGAGACGAACCTTGGAGTCCTATTGGACCAGAGGTGGATTTCAGCAGGTTCTGACCAGTTCTGGAGAACCGGTAGCAGAAATTTTGAGTAGTTTGGAGAACCGGTAGTAAAAATTCTGACTGGCCCCGCCCCCATCTATTCTCTGCCTCTCAAGTCCCAGCTGATCTTTTTTTTTTTCTACAGCCTCTTCGGCCGAAGAGGTTGTAGAAAAAATGCTTTTAAAAGTAAAAAAAAAAAAAAAGTTGGCCATGCCCACTCAGTCACATTAACCCCACCACCACCAAGCCACGCCCACAGAACCGGTAGTAATAAATTTTACATTTCACCACTGGTATGGGATCTCCTGCTTGAGCAGGGAGTTGGCCCTTCCAGTTCTATTCTGAATTAATTTTAAAAAAGGATCTTAAGATATTTAATCAATAACTGAATATAAATAATATATATAAATATAAAGTCTACGTACAAAACAGCAAATGCAATGTTAGGCTGCATTTCAAGCAGTATAGAAATAGTCCTTGACTTACAACCAGTGGTGGGTTGCCCTGGTTCGCACCGGTTCTATAGAACCGGTAGTAAAACCAGCGGGAGGCTCCGCCCACCAACCCTGATGTCATCAGAATGCTTCTGTGCATGCGCAGAAGAGCACATGTGCAGTCCCGTTGCAAGCCAGTAGTAAAGGTAAATAGAACCCACTCCTGCTTACAACCACAATTGGCGACCAGAATTTCCATTACTAAGCTGATTTTATGACTTTTACCATGGTTGTTAGTTAAATCACTGAAGTTGTTAAGGGAATCATGCGGGCATTAAGTGCATCCAGCTTTCCCCATTGATCAAAAATTGATTGGGAAGATTGTAAATGGCAACCATTTGAGCCTGGGACACCACAACCATCATAAATACACAACAGTTGCCAAGCATCTGGATTTTGATCACATGGCTATGTGAATGCTGCAACAATCGTCAATGTAAGGACCAGTCATAAGTCTCTCTTTTATTTTCATTGTAATTTTGAACAGTCGCTAAACAAATGGTTGTACGTTGAGGACTACCTATAATTCCCAGTTCTAGACTCTAGTATGTTTTATACTGGCTAGAAGCTACCTTGAGGACTCTGTTCAATTCTTGGCAGCATATTTTAAGAAAGATTCAGAGAAACATGGGCAGAGAAAAGGAGCACAAAATTGACTAGAAACTAAGCCTTGCAGGGAGAGATTGAGGGGACTGAATACGCTTAGCGATGAGAAAAGTTGATGGAATACAATAGCACTTTTCAAGTTTCCGATGTCATACAAAAAGAAGGTCAAGAGACCCATCATCCATCCTTCAGGAACGCAGGACATGGAACAATAGTTTTAAGTTACAGGAAGGCAGATTCCAATTGAACGTTAAATAAAACTTCCTGACAGTAAGAACAATTTGACAGCAAAAGTAATTATCTAAAGAGGTGATATGCTTCCTTTCATTGGATGTGTTGAAGCAGAGACTGAATAACCCCTTATTGGAGGTGCCTTAATATGAATTTGTGCGCTAAGCAGGTGACTGGATTTGATGGACCAATAGCTTATTGAAACTCGATGATTCTTTTAAAGCATGAGGAATTGCTTGGCCAAAAAACCCTCCCTTGTCTTCAAAACTGAAGCTAGTAGGAAGATCCTCATCATGTAGGAACATCATGTGCTGGGAGTCCATGCCTTACCAGACCTGCATTCCAGTAATAGCACAGTTCAAACTGAAGGCTGGGAGAGACTGCAGCTCCTCCAATGGCATTCACCCACAGAAATTAGGATTTCTCAGGTTTAACGTTTTTAAGATAAAATACAAAATAGAAAAGTAAATAGGAAAGCAGTGGGGAGGAAGAGGGGGAAGAAACCTGAAGAAATTAGGAGTTTCTCCATAGAGGTATGCCAAGGAATATCTGAATGGTAAGTAACAACTCATGATGTCACGTGATCAGTAGGGAACTCATTTTAGTCCCTTATCATATTTGCATCATGCCTTGTTATTATCTTAACAACTGCCGTGATTCGCTTAACAACTGCCTTGCTTAGCAACAGAAATTTTGGGCTCAATTGTATAGCTAGGGAAACTCTCTTTCTGAGCAAATAATTCTGAGCAATTTTCAGATCCGTTGGCTCAGCTTTTCTGATGGGTTACACATCATTTTAAGGCACTACAATGGTTTGTTTTGTGTTTTGAAGCACGAGTGATTACAACTCAAGAAAATAACCATGAGTAGGACCATAGTTTACAAAACACTGGGGAGAAATTCATATAAACAATATAATCATAAATAGGATTCATCAGAGAGCATTCCAGAGAGCAACAATTGTTAGAGATCTGTTGTTTCTGGCTGGGATTTAAGTCAGGAGAGGCTGCTGCGTGCACTTTCATATAGGTAATAATTTCAGTAGGACTTTGTTTTGAAGAAATTTGACTGCCCTGAAAATAAAATTCTATTTGGTCAGTTTTTATTATGTCAATTTATATCACTACCCCCACTACCCCTTTTATACCCAGGCTGCTGGAGTTGGCTAACAATCAATAATAACCCAACAGAAATAGCTAAATCAATTATGAATGCAATTCATAGGAGGCTTAGTTGAAACAAAGTTTTAACTTCAGAGAAACACATGCTTTATCTTTAGAGAATGAGAAAAATGGAATTTAGAGAATAGGTTGCATTTGATATGCAGTCATGATCAAAGATTTCCTTCTCCTTTATTCTAGAACTGAAGTACAGAAAGTATTTGGCTGTACAGGTAGTCCTCACCTTACGACCACAATTGAGCCCAACGTTTTTGTGGCTAAGCAAGACAGTTGTTAAGTAAGCTTTGCCCCATTTTACATCCTGCCTTGCCACAGTTCTTAAGTGAATCACTGCTATTGTTAAGGTAGTTACACAGTTGTTAAGTGAATATGGCTTCCCCGTTGATTTTGGTTGTCAGAAAGTTGCAAAAGAGATCACATGAGCCCAAGACACTGCAACCGTCATAAATATGAATCAATTGTCAAGCATCCAAATTTTGATCATGTGACTATGGGGATGCTGCAGTGGTCGTAAGTGTGAAAAATGGTGATAAGTCATTTTTTTCAGTGGTGTGGTAACTTTGAACAGTCACTAAACGAAATGTTGTAAATTGAGTGCTACCTGTAATCAAATATCATCTTGGAAGACATCCAGATAAAGAGAGAATGTCTTGAAGAGGCAGTAGAACTATACATGTTTCCTTGGGATAAGCTTTATGGGATGTATTTGTATCTAGGACTAAGCCATGATTATTAAGGATGGGTTATTAAATAAATCATAATTGGGTAGAATGCCCTATGATAAGGCTGGTTTGTCTGGTTTTGGCTTAGCATGATGTATGAATTGAACCACTAAATTCAGAAACTTACTGCCTAATAGTTATGTATGGAACTGTGGCCTAGATCTCATTATGCTAATTTTACATTTATTTATATTTTACATTTACATTATGCTAATTTTACATGTATTTACATTTTACATTTACATTATGCTAATTTTACAAGATAGAAAGCTACTTAGGTGTCACAATTGAAGGCTAGAAACCTAGAGATTGTGAGTTCCAGTTCTGCTTTAGGCAAAAAGCTAGCTGGATAATTTTGGGCCAGTCATTCTCTCCCACCCTAGGAAGGATAAACCACTTCCTAAAAACTTGCAATAAAACCACTGGGACTAGTTCAACTGTTTTCCAGGAGTCAAGATTGACTCAAAGGCATGCACAAATACTAACTATAAGAACCATGTTCTAAAAGAAGGTATAGGGCTAATCTGGGAAAGTGAAGAGTATATGCTAAGGCAGTGTTTCTCAATGTCAGCGAGTTTAAGACCTGCGGACTTCAACTCCCAGAATTCCCCAGCCAGCTTAGCTGGCTGGGGAATTCTGGGAGTTGAAGTCCGCAGGTCTTAAACTCGCTGAGATTGAGAAACACTGCACTATGGCATGCTTCTGGGTGAGGTTCGATTTTAGAGGCCCTGTTTGGAGATGGTTTATATTATTTTATAAATAATTTTTATATTTGAACACACCCAGAGGCTGTCGTCTTATAGTGTCCCACACGGCTTTGCCTTGTACCTCTGCTGTTTGGCTTCTCAGCAGAGAAGTCATTCTAATTCCAGAGTTCCTAGGAAGCAATCTGTACCCCTGAATAATACTTAAACTAGGATAACGGGGTGGATTATCAACCACCTAGAATCCACATCCACGTAAAACAAGGCCTCTCATTCACAGTCTTAATACTCAAAACTCAAATAATGGTCAGAAACTGTTGTGGGATGCAGGGAATTGATTTTGACTCATTTTCCCTGACCTTTTTTCTGTAAGAAAATGGGTGTGGTTTATTTTACAGAAGCTTCCCATTTCTATTCCCTTATTTTGCTCCTCAGACAACAAAGAAAAACCAGGTATTTCCCTTGCAGTCACGTTCTCATATCACCAGAAGGTCTCTTGAGCTTCTCCAGAAGGACAGAACTCAACACGTCCCTTCCAAGATTGTCCACCGCTGTTTTAAAGCATTTCAAATGAATTTTCTGAGGAAACAAAGATAATTGGGGGGTGAGGGAGAAGCAGTCCAGAAACCCTCTTTTATAAGAAATTCATAAGAAATTCTTAGAAAAGGTATCACCAAAATTCACTTGCAAAGCATTATTAAAAGGGAATTCAATCTCCTGCTGAGATTTGGCAGTAAGAAAAACAATAAAATATGTATATAAGCCCCAAGACAAACAGGGTTCTAAATATTTTTACTATTGTTTTATCGAGCCTACTACACTTCCCGGGTACCAAAAAGTTGCCCATTTTTGTTGTCTAAGAGTATCTGGGACGTCCTGCTCCTACAAGAACTTCAAGAGCAAGATGGAGAAGTTGCCTTACCTTGAAGGTGATTGAGGGCATTATTTGCAAAAGTCACCATCCTGTGCACTCAAAACAGCATGGAAACCTTATCTCAGTTGGCAGCTGTTTCCTTGATTAAATCATAGTTTGTCCTAGATTTCCTCCAGGGTCATATTTTGCGATATATGTTCCCAGAGGAAATCTGAGCAGAATACTAGCCACAGGTAACAAGCAGCTGGTGGATCTTCTTACTCCATGGGGGGGAAGAAAATCACAGATGGGCTAAGAAATTATTTTACATACCTCATTTATAGCCCAAAGTGGCAGTTTCAAATCATTGGAGTTATTCTTGCACTAGTTCACTCTTTCCTTACTTCACCCGCCTCACTAAAAATCCTCAGCAGTTAACAATAATATTTTTGTTTCTCATTCTCTTACACACAGCAATTCTCT
>WNWU01000006.1:17859242-17965408 GCA_012654045.1 Ptyas mucosa
ACTCGCTGACATTGAGAAACACTGTGCTAAGGTGATATTCTCCAAATGTGTTGGACTAAAACTCACATAATGTTGTCATCCGGTTTTGACTTTCAGTTCTGGCATTTTAGCCTCCTGGATCTAGAGAGCATCAGGTTGGGGGAAAGTATTTGGAGGTTATCCCAGGAATGCACAGAAAGTAGCACAAAAAAAACCTCGTCAGACTGGGAAGTTCACTTACTTTCACTTTGACACGTTTATTTTATTTTTTTAAAGGATATCATTTAATTAAGACTCCCACTTTGTTGTATTTTCCCCAGAGAAAAGAGTAGGTGAATGACATTTGCAGCTCTGCCTAGTTTTCCAGAACAAACAAATATTCAGACAAATTGGAGGAATCTAATGATGTGATTGCCTAGAGCAGGGGTGTCCCTGCTCTAGGCAAAGCCAGCTATGCTGGCTGGGGAATTCTGGGAACTGAAGTCCACAAATCTTAAAGGTGCCAAGGTTGGACATCTTTGGCCTAGAAGAAACAAGGATTGAAAACAACCCCGAATTTCCAAAACAATCTTGCCAGGAATAATGACAGGACCAGATATAAAAAGAAAAGCTCTCTGACTTTGGAGAAGGGCAGGAAGTTGAGCTTTCCCAGGCATGGGAACCAGAGTATAAAGGAAACCATTCTTTTGGTACATCTACCAAAGATCGACACGCAGCAAGCTGCTTATGCAAACAAAGTAACCTGCTGTTAGACAGAGAGTACAAGCCTCACATGGCAACACCATTTTAGAGGATCACGTGGAGAGAGAAGCCTGTGGAATAACACTGAAAAGGAGAAGCCTTAAATGCAAAATATCCAGTGTGGGAGCAAAATAAGCAGAGGATATAAGAATCAATCCTACTTCAGCTCCTGTATATGAAGGCCATCTATCTTTTATAAGCAAGGCTCAAGTATAGCACATTATAGGTACATGATATCCAGAGTTAAAGTTAGCTTGCAAATCAATCTTCTCAAGCTATAAATGAGGATGAAGATAAAATGGAAAGAATGCTTACATAAGGCAGGGAAGACAATTAAATTTCATGAAGTCTAACTGGATTTAGGAAAATATATATTTATATTTTTGCAACATCTTAATAGCCATAGTTTAACTAGGAGGAAACATAAATCTGTTTTATGCTTTTCTTATGGCTATAATCCCAAAAACTAAATATTGTCGGCACAGTTTGAATGGTTTCATTACTAGGAAACGAATGGGGTGCATTTTTTTTCCCTTTTGGGCAATAAGATGTACCTATATGCATATCTTTTGGAGTGTATAGATATCGCTTTTATTTTGCTGCCTCCTATACATCAAAATTTGCCTTCAGGCTAAGAGCTGCATTTATGTCCCTAGCACCTCTCACATATTCTTTGGAGAATACTATAAAAATAAAACTTCACATTATCTACGATGCAATCTATATCAACATCAGTTATGGCAAATATCTGAGAAGGAAGGAAGGAAGGAAGGAAGGAAGGAAGGAAGGAAGGAAGGAAGGAAGGAAGGAAGGAAGGAAATGGGAATAAGAAGAACGGTTGCAGGGAAGGAAGGAGGGAGGGGGGAAGGAAGGAAGATGGGAATAAGAAGGAGGGGGCAGGGAAGGGAAGGGAATGGGAATTAGAAGGAGGATGGCAAGGAAGAAAGGAGGGGGGAGGGAGGGATGAAAGAGATGGGAATAAGGAGGGTGGGAAGGAAGGAAGGAAGGAAGGAAGGAGGTGGGAATAAGAAGGAGAATGGCAAGGAAGGAAGGAGGGGGAGGGAGGGAGAAAAGAGATGGGAATAAGAAGGAGGGTGGGAAGGAAGGAAGGAAGGAAGGTAGGTAGGTAGGTAGGTCTGAATGTATTGGGTAGGTTGCTAGGTTATTGGTTGTTTCTAGAATGAATACAGGATTTTTAGGAAATGAAAATTTCCAACAAACTTGTTTATAAAATTTGGAGCAATGTCTCTAAATTGATGGTCTCCAGTTATTGACTTTTCATCTGTGATATCCAAGCAGCCAAAAATGCTAGGATGGATAGGAAGATTGAAGGTCATTACGCTAGCATTATATAAATACACACATATATTTCCTTTTCCTTTCTTCAGATGTTTCTTTTTGTGCATCTCCATAAACAAGCAGCAAAACAAATCCCTAGACTAAAAGCTGTGCTTGTCTCAAACAAACACATTTCATATTCTGACCAATTAAAACAAATAGCCAGAAGCACACCTGTTTTACCTATAAATTTATTAATCCATGCTTAGACCGGCCAACACAATTAACTATCTTTTCCAAAACGGTGGGTTTTTATATCTGTAACTTAGGTAGTTGAAATAGGTACTCATGATCAACTCTTCCAGACACTCTGTTCCATTCCCATTTCCCCCTCCAGTTTCTCTTTCAATGATTTTTGGAGACGATTTTCTGCACATTTCCCTTCCTTCCTCCCCTGCTAAAAGTTTTAGACTTTCAGCACATTTTGGAGTTCCACCAAGCCTGCTGATACCTTCCCCTTCACCTGAATGTATCTTTTTACATTATAATTAGGGGTCCCATTTAGAGAAAATCAGTTGTAAGTCTTGTGCTATTTCTGTGTTCAGAAGAATGCAGAAAATCAGTATCTGACGTAGATACTGATTTTGCTGAAACTCCATGCTATTGCCCAAATCAGGGAACTCATTATTCTGATGCTAATAAAGGCAGTCCTCTACTTACGACAGTTCATTTATTGACCGTTCAAAATTACAACTGGACTGAAAAAGGTGACTTATGACTGTTTTTTCACACTTACATCTCCTTGGTCACATGATCAAAATTCAGAATCTTGGCGACTGACACATATTTGTGACGTTGCGGTGTCCTGAGATCATGTGATCACCTTCTGCGACCTTATGACAAGCAAACTCAATGGGGAAGCCAGATTCACTTAACTATCATGTTACTAACTTAACAACTGCAGTGATTCGCTTAACAACTGTGGCAAGAAAGGTTGTAAAATGGGGCAAAACTTATTTAACAAATATCTCACTTCACAACAGAAATGTTGGACTCAATTATGGTCGTAAGATGAGGACTACCTGTATAGCTTTTTTAGTTATAATTAGGTGTCCCACTTTGAGAAAAATCAGTTGTAGATCTTGTGTTAAAGATGCTGAAGATGCTGGTTTTGCTATAATTCCATGCTTCTGCCGAAATCAGGGATTTCATTACTCTGATACTACTAATGGTATCTATTACAATCAAGTAGTCCTTCCTTTCACATTTGTTATCTCAGTTGACCTGATTAACCAGTTTGTTGCAAATAAAAAGACAAGAGACAAGGAGTGCTATATTGTTATTCATTCCCTCAATTGAAGAAGCTTCTAACACAAGGGGATTTCTGAGAGCAATGGGAATTATAGCTTGCCAGCTTATGATGGAAATTGTTTTATGCTAACTTTCCTACCCTCAGGAAAATGGCTTTAGTATTAGCTGTGGTTAATTTGAAAGTACAAAACCTGAAGATAAGACCTTCCTTAATTATTTAATCCACGATTATATTCGCTATTCTTTTGAAAGAGCAGTGACTCAACTTTAACTCTCAAATGCATGTTGAAAACCAGTTTGCTCTAGTGGTTAAGGCATTGAATGGCAGCAAGCAAATCTTCTAATGCTGCCTTAGGCACCAGGCCAGCTGGGTGACTTTGGGCCAGTCATTCTGTCTCAACCCTAGGAAAAAGGCAATGGCAAACTGCTTCCAAAGCAACCTTGCCAAGAAAACTAGAGGGACTTGTCTAGACAGGAATCAAGACTGACTCAAAGGCACCCCAAAAAAAGGCGGGGGGAGAGAAAAGGCAAATTTAGAATCATTTTTTGCTGCTTTCCTGAATTCACCATGGACTTGCTGTGTGTAGTAGAAATATTTTTTTAAAAAAACTTGCAATCCAAAAGGTGGCTTACTTAAACGACTGAAATGAAAAATCTGAGGAAGTAAAGTTTTATCAAGTAGAGCCAGAGGGGCCCTTTGTAAACGTATGTGGGAATCATTCTGGGAGACAGGAGGAAGAGCTATAGATTAGACAAAGATTATTCCAGGGAAACAATGGGGGAATGGCAAACAACTCAGAAGGGACTTTCCCTAGTTTTTTGGACTGGAAGATTCCATTAATACAGCCATACCAAAAAAAATTAGAATTAGTAGTTCTAGGTGTGCTTCTTATGTGGACTACTTTGCAAGGGTGATACAGTTAAAGGTTAAGTCTCTCTTGGCTTAGGGAAGTAAGAAGACAACACGTACCGATAAAGTAAAGACAAGTAAGCAAGAAATGTTACACAGCTTTGGCAATTGAGCCCAAGTGCTCAGTCACCAAAGTCAGTTGATAAATGTGGGGCTTATACTTGTGTAGAAAGTTAGCACCCACCTCTTTCCTAGAAGAATGAAATATTTTGGGAAATATTATAAAAGGCAGAATATTATATTTCTCTAAAGGAGAAACATGCTCTTGGAAAGCTGCCCCCACCTTTCTTAATAGCCCCAGCAGGACTGGGCCAGCCTATCTACAAGACAAAAGGCCTTCAGCTCCATGATGATGGGATTATCCTTCAGGGCAAAGCCATTCAGCCACAATAGCCACATTTCATCAGCCCAAGTTTCAATCAAGCTTGACTCAAAAAACCTGCAAAGTTAGCTATGACCCCTGCATAGCCCCATGGGAGTCAGACAGCAACCAATAGAATACATGTCCTTGCCACAGGAACAGGAAACTCAAGGGCAAGCCCAAGAGAGGATGTAAATAACACTCACTCTCTACTCCATGTGTTCAGCTGCCCAGGACTTCAAACCCATGTGGTCCTGTTCACCAATAAACCAGGCCAGTTGATCTTTCCAATCAGCCTCCGTGTTTCCAGTGTCTTTCTCCCCACTTGGAAACTGAACCAGATTTAAATTTCTTCCAACACTTGGCTGCTTAAGTTCAGCCCAAGAATAGTGGCCGAAGCTGATCAGACCCACCAACATGAGATTTGAGCAAGAAACTGTATTTTTCCCTGTTGTATCACAGATGCAATTCTATTTCATTCGTGGTATATATTGCAATCCAGATTTCAGCAGAAGTTAATTGGGCTGTAAAATAAAAGCATTCATATTCGCTTCTCTCTAAACTCGATACAGTATATAACATCAGTATTCTTAAGGACCTATTTTTAAGGGGGAAATAATCACTTTGAAATAGGGTCCTTGCAATTAACTATGCAATTAGCAATGTTTTTTTAAAAAAATATTTTGGAACCTTACTATGAATCTTAACCCCTTGCAGAAACACATGCTCTGAACAGTGAAATGGCTTCATAGTGGTAGAACAATCCCCCCAAAAATGTTTGGAATATCACCTGCTTTTTAGATTAGCTTACGTTCTGAATTCCACTGTTATTTTTTGCAATATGTCCATATTATGCAACAGTAATTACAGTAGCAATTTTTGTCTGTTTATTTTGACAAAACGTGGTATCACCTAGCACAAATTTAATTCTGAACTGTTATGTTTTTTTGCTAAATTATTATCTTATTGCTTAGCACTTCCAACAAGTGCTAGATTTGTAAGAAGGCTGGTTTCTGTGTTACTGTAGAATATAATCTTAGAGGCTGATTCTGAACCAAGATTCAGAATGTGCAATTCTGCTAACATAACTTCTATAAAAGAAGTTATTGTACAATCATTTGTACAATAGGAGCCTGAGTGGCGTAGCAGGCTAAAGCCTCCTACTAAGGCAGCATTTAACAGCCAGCTGCCTGCAATTACTGTGAGTTCTAATCTCACCAGGCTCAAGGTTGACTCAGCCTTCCATCCTTTCTAAGGTGGGTAAAATGAGGACCCGGTTTGTGGGGGCAATAAGCTGACTTTGTATAAATATACAAAAGTATGAAGGCTTAACGCATTGTAAGCCGCCCTGAGTCTCCGGAAAAGGGCGGCATATAAATATAAATAAAAATTTAATAAATTTATTTAAAAAATAAAATAAAAAAATTTCCTCTTCCAGTTGATCATAAACGTGATGATTTATGTGGGAAAATTGGTGTTTCATTGATTCACATATTAACATACGAAGCATGGGTGATTTACGCACGTCTCTAGGCATATTTTCATCTCTTTAAACATCTGCATGACAGCTGGAAAACTTGAATGCTAAAGTCAAATACATTGATCATATTTTACAAGACTGTACACCTTAGAATTGGTCGACAATCCATACTTTAAGAAGTTGCTGCCTCTAAAATATATTTCAACTCAGATATACTTCTTAACCACATATTAAATAAGAAACTGAGATGAATTTACAGTCTACTAACTCTATAAATAAGTACAGGTAGTCCTCGATTTACAATCACAATTGAGCCCAGATTTTCCATTGCTAAGCAAGACAGTTGTTGAATGAATTCTGCCCCATTTTAGACATTTTTGGCATAGTTGTTATCCCTGCAGTTGTTCACTTAGTAACATGGTTGTTAAGTGAAACTGGCTTCCCCATTGACTTTGCTTGTCCGAAGGTTGTAAAAGGGGATCACATAATCCCGGGACATTGCAACCATCATAAATACATGCCAGTTGTCAAGCATTCAAATTTTGATCACATGACCACAGGATGCTGTATCAGTTGTAAGCGTGAAAAACTTCAAACGACTTGTCCTGTATTCTTCTATCTTTGAGTTTGGGGGAATCTTTTCATAGTTAAAAAGAACATAATGAGATTAGGCTAAGAGCCAGCAAATCAACCCAATAGATCTTTTACATTCTAATTAGAACAATGTCATTGTTATTAGGTTTCCATGTTTGTAATAAATTTGGTATGCATTATTTTTCTTCCTACATCAGCAAGATAATTAACTTTTTTCAGCATATATTTCACAATGATAACAATTAAAAATTACAATAGTTAAAAGAGCCGTAGAAACATACTACCCTAAAGTTCTTCATAGCAGCATCTAATTATGTGAGCAAGTTCAAAAATTAGTCATTAAAATATATACTGCAATGATTTACAAGTAACTGAAAGGGCATTAATTTATATATGTTTTCTAGCTCAAAATGACTTCTTGATGAAGATTATGGATATTTGATGGGGTGTTTTTTTGTTTCTTTGCTCCTGGAGTAGATCAATAAATGATAGAAAGGGTAAAAATCTCTTTAGCAATATGAATGAATATTGATACGTACAGACTAAGAAAGAAAAAGATTGAGATATTTAATCAGAACCTATGTTTCTGTGCTCATAAGAGGCAAGGACTGTTGGCAAATTTAACAGAGCCACATCCTAAAACCATATTTTTAAAGACGCCTGTATCACTTGATCCTTAGATCATGGGGCTTTGACTGAAGCTTAGACTCAATAAGAATGTACCAAATACAAAAACGAGTAGGCTATAATTTCACATAAACAGACATTGCAGGCAAACAGCAGCATTTCAGACAATGCCTACAAAGAGAAAAAGTAAATTAAAACTTGATCTACTATAGAGGCTGAAGGTTTATTATTGGCCATATTGATAGGCAAGATACTTGACTACATGACTTGAAAAATCTACCAGGCACATGCAAATATATAAAGCTTAGTTAATATTAACTGTTCTGCCCCAGCTACGGACCCCAAAGAACGCAGCACGCACAAAGTCTGTACAAACCTTAGTTTACTAAAATAAAATCAGTTTTTTCTTCAAACAAAGGCTGTTAATTAACTTTCTTAACAGCCTGCAAGAATCTACAGAATAAATAATCTTAATCTTACTATGGTTGGCAGAAAGCCCAGAAGCAATTTGCAAAGAACTAAAATCAAGGCACGAAGGTATGTGAACTAAGTTGTTCCCTACAAATTGCTTCAGTTGGCATTCTTCCTTAAATAGGCTAAGGGAGTGGCCAATCAGCCCCAAGCCTTACTCTTGAGGAGACCTCTTCCTGAGGAACCATTCCTGCCTTTTGGCAGCTCTGCGCGCCCCTGCATTGAAAAGAGGCTTCTCTTCTTCGTCCTCTTCACTTAAGGGAGCTTCTGGAAGTTCTGAAGGCCCTGGCTGAATCCCCACCTCTGGCATCACATCTTCTCCAGCTTCCTCATTGTCCGACTCAAGTGCCAGCTGCACAGGCTGCTGGCACAGCACCACACCAGCCTCCTCGCTGTCTGAATCAGATACTAGCTGCACAGGCTGCATACGGGCCACAACAGTTAACCCTAAATGTGTGTGTGAATTAGCAAGTTGTGTGAGCCCTATTAATTTATGGCAATGTGAATCCAATCCATATACTTTACAATAAAGTGGAAAACAGGAAAAAGAAGCTAATTCAATAATAAGGCTGTGCTGCATGAAAACAAGCATAAACATTTAATGGTTAATATTCCATATGCAAAACTAGATGTCCTTAGCTATGTTCACAGAACATGCTGAGAACTGTAAGCTTTCCAGCTATACTGGATCCTCCTGCATTGCAATGAATAGAAACCAAGTTGTGAGTTAATATAAACACCGGCAATTGTGTTAATGTGTAAATATGGGAAATGTTGAAATATCACCCACACTATGAAGAGGAAACTAACAGATGACTTCTCAAATTATTAAAAGGAAGAATGTTTACTGATGGGCTCATCTCAGTTCCAGACCTAATTCTTTGCTATTTGGCATACATGTTACTTAACTGTTAAATGGGCTCAAGCCAACTGGCTTTTCTGATCTTATATGCTATATAAAGTACAGGTAGTCCTTGACTTATGACCAAAATTTAGCCCCAAAATTATGTTGCTAAGTGAGACAATTTTTAAATGAGTTTTGCCCCATTTTACAACCTTTCTTGCCACAATTGTTAAGTGAATCACTATAGTTGTTAAGTTAGTAATATGGTTGTTAAGTGAATCTGGCTTCCCCGTTGATTTTGCTTGTCAGAAGTTTGCAAAAGCTGATCCCATGACCCCGGGACACTGCAACCGTCATAAATATGAGCCAGTTGCCAAGCATCTGAATATGGATCACGTGACCATGGGGATACTGCTATGGTCATAAGTGTGAAAAGTGGTCATAAGTCCCTTTTTTCTGTGCCATTGTAACTTTGAACGGTCACTAAATGAACTGTTGTAAGACTACCTCTATGTTGTGCAGGCTGAAGGCTAGTGACTTACAGGGGGATCAGTGGTGGGTTGCTACTGGTTCACCCTGGATTGGGCGAACCGGTAGCAGCACCAGCGGGAGGCTCCGCCCACCCGCCCGGTTGCTTCTGTGCATGTGCGTGGGCGAGCGAATTGGTAGCAAACTAAATTGAAACCCACTACTGAGGGGGGATGTTATTTGAAAGATTGCATTTTTGCTACGTATTCAACCTAGGCTTTTTCCTAAATGTTTCCTAAGTTATTAATTTACTGGATGCTTTTCCACATTAACACAATGTGTGTTCTCTGTTGTCCCAGAATAAAGGGATCAGAGCAATGGACATCCATCTGACTGAGAGGCAGATTGTGACTGGATGTTGGAGGGAGGAACCTGTTCAACCACAAGAGCCACACGACAGTGAAACCAATGACACAAAGAGGATGTGGGTTCCCTTTCAGGCAGTGGCTCAATAACCATCTCTCTAGGATGTTATAATCTGGATTTCTGTACTGAGCAGAGCACAGAACAGGGGTCCCATTCACTTCAATTATTCTGTGAAACTAGCATGCAAGGAGGTGTTGGGCATTTCTTCTTTCAAATAAAAACAAAATCATCATTTAGCAGTGAAAACACTCAGAAATTTTAAGTGATTTTTTAACAGAATAACAGAGTTGGAAGGATCTTGGAGGTCTTCTAGTCCAACCCTGGGCTCAGGCAAGAAGCCTTATACTATTTCAGACAAATTGTTGTCCAAGCTCTTCTTAAAAACTTCCAGTGTTGGAGCATTCACAATTTCTGGAGGAAAGTTGTCCCACTGATTATTTGTTCTAACTGTCAGGAAATGTCACCTTAATTCCAGGTTGCTTCTCTCCTTGATTAGTTTCCATCCAATGCTTCTTGTCCTGATTTGGAGAATAGGTTAACTCCTTCTTCTTTGTGACAAGATATTGGAACATTGCTGTCATGTCACCCCCAAGTTCTTCTTTTCATTAAACAATTCCATCAACCGTTCCTTATATGTTTTAACCCCCAGTCTCCTAATCATCTTGGTTGCTCTTTTCTGTATTCTTTCTGAAGTCTCAACATATTTTTTTTTACGTGATGGTGACCAAAACTGGATGCAATATGCAAAGTGTGATCTTACCAAGGCATTATAAAGTGGTATCAACACTTCATGTGACCACATGAACCCATTTTCTTTTCTTTTCTTTTTCTTTTTTGCTGATCAAAGGTATGTTGTGGTGAGTCTTCTACAGACTGGTTGGTATCTTGGAGTGGTTTTCTGACCCTATCAGTGCTTATTTAATTTCTGGCTTTTCTCCCACAAGCTGTTGTTCTTCAGGGAGTGATTTGGCAAATCCTCTAACACATGGTTCCAGAGGTGTGTCCAGCTTCCATGGAAAAGTGGAAGCAGTAACTAAATAACACAGTAATTGCATGCTGTAATTAGGGCAGAGAGTTCAACCTCTGTTTGTGTTGGAATTTAGTGTAGTAAAAGGAATGTATTCATATGACAAGAACATTTGCATTTTCGCAATATATGAGTTTCTCTCGCAATGTGTTTTTGCTTTTTCCCAGGACAATGGAAAGGACATTATAAATGGTTATGCAATGCTCAAGAGTTCTAGCTGATCTAGCAAAAAGAAATGAGGATTTGATGTAGAAAGGCTGTAGCAGTGAAACATTATGAAAATAGAAATGTATGCTCTGATTAAATAGATTTCTTGTGTAATCTCTTTGTTCCATGACTGTATCATGAACTTTGATTTGACTGACATGGGATGGGGGGAGGGGAGGGGGAGGGAGGGAGGGAGGGAGAGAAAGAAAGGGGGAGGGAAGGGGAGAGAGGGGGGAGGGAGGGAGAGAGAGAGAGAGAGAACACAATTTTGGGGCAATAATCTGTATAAAGGGCAAAGACATCTCTTAAAATAACCAGTCTTAATCTCTTTCTTAACAGTCAGCAAGCTATACTAAAGGTTAAGTAGGAATGTCTCAATGTAAAATAACAGCTGTAAATCAATTTAAATAAGAGAGAGAGAGTCAGAGATACACTAGGTTGGAGCTTGACTATAGCCAGTATATAAGTGAAGTTGATCCTCAATGAATTGAACAGTTCAACAGCCAAGTATATATAAAATTCATATCAATGATGCAATATTGTCCTTATTGCATTATTTCTGCTCACCTGTGTATCATTTTTCATTAATATTATGTTTGTACATCAAGGCATGCATTCATTCAGTTTTCGGAACTCTTTCCATACCTTAAGCCTTCATGGTGTCAGGGGTGAAATACATTCACTGAGTTCCCTGCTCCAACTGTACTTTTAAACATTTTCTTAATTATAGGTAATGATAGGAAGCTAGCACATTATAAAGCAAAGCATCGGACTAGGCCTAAACCTGTATTTCCAAAAATGCCTGGGTGGCTGCAGTGCAATGCTTTGCTTGCCTTCTCAACTGTGGGCATTTTGTGTTTGGCCACTATGATCATCATTCTGGGACTATGCATATAACACACCTGCAAAACCCATAATGGGCCCATCACCCCAAATCTTTGAAGATTCCTGATCTTATGTCATGGGACTGATGACATGTTTTAGATCAGGGATCTGCAACCTTGGCAACTTTAAGCCTGGCAGACTTCAACTCCCAGAATTTCCCAGCCAGCTAAGCTGAAGTTCGCCAGACTTAAAGTTGCCAAGGTTGTAGACCCCTGTTTTAGATGAATGAAATGTTGCTGAGTAAAGGTAGTCCTCCAATTACAACCATTTGTTTAGTGACCGTTTAAAGTTACAGTGGCACTGAAAAAGGTGACTTACGACTATTTTTCACACTTAACGACCATTGCAGATCTCCATGATCATGTGATCAAAATTAGGGCACTTGGCAACTGGCATGTAGTTGGGATAACTGCGCTGTCCCGGAGTCACGATTTGAAACACAAACCAAGTCAATTGGGTGAATTCAGATTCACTTAATGACCCCATGATCAACTGCAGTGATTCCCTTAACTTTAGCTGTGGCTAAAAAGCTTGCAAAATAAGATGCAAGTCCCTTATAACAACATTGCCTTGCTTAGCAATGAGTGGAAATTTTGGGCTAAATCAAGGACTACCCATAATTAAAATATATGATTCCCCCTGGCAATATCCAGGCTCAATTCTATCTGGAATCTCCAAATAGAACTGAAAAACGTCTCCACGGAGAATCTGCAAGGCAAAAGCTAAGGAATCCAGTATCACATTCGCATGTTCAATTGTACATATGGGAAGCAAATGGGGATTTCCTGAGGTAGAACTTTGTAAAATGGTTTTGCGCTTGGATCAAGAAGAGATGAAAATGTTGGCTATTTGGAAATAAATGTCCTGAAAAGGGTGCTTTAAAAAAAAAAGTTTGTTGTCTTCTAGTAATGATCCTGTTCCATTAGCAGTGGCATTTAGGGGAAATGATGAGTAGCGATGGGTAAGAGTTCACTATAAGAATCTATAGGGTTGAAGGCCATGACACAGGGAGAATGATCCTTTTATGTTTTCAAGGACAGAATGAAACAGCTTGGAAACCTAACTTGGGCCATTTCCTCATTAGTGGCATGTGTCTCTACAGCACCACCCCAGCCAAGTGGCATAAAGCCTGCCCTCATTACTGGTATTTGACATATAGGTTCTTGGATGACTGTAGAAGATGCTGTGTCTCTGTAGTGGGGAAATGACCTTGGATTCAGCACGCATGTATTCAGTGACTGTTCTGAAAAGGCAAAATTATGCAATGTCACTGTTCTCTAATCCACTCTCTCTGAAACACTGGCCACTCCTACAGCCTTCAGTGCTGTATAATTGTTAATCTCATTCTTTCAGAAGAAACTGTCGATGAAGCTTTAAAAACTAAATTGTAATGAACCAAAGGATAAGAGTTTGTGAATTATTTTCTGTCGTTTTTAACCCAAAAATAATAAATAAATAAATATGATTTTTCCCCCTTCTAGAACTGGTACCCAGGCATTTGATAGCAGGCTTTTTAATGCACTCCTGAATAAGGGGAGAGAGGGGGGGAGGGGAGTAAGGGGGGTGGGGAGAGAGAGAGATTGTTACAGTGACAGTAATTGCATTTGAGCAAATGTATCTATTATAGTAATTTTCTCCAGAAAAGAGACATCTAAGTTAACTTAAAATACTTTTTTTTCCTTAACACATTAACTTTGACAAATTTAACATAAAGATATTTTCATGTGATCCAGTCCAGTTTTAAAGTCTATGAAGTTCTTACTATTAAATGCTAACAAAAGCATACAAGTATAAATCGATTTTCACTACAAATAGTTCTCGACGTGCAACCTTCATTTAGTGACTATTCAAAGTTACAATGGCATGAAAAAAGTGACATGATCATTTTTCACACTTACGTCCGTTGTAGCATCTCCATAGTCACGTGATCAAAATTCAGATGATTGGCAATCGGTTCATATTTATGATGGTGGCAGTATCCAGGGGTTATGGGATCATCTTTTATGACCTTCTGAGAAGCAAAGTCAATGGCCAAACCAGAGTCATTTAATAACTGTGTTACTGACTTAACAGTTGCGGTTATTCACTTAACAACTGTGCCAAGAAAGATCGTAAAATGGGGGCAAACCTCAATAACTGTCTTGTTTAACAATAGAAATTTTAGGCTTAATTGTGGTTGTAAATCAAGGACTACCTGCACACCGTGATCTCCAGGCAAGATTAGGCCATTAGGTGATGTGAGATTATTTAAAGCCAAAGAGGTAAACACACAACTTTGAAACTAGTGGAAATACAGAACACAAATTCTTGGCTGGCTGTCTTTATGAGATCCTCTCAATTAATCACTATACTTGAATCTTCATCTGGCCACAATGTGGAGTCCATACTGTTGCTACTCTTCTTTACCTTCCTATTGTACCCACTGTGTTTCCTAACATACATCTGTCAACTATTATTCTGCCTGCTTTGAAAGCTGGGAGCTTCTCTCTTTCAGAGTGATGCTAAAACTCATTCAAAAGACCACAACTTTTTAGCAGTCTTCTGGATGAAAGGCAAATCCACCTTCAAAAGCAGCCCAAGCAACAGCTGGCAGGCAAGGGTCATTTTGCTGTGAAATGGCAGAGAGCCAGCTATATGCAATTCTCCACCCATGTCAGCTGTTATTCGGGCTTTCAACTATTCAACCTGATCCAGATCTCCCAACAAAGTTTTAGCTAGGAAACCTGGGGGCTAAACGGCTTCTTTCTCCCCCTCCCTCTGCCTGCCACTTCCTGGCCTGGCAGCAGAATCAACACTGGAAGAAATGGCAGATGTGGGGGGTTACTTCTGACACATGGCTAAATCCAGGGGTCTGGGCCACTTGTCAAAACTTTTTCACAGCACAGCTGAGGTTGGCAAGTGTTAACACCGAAAAGCATAAGGAGGGCAGCCTTCCCTGCATGTGAGGTGAGGAAAGCCACTGTCTGGCCAATTGGGGTTGACAATGGGGACAGTGAATCTATCTCGGTTTTAGCTTTTTGCTGGAAGAAAGAAGAGTCGTGGCAATGAGCTCTGACACTTCTAAACTCCAGCCCAGAAGAAAAGAACATTTGTGCTTTTCATAAGAACATAACATAAGGAAACTGAAAAGGCCTATCTGACCCCAAAAGGAGGAATGGTCACAATTATAGCCACAGCTTGAAGTTTCACTGCATAGGAAAGCAGCAGGGAAAGGAACTTTTAAACAAAAATTACATAATGAATCAGTAAGGAACCCATCTGCCTGTGACAGCCTTTCTTTTCAGATTGCAGTCTCTGTAACTGAATTGTAAAAAACAACAACAACCATGTACATCCATCCATATTTAAGTAGTGGTCTCTTAGGCTGTTCTCCTTCATAACTTGGCGCTGCCAGCTTTCAGTGTGCCATCTCCAAGAACTTAAATTTCCTGTGTTCAATAAATGTTATTGTGTTTTGGTTTGGTTTGTACATCTTCTAGCCCATTATAGAAGCTATTTCAGAGCTAAATTGAGTTCTGATTGCCTTTTCAGAAGTAAACTGTTAAGTGAAAATTCATTTTGGGGCAGTCCATTCTCTCAGAGAGAGAATGTTTCTGAATATTCCAAAACATTATCATACAGAATCTTTTCTTCGGTGCAAGATCCTTTAGAAGAATATACCTCTCAACCAGCATTCTGCCTAGGGAATTCTGGGAGATGAAGTTCACATATCTTAAAGCTGCCAAGTCTACAAATCACTACTCTAAACTATAGTCTTTTTTGAGTGCTTTTTAAGCATTTAAATATGTCACATAAATAATGGCATTAGGCTCCCTAAAGCAAATACGTTACCTCCATAAACCACTGGACAAAACCTGCATGCTGCATTTGTAGGAATTGTGCCATACTGACTCTAGTCTATCATTCAACTTTGAAAACACTGGTTGGTTCATTCTGGTAGAACTAGTTTGATCCCGTGATTAAGGGGATCAAAAAGGCTAGAAAGCAGGTGAGTGGGAGTTCTAGTTCTGGTTCTAGTTCTGCCTTAAGCATGAAAGCTGGCTGGTGACGTGGTCTCAGTGTAACATACCTCTGGGAAAAACAGGAAGAGGAAAGGATTTTTATTGAGTTATTTATAATGGAGATAAACAAACAAAGATAAAATAAATAGATCTATTTCTCCTTGTCATTAGATGATGTTTGCTCAGGTATCTGGATGATGTAACAGATGGCTAAGAGCCAACAAATGGATTTTGAACCTCAGAAAAATGGTTTGTGCCCCAAATTAGGAAGATCTCCAACTCTAGTTTCAGTCACTTTCACCCCAAAGAAGCAGACACTCAGCTTTGGTATATTCCTACATTTTGTCTTTATTACTTGAGGTACAGTTAAATATTAGTGTCCTGGTATCTGATGACTATGACTCTTTTTGGAGTGGAATAGGCTGATCAGAACAACATCTTCTTGCTAACATCTGACTATGTCAACATAGACTCTGCATGAGTTCTGCCTTTGAAGGCAACTCTCAAATTACACCTATAGTAGAATGCAGCGGTGAAGCTATTATACAAGACATCTTCAGAAAATATGACATTGATCATAAAAAGAACTGGCCTGACTGTCTTAACATTACTAGATGAACTTCTACATTATGCCCAAGGTCCATAGCAGTTTAGGATCGTGCTGCTGGAGAGAATTCCTATCCTAAGGTTAACATCTGCAAGAATGGTTCTCAATGAACCATGATTGGCAAAGCTCATTATATGGAAGTGCAGGAGAAATCTTCTATGTTATGGCAGCCTATCTTAGGAACGGAGACCAGGCTGATGTGCCCTTACCTGCTTGGAACTTTACTCTTACATATGAAACTTACGTAGTATCCATAGCCTGACCATTCCTTTTGTCCGTTCATCGTACCTCTCTTACTGTTTTACTTGTTTTCTCTGGTTTTCTGCTTTTTTGAGTTGCAACCCACCACAAGATTCTAAGGATAATGGAAGCAGAAGTAGTGGACTATAAATATTTCTTTCAGCATGTACAGTAGTAAGAATGGGAGGGGCATGGACTTAAAAAAAGAAATATTCCCAGTTTAGGTAAGGTGAAGGTGTAAGGGATGTTTTTGTTTTTCTAGGATCTGAGGCAGATTAGGATCAGCAGATTCTCTACTGTTGCTTCTATCTGTTGATGGCAGTGAAAGTTCTTCTTCTGAGGACTTGAGGAGTGGGGGTTGAAAGGACAGAGTGGTAGAAATGCCTGGGGGTGGGGGGGAGTTGCCAATTAAAAATGTTTACTGAAGGAGCATGAGAAACAAGAGAAAAATCGCAGACATCCTTTTGAAGATATATCTTACTTCATCCCCCTTTGCCTTCTTTGCGACCTTCAACCTATTGTGAAGCAAGAGCATAAGGAAAAGTGAACACAGATGCAGCCAGTTGTCATACATAGACAATCGTTCCAGTGATGGACTACACAGTATGTCATAACGATGTTCATGAGATAGCAAGGAAGGTGCATTAGCATTTAATTTCATGTATTGCTTCTGGGCATCACCTGAATACTAATGATCAAGTAACTCGTTGAAAGAGATGTGAGACTACACATCTTGAGCAAATCCACCCTGGCTGCCTTCTGGAAACATCAATAATACAATTTGCAAGGCAAGGATACATAATGCACTTTTAAACGAGAGTATCTGTCAGAAGTGTTTAAATGGATATGTTTCACGGGGCGGGGGAAAGGATTGGATTTGTGTGTGGATTTCAGATTACTTGGGGGATAGGAATCAGGTTTGATATTGGAAGGACATAACTTAAGCGAAATTAGTCAGTGAGATGTCCTTAATTCTTCATTTTCAGTTTTTCAGGCAAAGCCTGGAAGACCTGATCTATAATTTATAAACAACTTGCATATTTACTTATTTGAAATGAAGCACCAGATCTGATGGTTCAATAAAACTTCTTTCTTTCTTCTTTTAAATAAAGGAAATAATGTAGCAGTGGTAATTGTTGAAGCTTGGGAAACAGTGTAGATTTTTACACTACACTTTTAAACTACGTATAAACCAGTGGTGGGATTCATTTTTTTTACTACTGGTTCTGTGGGCGTGGCTTGGTGGGCGTGGCATGGCATGGCTTGGTATGCGTGGCAGGGGAAGGATACTGTAAAATCTCTATTCCCACCCCATTCCAGAGGAAGGTTACTGCAAAATCCCCATTTCCTCCCGATCAGCTGGTACTCTGGAAGCAGAGAATAGATGGGGTGGGGCCAGTCAGGGGTGGTATTTACCGGTTCTCAGAACTACTCGCAATTTCCACTACCGGTTCTCTAGAACTGGTCAGAACCTGCTGAATACCACCTCTGATATAAACCAAACATATGGCTGCTCTTCTTTTTCGCAAGTGATATAATAGATTAGATATGCTAGGTATAGTATGAGTATTTTTTTAATTTCTCTTTTACCATGCCTGTGGCTTCACTGGTGTTCACTTTGCATAAAGGAGAATTGGGTGAGAATTAAAAAAAAATGCAAAGGAATCTCCCCTTTCTAACCTGTTCTCTCTCAAAAACAGATTCCATTAACCTCAACAGATGTAGAATGAATCATTAGTTTGCATAGATTTGCAGAAAGCTAAAAGATTATGAGAAAATAGGATACAAGTTTCTATTTTAATGAAAACTAAATAATGAACAGCTCTCTTCTAAAGGTGGAAAATGGCTAAAATATATAAATGGAACAATGGGAGAATATATGGTTTAAAGGACTGCAATGTTATAATCTTAAAGAGAATTGTTATAAAATGATGAATCATCGGTATGTCACCAGAGAAATTGTCTAGAATGTATAAAGGCATTTCAAATATGTTGGAAACATACAAATAAAAACAACAAGAAGGGACATTTTTTATCATGTAGGCATAAGTAAAAAAGGCAGAAAATTTTGGATTCAAATTCATACACTAATTTAGAAGATTTTAAATATACAGTTGACACCAGAGGCTTTTTGTTAGGGACTGATGGAAAAACTGATGGAAAAAAGTCATGGAACTTTATTTTTATACATGAAAATGCAAAACTAATATATGCACAACAGTGGAAAGATTCAACATTACCCTCAATGGATGAATGGATTGTAAATATAGGAATTGGCTGATACAGTCAAATTGACTTCTTTGATTCAAGAAAAGGCATTTATTGCTGACTAGAAAACAATTATAGACTTTTTTTTTGCATGAAACAGAAAAAATGAACGTCTGATTGATGGATTTAATGATTTAAAAAGTAGATTATAGAAAAAAGTTAGTTGTGTTGTAGCCATAGAATAAGAGGTAAATCTAGACTGTAAAGAAAATTGGAAGCTACTTCTTTACATTTTCTTTCTTTTCTTTTCACTGCACTTTTGACTTCGTCTTTTTTTCTTTCTTTTATTCTACATAAATTTCTGTTAATCTTCCTTTAAAAAACTTTTAATAAAAAGTTTTTATTTATTTAATAATAAATAAAATAAATATTTATTTATTTATTTGGCTTGTATATATCTGATTTTGACATTCAATCATATGTTTCAAGTCATTACATATGTTGTAATTTTATTAGATCAGTGTATAAGGCTGGATACTTTTTTTTTTCATCCTGTAGGGAATCTCCATGATTAACGAAACAAACCTTGATTTATCTTATATTCTGATTTGACAGGGTTTGTTTCTGTTTTGTACTCCATCCAGGCATGCTGACAAACTAACTGATTTAATAGTCTTTTCCCTGATATGCTTGAAAATATGGTTAGTCAAGTTAAATCAATGGTTGTCCTTCCATGAGGTGGAATCTTCTTTGATGTATGCATCTTTCTTTTCCCTGCTGATCCTGCATTTTATTCCAAACTCTTATTTTTCTTCTTTTCTTCAAATAAAAGACAACATAGTTATCTAATTGTCAGGCAAAACTGTATGACTTTGTATTGGAAAAAATAATTTTACAGGTTAAGCTGGATTTATTAAATAGCTTAAATCTGTGTTTTTTAAAAAGAGTAACTGTAGCATGCCTGAAAATTGAAAGAACATTCAGAAAACTTCAGCAGAGAGCTTTACTAATTAGTTTATTTTATTAGTTAAACTTCCAAATTCTTCATTTTCAGTTGGGTTATTTTTTGAAGTTTTACTTTGCCTTTGATGATTAATTTTGGATATTTGCAAACCAAAATAATCTACGCTCAACAGACCAAATGGAACAATGTGCATGTTCAGTAGGGGAAAAACAGGAGAAATTAGTTTCCGGATCTATTAAAAGCATTCACCAGAAAAAATGAAAGTGGAATTGAAACATTATTTAGGGATATGATCACTCCAGCAGATCATTTCTGTATGAAAAAATCTTTAGGAAATCACATTGAATAACTGAGGTATAATGTTATTCTTTAAGTTTTATATATGAACATCCAGTTTCATAGGAAGGGAAGACTAATAGTAATAATTAAAAATGAAGGGTCAAAGGCTGGTTGAAATATGTGATGGAAAGTTAAACTATTTGTCTTCTAGCTATCTTGACCAGAATCCTCCCTTTTTGAGATCAAACATACCAGAATCACATTTATACTGGTATCTTTTTCTCCTTGGAACCCATAGCAGTTTCCAGAGAGGCAAAACAATGACTTAAAACCCTTTTTAAAAATTATGCCAATTCTACTCTGCCTAGAAAATATTGTGCCAAGTCCATTCCATTTGGGACTGGGGCAAAAGACAGTCATTTTCATGCACCAAATTCAATAAAATTAAACAAAATTTATAAAACATTATTTAAACCTATAAAACCTATAAAACATTAAACAAAAGTTGTAAAACATTATTTAAAGAAACGTTATAAAACGTTGGCTGGAAAATTCTGGGAGTTGAAGTCCACAAGTCTTAAAGTTAAGGGAAATTACACTTTGGGTTGTAATATTTGGGAACCTGGTAGCTAGCCTATCATATATTTGACATGTAACGCCTCTTGCAAAGCTTGCCTGTCTTAGTCATGGATTTCATCCATTCTTTGGCCAGATATTTAGGAGAGTGGCCCTATTCATTCAACCCAAACAGAAAGCAAGCAACTGCTTAGTTGGAATGAACTCTTCGAACTATGAGATTTTCTCTCCTGAGAGCTGCATAAGCTTCCCTAATACACTTTAATCCAGCTTGATATTGAAACACTAGACACTCTGGCACCCTTCTTCTGATTGCCAAATAAGATAAATAGTTGTTTCAAATGGCTGAGTGCACATGTTAAGATAAAGCTATCATCAGGCTATGAAAAACATTGTTCAACCAGAGTGTCATTTCTACATCTTAGATTGAGGAAATATGAAGGAGTCTTCAGGCAGCTGAGTATCTGTTCCTAGCTTTGTGAGAAAAAGAGCATCTGTCTGCCAAAACAAATCAGGATCTAGTGAGTTGCTAATTAACTTTCAGGGAAAATCCAGATTATCGGGAATCTGAGGATTCTTGTCCATTTTGTTGTCACAAGGTGGAACTTCATTGCAGAATAGACTGCTTGTGTTTTAGAGTGTTACCATTTCAATTATATAATTGTTTGCTTATGAGATGGAAGATGTTACTCTATACCTCTTTTTGGTTATGGAGAGAAATGGCTTTAAAATATTAAAATATTTGTAAATATTCTAAACAAAAGCTTTCCATCAGTCCTAAAGGTGGTTCCAGCCATTCAATAATAATTATAATCTTTAAATAACCAATTCTATTCTTATTTTCCATAGAACTTTAGAGAAGACGTAAGGAGCTTTTATTGTTTAAGTGGGACTTACTAGCTTAGATACAGAAAACTGTTTTGAGCTAACAATTTCCTAAATATCTATTTGCACACTGCCCAGAATTGCTCTATATGGGATATGGGCAGTTTCTAAATATGAAAGATAGGTAGAAGATAGGTAGGTAGGTAGGTATATGTTATGAAGACATAATGTGATTTATGTCAAGGTTAGTTTTTTACTGTGAGCAAGGCATGTGAGCCAATGTATATAAATAATTGAGTTTAAGGGATGTGTCTGATTCAACCACTTGCATTATTCAGCTATCATATGTAAAATACAGATACATACCCACAAACCCACTAATGTAACCTATGTGAAATGCCTCAATTATTTATTGTAAAATAGATGCTTACCGTGTGGTGATAATTATATTTAACACAATACCCATCAGTAAAAGGAATTACACAGAATCCTTAGCAAGCTTATGTCATAATTTTTATTACGAGGATATTCATAAAGATATCCCCAATGTATGGATTATTTCAATCAGGGGTAGCAAGCTTATATGTCATATTGAGACCCACACTCCAAATATGGCCACACCCAATTTTGTGGAGCAAGACTTAAGGTCCCATTTTGTCCTTCAACTTCCTCATCTAGTTTCAAAAAATTTAAGAGAAGGGTTGAAGGCATGCCACACCTTTTCTGTCCTGCCCATTTATGTTATCATCTAAAATTCCCCTACTAAGAAGTCTATCATGACTTTGGTTAAATTTCACTTTCAACAAGACAAAGCAAAACTAAAGTATAATTACACTGTGAAGATGCTATCTTTCAGTGATGCTTTGTCATTTTAAAGTCACATTTTGCTGATTATATTCTAGCGCCGAAGTAAAAGTCTTCGTACCTTTCAGTTTTCTGTATGATCAATATTTCATTCTATTCATTGAGATACTGTGGACAGACATGCATTATTCACGCGCAGGATTGTCTTGGTTTTTGATGGAGATTATCACATTTGCTTCATTCACTTGCATGAGTCACTTGTTTGCCCCTAAGGATTATTATGCCATTAAAAAAACCTTTGTCATTGCCATCCTGTTTTTTAAATATTACATTTAACTTCCACTGCAACATTTCAGAAAATAACCAGGGAAAGGGGTGGGGAAACCAACAACACCTTGAGAGGTGCTGCCACGTAAAAAGACTCAAAAGTTGAGTTCCGTGTTCCCAAATGCTGCTTATTTTTGTTGTTTCTACTTTTGCTTAAAGGAGATTTTTTTAATAAGGACATACTAGTGGCCATTGCAGCATTTTTTTTTCTTACAGAAGCCCTTTGTCTCTTATTCTCCGCCACTACTTTTGAGCATGCACACCCCAGAATGGATTTGTGTACTGGAATCCAATAAGCAGTGAGGAAAGACAACATTACTGTGCACTCCTTGTGTTTGTTCCTATAAATGGTTGACCAGAGTAATGCCAGACTAGACCAAAAGTTACAGAGCAGTTTCTGGGGGAACAAAATGAGCGCTGCGTGTAGAATCTCCATAGCAGGGATCAGAAATGGTTGTCCGGATACCTCATGTCTTCAGCATTTTTTTTGTTGAATAAATAGCCTTTTTGGCTTTTGTGGTGGAAAATGCTCTAATAGAATAGTAAGACACAGTAAGGGAAGCAGGCATATATAAGGGTATTTTTTATAGGTTTTCTTGTGACTGAAACAAAACTTGGAATAAACTTATTCCTGTCCATGCTCCCTCCCCAGCTTTAGGGTTGCCACTATTTCAGGAGTCATGATGGTGCAGTGGTTAGAATGGAGTACAGTATTGCAGGCTGACTTTGCCCACGGCCACTAGTCAAGTAATTTACTTAATTCATTTTCTTCCATGATTGATTTAACAATTGGAGGAAATAATAAAATATTTGAACTACATCCCCCTTTTTTTTCCTTAAGCAGCCTAACATCTTTCTAGTATTTTCATGGAAATCCAAAATTAGATTATTGCATTATTTGAGCCGTGGTGGTGCGGTGAATACAGCTCCATGTCAGAAGTTTGATCCTGACCAGCTCAAGATTGATTCAGCTTTCCATCCTTCTGAAGCAGCATAAAAATCAAAGTGCTATTGCTATTTTTATTGGGCTTGTGATTCTTCCTTGTTGGAATTCCGAAACAATCATAAAGTTTCTTGAGATAATTTTTAATATGATCACCCACCAACCTTCTGTACTGAAGTCTTGAACTTGAAGTTTGCTTCTCAGTTAGCCTTTGCTAAGCAGTGGATGGCTGCTTTGTATCCTAATTGTTTTGTTCTTCTTTGAAGCTTTTGTTTTGTTTCAAACAATATCTACCTTAAACACCTTTCCTAGTCCCATTTTAGCTAGTTTATCAGTAGTACTCTTATTCCTTTCATTTACACACACACCCCACACAAAAAAAGGTTGCAAATCAGTTTGTGATTATTAGTGATAATCACTAGGGAATGTAAAGAGTTTGTTTTTCTGAGAAGCATTATTTCTAAACCAGAAGCTATGCTTCTGAAAATGCTGTATCTAAATTCCTTGTCCAAAGGATTAGTGTACCTAATTGTCCATCAAAAAAGGTCAGATGTGAAAAATGTCACACATCTTTTTCAGTAAAAGGCTATTTCCCAATCTGTTTTAAGGGAGGGGAAAGACTAGTTGGTTCCATCTAATTTTATTCTACTGTTATTTCACAATTCTACCTATTAAAGGACTATTTTCTGCCCAGCAGGGTCATTGAACACTAGTCATCAATGGGGATAAAGCTATTGTTTTTCCCTAACATCACTGCCCTCCTTTATTCTCTCCAATCTTTTCTTCTCCCTTTCCACTTGGCTGGCAGGCTCACAGCTGACATGAATTGGAAAGCAAAGTGATAGCCAAGGCTGTTGCTTTGGGCCACCTCCACTAATTTCCCCCATAGGGAGGATAGTTCATTGTAGCTTACTTCTCTTTTCTTTGTTATCTTCCCATCTCTGCAATCAGCCCTGTGAATTCTCCAGTCTATACCAGTGGAAATAACACTCTTGACTTTTGTCATTAGAACATTGTGAGACTAGGAAAACATGAATATATGCATGCAGTTGATTTCTCAGTGAACAAGTCCTTCTATTCAATTCAAAGTTTATTACAGTTAAAGATCAGTATAGGGGGAAAAAAACCAACAGACTGCTTAAAAGTAGGAGAGGAAGGTCAGATATGAAACACAACAAAAAAGGTAGAATAGAATATTATTACCACTTTGTTAGCAGTATAAACTGTGTCTCTACAACTAGGAAACAGAGTGTCACTTCTTAACATAAAACTAAGTTTGAAAGACAAACGTTGGCAGAAAGTAGAATCTATCTAATGTTGCTCTCTTGCTGCAAAAGTGGATCAGTTAATATCAAAATCAAGATCTGGCTATACTTCTTCACATACTGGCTGAAGATATTTTTTCCCCAGACCATTGAGACGTTCTTCCCGACCAAGCAGATAATTTTAATGCTATCTGGAAGAAATATCTTCTAGAAAAATTGCACTTTTATGGCAGGAGGGCAGAGGCCCTCTTCCCCTTGGGATATGAACAAGTATTGATACAATGCATTTTGGACACGGGAAGACCAAAAAACCAGTCCTCTCCTACCCAGGAATGTTTTCCCAAGCAGTGAACAACTCTCGTTTGTAAGTGGTGGAAATGCAGGATAAAACCTCAAATCTGCATTCACTTCCTCAAATTTTCAACATGAATCATGGGCTTGTGGGTGTAAAAAGTTATGCAACATCCATGCAGTCTGTCATAAGTTCTCCTTTAATTCAGTGTTGAGCAAATCACACAAATCCAGGTATCCAGATTAACAAATTGGTTTGTGTTACCTGAATTAGAATAGGTACTTCAGCACTGCTTTTTGTCTTCTATTATGCAATTCTCTTCTGGAATTTGAATTCTAATGAACTTGAAGAAACACTTCAAAAATTGCTGTCTAATTATTCAAATCATCTTCAGATATTTTTCTGAAAGTGAACACCTATTTTTTTTAATCTTTCCAGAAGACAATAGGCAGATTCCAATTTAATATGATTGAAAAGGTCCTAACAGTAAAAACTATTCAATATTGAAAACAATTATTCAGAGAAGTGTTAATTTCTCCTTCACTGATTATGCCCAAGCTGGATACCTTTTGGGGATGCTTTGAGTTCATGCCTAAAATGACCCCTTTCCAACTTTTATAATTATTGGTAATCATACAATCACACAAAGAATATTATCTAGTTTCTTCCTCTCTACAGAATAGCCTCCTTAGGGGAATCGACCTAACCTCACTACCTGTATTCAGCACCCATGCAGAGACAGATAGACATTTTTCCAACAGGTATTACAAGCCAATATTGTACAAGAATGTCAGTCCTGTTGGGAACAATTGCTGTTAGAACAAGGTGAAATAAACTTAGTAACTTGTATATTATTTAAGGTAAATATTTCATAAATTGTTGATTTTATCATCTGTGAGTTAGAATAGTATTATTTTGCCACTGTTGCTTTTTGAGTTTTTAGTTTTGGCTTAAAAAAGAATGTTGCTCAATTATTGTCTAAGTTTTTAATTGTTTTTTGCTGACAAACATTCCAAGGGCATTTGCTAGCTGGGTGATATAAAAGAGTGGCCAAAATATGAAGTAGAAACACAGATATGAATTTAATCTAGTGCAAGCTAAAGAGAAATTGTGTATTTATCCTCTGATTGTAGGACATCTGAAATAATATGTAAAATACTTTTGTTCTAATGGTCTCTTTTAAGGGTGGGTAACTTATCAATCTCAGAAACAGACAACAATGGTTATTCATCAATCAAGGAACTAGACGTAATGAGAAAGATTCTTGGAGCTCATGCATACAAAGTGTGCTGTTCAATTTATCACTGAACCATGGGGTCCTTATTGGGCAAGTTAATATTACAAGAAATTAAGATACTCCAAAATACATTGAAACTAGCCAGGAAAACTGTCTTAGACCTCATCCTTCACCGTCTATTTGTGCAACAAAAACGTATATTAAATATGCGTATAAAATATGCACTGGTTTTCTCTATCCCAGAAATGTTGAGAGCATCGATTTCATCAAAATTCTATCAATAGATTCATTAGCAAGGAAGCAGTTTAAAAACTAAGCCTATTTAAATACATCAATAGACAAAATATAAATTTGCGTAGAGATTCAAGGTATTGATTTCTTCTGTTCCAAGAACAGGTTGGACATAAGATTTTAATTTTTAAAAACAGGTAACTGCATGATTGAGTACTACATTCAATGTATTCCTTGTGTGTTGAACATAAGGAAAGCAACAAACTTTACAATATCATAATACAGTACATATTGCTGTTACATGAGGCAATTATGTGTCTATTTTAAACAATACCCCTTTTTACAATGTTTAAATACTGTGACATTGCACATTTTTATGTATTTCACTATTAACAGCAAGATGTAGAGAAGAGGGCCATTCACTACATTGTGATCTAGGAATACAGATAAATGATTTTAAATATTACAATGAATTGAAAGGAAATGCGTATGTACTATTTTTCTGTTTCCCTGACTTGGGAGTTGGGCAGTGTACAAACTGAATAAAAATAAATACATTTTTCATTAATAATTCCATACAAAACAGCCTTGTGATGATACATGTATGGTACCTCTGGATTAGACTGTTGGGTTGTAGAAGTTCTGTTGGCTTGGTTTTTCATTTGCAGATTACCTGCACAGGTAAGATCTCCTAGCTCAGGGGTCAGCAACCTGCAGCTCTGGAGCCGCATGCGGCTCTTTGGGCCCTCTGCTGTGGCTCCCTGTCAGGTGATCCAACCACTGGCTGGCCTCGCCTTCCCCTCCCAGTCACTCCTCGCCTGGCCTGAGAAGGTAAGGGCGACTGTGGGGGATGGAGAAGTGGCCAGGGCAGAGACAGAGAGAGACAGAGAGAGATACAGGGGGGGGGGGAGGAAGGGAGGGAGGTGAGAGAGAGAGAGATGTAAAAAGGATTTTGTGGTTCCTGGTTTTCTGCCCTAATGACTGGCTGGGTAGGCGTGGCTAGGGGGGTGTCATGTGACTGGTGGAAGTGAGTGACATTGAGTTGGCCACACCCACCCAGGTTTTGTGGCTCCCAGTGTTTTCTTTTCTGTGGGAAACAGATCCAAATGGCTCTTTTGAGTATTTAAGGTTTAAGCAAATGAAAACATACACACAGATAACACCTACAATCCTATATAAGTCTTTCTAAATCACTGCTCTTTGTGTGTTAGCTAAAATTGCCAGATCTCCTGCTAAACATGGTACTAGATTGGGGAAAGCTATTATAACTTCTACTTCATCCTTCCATTCTAATGCTCTTTAGGATTATGATGTATACCCTGCCAAGTGATACATTTTAAAAAAACTATGCATTCATATTTTCCAATATAAGAAATCATAATGAACAGTAAAAAAAAAAAGCTGTAAAAAAACCCCCCAATGGGGTATCTTTTAAAATAATTACTTAACAATTTAAGCGGGTCTGCATTCAAATTATCTTCAAACAGAAATGAACACACAATGAAGGCAACTTTGTTGAAAAGTTTGTCGTTATTTAAATACAGCATGCAAATATATACATACCTCTTTTCAGGCCAAAAAAAAAAAAATCAACCCTGCAAATAGGCAATCCTCTTAGAAATAAGCCACAGAAAAATCTGTCTGGCAGGAACGTTAATATTTACAAGTTTTTTCAGAATGTAATCAGACCCCATCTACACCGAAGGAGTTTTACACTAAATTTGGCAATTACCAGTAAAGTGGTCACTGACTACAAGAAAATCAGTTAACCTGGAAGATCAAGACATTGGCAACTCTTTGGAGTCCAGGGATGTGTAGCTAGTTAAATTCAATGTAGAAATAAGCCTTTGGAATGGCTGTAGATGTCCTTGCTGTATCTGCTGGCCTGTCTTTTTAAAAAAAACCTGTGCCTTTTCTTACCCTAAAGAGAATGATTACCCTAAAGAGTATTTCTGATTTATTATTGTAACAACAACATTTCTGAGTAAAAATACAGGGTTTAAATCCAATAAATAAATAAATAAGGTATGGCTTTGAAACATCTAAAGCACAGCTTTAAAACTTGTTTTGAAACTTCTTCGTTAATGCAATATTCATCGAGTGGTATCACAAGAAGACAGATATCCCATCCAATCCCAATGCCTTCCAGATGTGCTAAAATTATAGCTCACAATATTCGCAAGAATGTTGTGAATTGCAGTCCTAGCACATTTTGGAGGGTCGGGGAGGGTAAGCTAATCAAATATAATTTGTGATTCTTGCAAGATGACACAAACACCATTCTGATGTTTATGATTTTACTACTGCTGGAAGACCCATTGGAGCAAGATTCTTTTTACATGTCACATTTTATCTGCTTTGGTTAAATTCTTGCATCAATCCATGCATCCGTCATGTTTCTCATATCAACTTTTTTTTTTTTGAACAGACAGAAAATAACTGCCATTTTTAAAAAATCATGTGCCAGAAAAATGTTCTTAATTGCTCAGGAACAAAATGTAAGCACAGAGTAAAATCTGGCAGCATGTTTTTTTTTCCCAGGCAGATCTAAAACTCTGCGCGCCCACGTGCGTGTCTCTGCCTGTGATCATGTGTTTATTCTAATGTCTTCCCTGCAAGCAATGAAGTAGAAGCTGGATCTGAACAACAGGATGGTTCAAGCGTAATTGGTAAAGGAAGTGAGAGTTTTATGGTTAGAGTTATGGCAAGAAGCTGCTCAGGAAGATATTCCTGTCTTCAGAGTCCTCCAGCCTTTTGCTTTTTCTCATGGAGAAATCAGTTCTAATGGCCTCTGTGAGATGGGCAGACGCATCCCAAGACCAGCTTGTAACAGAGACTCAGAGCAGGGATGACAGTTCGTCTCTTAAATCCTGGCTGTAATACAGGTAGTCCTCAAAATATGCCTGGTGACTTAGTGATCGACTTACAACAGATCCCGAAAATGGTACTTATGACCTGGATTTGAAGTACCAACAGATACCCACCCACCCCATGGTCATGTGACTGCATTTTGAGTGCTCAGCAACTGCATTTATAGATGTTTGTAGTTTTGCACTGTCACTTGATTGTGATTTATGAAATTTTCCCCAGAAACTGGAATTTACTTTGATTTTCTGGCAAAAACCACCCCATAGCGAACAATAGATTTGTTTAATGACTGCCACAAAAAAGGTCATAAAGTTGGGTGTGGTCATGTGATGTCTGACTTAATCACCGTCATGAGTTTACAACCATAACCGGATGTTCAGTACAAGCTCAGCGAGGTGCTGCCACATCCCAAGATACACCAGAGACTTCTAATTTAAGTCGGAAAGTGACAAAATGTATTTATTTGAAATGCAAATCCCAAACTCTCATTTATAAAATGGCTGGAGTTATTTAACCTTAATCCAAAGATGGACTGGAACAATGATTGAAATTGAAATGCAAAGCAGTCATCATATGATCATGCTAGGCTTCAACTAATTCAGCTGGAGGAGAGAGAGAAGGACACAGAAATATTGAACTATTTTCAGCAAGACCAAATATAAACATTACGTTTCCAGGAAGGAAAAGAAAATTATGTGGATGGACTCATGTCCATCGGAAATTAAAATCCACAATCTCTTAAATAATGAAGCTAATTATTACAGCAACTCTCAGCAGAAATGACTTAAGAATGAGATCATATAAACCACATTTCTCCCGTACTGCACATGGCTTGCAATCTGATGATGACATGTTACCTGAATGTTCCCCCCCCCCCACTATTTATTTTTAAATAGACATTACTATTTAGCAGCTATTTGGCATCATCAGTTGATATGCAGCAATTTCGCAGCACTGTTTTGCAGTGTCTGACCGCAGATACAACAGCAACTTTTTAAGAGGAAAGACTGACTACAACTTGACTCAGAGTTGCATAATATTTTGTGAACAACTACAAAATAGTAGTTGGCACGGAGTAACTTCTCTTTATGGCCATGAAATACTATCCAACAGATACTCTTCCAGGTATCTGACAATATCTGCTATGGCCATACAGTAGCAAACAAGTTTACCTTACATGATAACTGGTTTGTGAAAAAAATCACTGTGCCTGTTCGTTCATCAAACAAAACCGGTAGTTTACATTTTGATTTTAAAATTTAGTTCCTTGGATTTGGGTAGATTTATTCTAATAATGGAAAATTATGTCTACATCTACAGATTAACATACAGTACATATGAGCAGAAAATGCAGATATTCTTGTATGCAATCACTGGTTATATGATCTATGTTCCAGCATTTTTCAGAGACAGGAATAGCTGGAATGTGAGAAAAAAAAATCGAGATGCTGATGTGGAAAAATATATTAAGACAGAAAAAACCATTTCCTATTGGAGACAATGAAAATAAGCAAGAATTTAATACCTTACTATATAAATGTGAATGGCATATAATTCATCGTATGCCGCTGCCGTGACATACAGGAAATCCTTATTGCACAATCATTTACATAACTGCTTAGAATTCAATCTTTAATCAAAATATTTACCTATTGCTAAAGGAAGTATTTCCAATAAAATAAATTTGAGTATGTTTTAATTTACTGAAAGTATTTTGTATATATGACAGTCAGTTTGGTGTAGTGGTTAAGGCATCAGGTTAGAAACTGGAAGATGGCGAGTTCTAGTCGCGCCTTGAGCACAAAGAAACTAAAAAACGTTGTTTACAAGAATGAATTGTGAAAAAGCCATATTTTGCATTTTTACGGTCCAGAGTAAGTCTGTTTCAGTATAATTCAAATACATTATATCTATTTTAAAACTGCATCTTCACTTCTTCTTTTTAATATACATGTACCAAACAGACATTAAAGGGATCAAAATACTATATGGCAAAAATCATATTATGGCAGCTGAGGCTTCAATGTTACCTTCCAAGTGTTTTTTTAAAAAACCCTAATCGGTGTAAGCCATGTTCTGACCATGCATGTTAAAGATCTCCCAGAATTTCCATACTACTTTCTCTTATATTAGAAAGTATAGGAGTTGAAGTTAATATGTTTAGAGCATAGCTGGGATTGATAATAACTAATAAATCTGTCTGTAATTTTAACCGTGTGATGCTTATTCAGAAGTAGCTGGACCTGATGTAGTTGTACATAAACTGGTAGAACATGTTGGGATAAATTATATTAAAACTGCAGGTTAAACAAGGTGTTGCAAGATTTAATTAGTATTTATAAGTCAAGTCAAATTAGCCAGCAGAAACAGCAGTTGCCGAAGTATTTCAGTACATCCTATTATTTTCTGTACAGCGTAACCATATTACAAAATGTGAAATATTCCAAGTCAAAAGAAAGACAGCTTTTTAAACTTGAGAGACCTGGGATTGCAGAATAATTTCTTAATTTATTACATACATTTTAGTTCAGAAGGAATGACCAGTATTTGATGTGTACATTTGTTCTGAGCACGGATCGTGGATTAAAATACTATTGTGTCATTAAGACACGCTAGTGCTTATGATTAGGGGCTGTAAACAGCTTAACAAGATATAAGTTCCATTTTATATCAGCACATTCCAAAGACAGATTTAATAGTGATAAAATGTGAAAAAAGCCCATGAATTGCTTGACATTTTGATTTTCACTACCTCAGGTACAGGATGCAATATTTACAGTGTAATAAAGTTAAAAGCCTTCAAGCAAATTTTTGTAGCAAAACCCAGAATTGAGAGATAAATGTAGACCAACTTCAGAACAAAAAAGGAAAAAGAACAAGGAAAAACAGTGAAGTATTCCTATTACTGACCCGATTCTTCACTAAACACTTTAAACACTACACTAAAAAATTCCAATTGCAAATAACAGGAGCTGAGGTGTGTTGTTGTTTTTTTTGAGATAAGATTTTGGAAATGTGGTTGTATTCCAAGTTTGGAATACTCTGATAAGAGAAATAGGACTGCCATGCCCAAATCCCTAATATTTGAAATCTTGTGACGTTTGCAAAGGTGAATGCAAACATATTTAAATTACCTTAATTGCAATAAACATGTAGCATTTCATGTTTGCATTTTAAAAAGTTCTTGTTTTGAACCAGTCCTGACAAGTCTAAATATATACAATATAAGTAACATCATCCTACATATTTTCAATCCTTCCCTTCTTTTTTACACATTTTTCCTCAGAGATATTCTTTAGTGCTGCCACCCTTTTCCTCCATCATAATATCTCACTATCCACAGCTTCTAAGTCTTTCAACATATGTCAATACTTTGGAAGCAAATATATATACAATATATGTATTATTAAAAACCACCCAGTAATGATAGATTCTATTCTGTTTTCATAAGGCCACAGTTAGGAACATTATTTTGTCAAAGGAGAAAAGTGATTTTTAAAAATGATATGTAAGTATATAGATACCCAAAGCAAATCCAAGTGTCAAGATGATATATGTTATGGTGACAGCACGATACAAACTTTCTGTTACATACTTGCACCTGTGTCTGACCAAATACATAAATTGCGGTTTTCTTTTCACGGTGCATATTTTGTTATGCACTCCCATCCTACAATACCTATGGAAATTGCAATTAAATCTCATTGTTGCAGTGCAAACCACTGTTTGGTTATTTTTTTTTTTGGTCAAGTATATATTTATGTTGCAGCTTCCATGAAAGATTGTCAAAAGCCTTTTGAATTAAAATAAATTTTCTGATGCACTATCTCTGAAATACTGTATTGTGTGTTCTATGATAAAAAGTGAACACGCCAGGAAAGTCAGCTGAAAATGATTAGCATTTTGTGTGGTTGCATCTTTAAGGTCAGGACATCAACCACTGTTCAGTATGGATACTTACTTCACACTGTTGGAAGAAATATCCATCTGGTTCAGTTCCAAGTGGGGAGAAAGACATTGGAAACATGGAGGCTGATTGGAAAGATGGTTTATTTATGGACAGGACCACATGGGTTTGAGGTCCTGGGCAGCTGAACACATGGAGGAGAGAGAGGTATTTTTACCTCCTCTTGGGTCTTGCCTCTGAGCTTCCTGTTCCTGTGCAAGAAATGTATTCTATTGGTTATCAGACTCCCAGGGAGCTATGCAGGGGTCATAGCTGAGGTTGTCTGAGGTAAGTTTGGTGGAACCTTGCTGGGTGATGCAATGAAGGGGCTTGGTTGTGCCATGTGGTAAACTCTGTTGATAATCCTATTATGTCCTGGAGGGTCATGTCTTAATCCCATCATCCTGGAGTTGAGGTCTTTTGTTTTGTAGATAGGCTGGCCCAGTCATCAATGGGCACCAAATATCTGCTGGGGGCAGGGAGCTATAGGGAGCTGCTCTTTTGTCTTTAAAAACATGTTTCTCCTTTTCTCATCCAGGGAAATAAAAATATTCTGCCTTTTTACTATTTCCTAGAATATTTCTAGAGTCAGGAACGACTAGCACATATGTGCGAGGAGAACCTTTAACTTTAGAATATTTCATTCTTCTAGGAGAGGAGTGGGTGCTAACTTTCTACAACACTGACACATGGAAAACAGTTTAAAGGAATTATATGAAATGGCTATTCCATCTGATTTTATTATTTGCATTATTCACCTGATGAATAACTCATATTACTTAGAAAGTTTCAGTAGTGTTTCCATATGCCTTCATATAAAATACAGTTCTCAAAAGTACTGTTGTGACTAATATCAACCAGAACATTTTCAGAATATTTATTGCATCTGCAGCAAAGTGCAGAAGTAATGGGCTTTTCATTTGTCATTATTTAGCTGGAAAAGGCCATGATCATTTTTCAAGTAATGGTCTCAAAAACAAAAGGTTCAATAAAGACTCATAAACTTTCAACACAAGTACAAAGTTGAAGAGAAAATCTAAAGTAACTCGTCCTGCTATTGAGGAAGATAATTTGGGGTTCACATTTCAAATTCAGGAAGCCTTGTCTTTTCTGTCACTTGTTTGGAATAGATCTCTCAATCCATTGTCACAACAACATTATAATCTTAGATATTCACAGAGGTGCTAATAGTGTAAAAGTGGTTAGAAATATTGACTGTATATTGGTTGATTTTTTTAAGAGCACTTGTAAAATGATTTGAAAAATCTATGTGCCAGTTTCTCAAAATGCAGTTCAAAAGCCTAGGCTTTAAAAGCTGAATTCAGATGCCATGTGCCAGAAGGGCAATTTGTTTATAAAGACTGCAGGATCATACATTTAGCTCCCTTAAGATTGCATAATATCTCAGGCCCCTTTATATTCAGAATGAAAACGTCTGTCCTGGGATTTATTTCTATTTATTGAGGTTTACTCATGATATAATACTCTGATATGAAGATATAGACATAGAGCTACAATCACACAGAATACTGAAAAAGAAATTAAGAGTCCTTCTTTTACTCTTAAAGGTAGGACATTACAAATCAGACAAACTGATCTTGCTCTGTAACTTCATTTTTTCCTGCTTTTCTTGATTACATTTTGTTGTTGCTGAAAAAAAATCAATTTAATAATGATCAAATTTATGGTTACTAGGGAAAAGGTATCATTTTTGTCTTAGTTCAAATAATAAAGAAAAAATAGATTTAATGCATGTAACAGTGGGAAGGAAACATTCTGATCCTTAATCGTATAAGGAAGTTAATGAACAGATTCTGACTTTTCAAATGAGAAGTTATTAGAGCTAACTCTGTTTTGTACTTGTTAATTACATACCAAGCGCTAACAGAAGTTTGGTCACAGATTATCATCTTTTCAAAACACCTGAAAAGGTTCTCTAAACAGCGTTATTGAACTTCTATAGCAAAAAGTTACCATCCAATCCCATCACTCTTAGAGTTGAACACAATTATTCTAATTTAATAGGCATATTATCAAACAATGGCCTACTGGATATTTTTATTCAGTTTTGATGAGTTAAAAAACCACTCATGAAATTATGCTCTTATTGCCTACTAAAAAGTGTAACATAAATTTTAACACTTTTCAAAACTATTAAGCTTAAGTTTTATTTATGAAAGTTGCACAATAATTATATAAAATTCTGATAGGATACAGGATAAGGAAGAATCGTAATCTGTAACAGGTCTGGGTCCATCAGTCGCTTGGGACACTCATTCATATTGTAGCATTTGCATTAATAAACCCAGAATATTCTGAAGTTATTCTGAAGTTCAGATTTCTGAAACAAAACAAATTTTCCTCTTGCAAGCAGATTTAAGCACCTAATAGAGGAGTTCTGGCTAAGTGCAAAAGGTACATCTGCTATCCATTCATATTGTAATCTCAAGGTTTTTAGAACACTGAGTATCCCAACACCATCAGCTGTGCCAAAATAAAAGCTCTGCTGGAATCTAAAACACCTCCAAATCGGGATCCTGAGAATACGCAGCACTTTTGATGCAGACGTATTTCATAGTTCAATTGTCAGCAGACAAGCATGTTTTCACCTCCAGTTAACTGAGTCAAATGAAGTGGCATCGAACGACCCAACTGTTCTCTTAACTTTCGGTTGGAAGATAACCAGTCTTGAGGTTGGGACGACTTCTGGCAAGAATAAAAAAAACTCAAAACTCCCAAAGGAACTCAAAAGACATGTACTTCTAAGGAAGTGGTCCCAAAGGTGCGTTTCTTTTTTTCTTCAAAAGGCAACTGGCCTTTCTTAGTTGAACGGAAGAAGCTTCTTGGATGCTACAGAAGTTTCTTTTTAAAAAAAATCAAGTAAGTCCAGTTGCCTTTTGGGGGGGGGGGAGAGTACCTTTTGAGACAACCTACGACCTTGAGGATTTGAGAATCCCCACGACGGGCTAAGAAAGCGCGGAGTAATTTCGCTCCCCCCTCTTCACCAGATTCCCCCCAGCAAGACTAAAAATGCATACTTATCACATGCATGTCTCTGTGCATAAACACATATGTACACAGAGACGCACTCATGCGCATGTGTATCTGTGCGAGTGCGCGCGTATGCATACATACACATACACCTTTTAAGAGCGTCCGCTCTGCTCTTAAGGCTAAAATATGCAGGTTTGTTGCTCTGACGGGAAAGATCCAAAGGAGTTCCAATCACGGTTTTGTTTTGTTTTTTGCACTGCGCAGAAAACCGAGCGGCTCAGCTGCGCGCTCCACAACACCGCCCTCCCCACCCCAACCGCGCGCGCCTTCCACCACACCTGGAACGTCGCACAGGCGGGAGAATCGCGTCCCCTTAAACCCCGCGAGGCGCGGGAAAGGCGGGAGCGAGGCCCCACCCACCCTTCGGCCCCTCTCCTTCTTCCAAATGGCTTAGCGCAGCCTGCCAATCAGGTGAAATTATCCGCCCACAAACGCGCACGCCCCATGTGTGGAAGGGGCAGCGGTTAAGATTAGCGGACGGGGGGGGGAGGAGGAGGGAGGGAGCGAGTCCGCGCGTGCGCTAGGAGGAAGCTGTTTGGGGGGGGTGGGGACAGATAAAAAAAAAAAGAAAAAGAGGGAGGGGGGGAGGTGGAGAAGAAACAAAAACAATCGCTCGAGCGCCGCCATCTTGGCTCGCTTCTCTCCACCACGCAAGTGAATGGGTAGCTATGAAATTACCACAGGGGAGCGGCAAGGTACGGAGGGCTACTCAGCGCTACCAGCCTGGCCTGCGCGACGATAAAAGCGGCGCTTTCCCTTTCCTTCTGTTCGCCTTCGGTTTCCGCCGCCGCCTCCTCCTCCTCCAGGGAAGAAAATCTCGGCAGGGCCCTTCCTCTTTCTCGCCGTCGGCTCTTCAACTTCGCTACCCAGAGCTCAAAGTTGGTCTTAGCCGCTTTATCTCCGACGCCTCCGCCAGCCAAGAGACCGAAGGGCTGGACCTCGGAGCCTCAGGCTTTTCGCAGTCTGGGAGGAAGAGTTAGGAGGAGGAGGAGAAAGGCGAGGGGCTCCTCGACCGCCTGCCCGCCTTTCCTCCCTCCGTTGTTCTCGCTGCACGGGCTGGTCTGGTCTACGCTGCATAGGAGGCACAACGAAGGGAGAGGGGAAAAGGCGAGCGAGGATTGACCGGGCTCCGTGCCCTCACCCGCCCCGTTCTCATCCACTCGCTGCGGGCGTGAAGAAAAGGGAGGAGGAGGAGGAGGAAGAGGAGAAGAAGGAAAAAGGGAGGAGAAGCAAACAAAACCAAGTTGGACCGCGGACCAAGAAAAAAAAAACCCGCCTGCCTCCAAACCGGTCGAAGGGTGGTGGTGGGGAGCGGGAGAAACCTTGGTGGTAAACGGTGAGCCGGTGAAGGTTGAGAGCGGAGGGGAGGGCCCGCCGACAAACCCCTCGACGAGCTTGAAGAGGGTTTTGTTGCTCGTGGAGAGAAGATCTTATTTAACCCGCCAGCTTGGTCGCTCCAAAAAGACCGATATACCCTTATTTGATCTCCGAGCTTCTTAGAGCATTCGCTTCCTTCGCCTGTTTTTATTTGAGACGTTTTTATGATTAACTGCTTCAGGAAACCTCTCGGAAGGGTCTCGAGTCTTTTTTTAAAAAAATAGATTTATTTTTTAAAATCGGGAAAAGAAAAATCACCTTTTAACATCTGGAAAGAGCATCGCCTCCTTCCCTCCCTCCCTCCCTCCCTCCCTCATTTTCGTGCGATTTCAAAATACCAAATACAAAGGCGGTTTTTAAGTGTAGTCTGGGCACTTGAATAATGGGGGAGTTTTTGTAGGAGTTGGGGAGAAGCCTGAAATCTGTCGGGCAAATGAGAAAAAGATCGTGAAAACAAACGGATGGAATAAACAAGGGGAAGCATTTTCCTAGTCTCTTGAGAAGGACTCGCCATTCCTTACATGTGATTTTACAGAGGACTGAATACCTCTTATTTCTGCTCTCTTGTTTGCTCTCAGCATTTGTTAATAGGAAACACCAGTGTTTTACAAATTGGTTTCCTATTGGTTGTTACATCGAAGTCATATTTATTTTGACACTTGAAGACGAAACTGTTTCTCATCCAGATACTACATTGTGTAAAAGCAGTGTGAAGACAAGAGTATTGTTTACTAATATTTGTGCGCCTTGCCTGTTTCCAGGACACATGGGAAATACGATTCGACACTGAAGAAAATATATTGTGCTAAAGGACAATTATTAGTTTTAACATTCAGCTACTTCATTGTTGAATGTTCATCTTTTAACCTGGAGAGTTAACATCCTCTTATGAATTGGATTTTTTGCCATTGTTAGAACAGAAGCCAAATGATGTGTTTCCAAATGTACTGGAGGGTCTATTGAATAAGAGCTAGAGAGACTATATTATAGAAGCTGGATTTCATTCTTAGGATGCATTATTTTCCAAATACATTATCATCACTTTGAGGAAGTGACAGACGGATTTTCGTGTTTGTAAGATCTCAAAAGCTGGATATAGCATTTTTCCCCCTATTGATTCTAACAATTGAGAAAATGGGAGCTGCTACAAAGCTGGTGTTTGCTGTTTTTCTTATATCTTGTTCTTCAGGCAAGTATATGCTTTTTTCACTATTAGTTCATAATATAACAATATAACTAGATTCAAATGCAGATTTACATTTTTCATACTGCTTTCAACAAAGTTGTTATTATTCCAGAAATACAATAAAGTTGAGTATTACTTCAAGCAAAGTATTGAATCGGGTTTATAAGCCACCTCTGCAACCTAGTAATTTGGAGCATTATACAAAATGTTTTCAGGTTTATAGTAATTAAAAGATTTTTTTATATTTATAAAATTGTAAGTGAACTATGAAAATGTGTATTAAAATAGTTTCATTTGGGTTTAGAATTTTTAAAAGCCTCTTAATATTGGGGAGTGAATATAGTAATAAACCCTGAGTTGTGCAGCAGAAAATCTGCATTTTAAATAAATTTGTAGTTTCAGGGAAGTACTTTCCTGGATAGCAACTAGTAGTTAGACTTACTGTTTTCTGAACAAAGCTATTCAAGGATATAATCATCTGGGTTCTCTTCATTATTTAGAATGTAATATATGTTCTGTTTTTATTTCATTTCTAGAACAGTTCTGAGTTTTAATAGAAAATTATTAATGAATTGATATACATAGTTATGATTTCTTATTACATATCTGGTAGTGAGAGCCCTGTGTAAGATTCTGCTGAATGGTACACTTCTCTTGTGGTTATTAAATGGATGCAGTCTAGTCTTGTGTCTGTAATGTTATTGATCTGTTCTGTGTGGGCTGACTGCTGTGAAATGGCGATCACTAAGCGATTGAACAGGCTGAAGTTTGCTTAAAAGAGAAAAATGGCTAATCTTGGTTTGGGGTAATAATTCTGACAAAGTTATGGTGGATTTTAAATAAGTGATAGTAGTAAACTTGCAACTCTCTCATACTAGTAAACTTTTACCATTTTAGCTTTCTGGTAAAATATCCATTAGGATACAGTACCATATTTAGATTCTTCAGTTGCTTTTTGACAGTAAGATTTGAGGTTTTCCTATGTACTTTGTTTATATTTGTATTTTATTAATTTCAATCAAGATCTACTGTTACTTTTTAACTATTGACAGAGAAGCAGTTCAAGCCAATTAGGAAGTCTAAGTTTCTAAAAGAATATCAGTTATAACAATTATCAGAGAGATGATACTTAAAGATAATAAGTACCTTTACCTTACTTGTAAATACCTTACAAGTTTTTAAAACTCATATGGAAACCCATACAAACAATGCAATATATTCATATTACCTTTATTATAAAGTTAGGCATACGTTACTGTAGTGATGATAAAGTTGCAGGGAGTAAATAAGACTACTTATTCAGTAAGCTTAGTGTACATGTCCCAGATCTCTTCCAGGTAAACTGAAATTTAGGCCAACAGATTTACATACTTGCTATGTTTTAATTTTTTTTATTTTTGCAGAAATGAAAATTGAAAAGTTCGATTGAGACCTCACCTTTTAAGTGAGCTGCTAGAATGATCTCAATATTTTCTCTGGTTTTCCTATTTGTTTTCTAGAATTTCTCTTTCCATGTTGTGTTGCTGTAGAATGGAGTTATATAAATACAAAGAAAAACTTGCACTGCTAGTTTTAAGTGGTGATGGAGACCCACAAAAATTCATTTCACATATTATACTAAACCAGGATTTTAACATGAATTTTGCACATTCCCAAGTCAAAAACAAATAACATGATTTAGAAAATTAAAAGTTCTAGTAAATAAGGTTTACTTTTGAATAAATATAATTTTAAAAAACCTAAATGTTGAACTTGAAAATCACTGAAATTATCATTGTGGGTCATATTTTTAAAATAAATTTAGCAATAATTTTTGCAGTGTTCAAAAAATGATTGAAAACATGCATATATTGAGAAACTATGAAAAAATATAAACGCTAATTTACAGTAGGAAAATAAGGGGAAAATATTGGGAGTGGTGACAATATGAGGTAACAATAGTACATTATGTAATTAGCTTTAACTTCAGAAGGTTGGATTTAGTAAAATACCGATGTCTAAATAACATCAATTGTAGAATTGTTTCTTATAAAATGATGTTATAGTGGTTTGTTGGCTTGAAATGTGTAAGAATAAAACTTCACAAAATTCCATAGGCAACGGAATCACTCTTATAACCTAGGCCTTGTTCTGTTTTTCAGAATATCAAACCTAAAAGCTTCTAACACGTTCTTTCCATATAATCCCTTGGACACTAAATTGTTTTGGCAGATAATCTATTTACATTTCAGCAAAGTTAGAGAAACATTTCTAAGAATGTCTTGTATATAAATGAAAAATCTTATAAGAAAACCAATTGCTTCTTGCAGTATATTGTTTAGTGACATAGTGGGTAAAGAATGTGCTGTTGCTACAGAAACAGTAGTTGGGTATATGAATTCATATAATATTTCAATCCAGTCAATCTGATCAATCTAAGAAAAGAGAGCAGATGGAGTCATTTTCCCCCTCTCCTTGGAATATTTATTAAAGCTATTTGTGTACTTTGTCAGTAATTAAGATTTATATCAGAAGCCCTAGAGCATAGGTTACTTGGCTATAATTGTCATGATCTTTAAACATATGCCTAATATTGCAAGTTATTAATTGTAGGATACAATATACAACTTGAAGTTGATGAACACAAAGACTGTCAAATCCATATCACATTGAGCTATTTGTATGCATTTAGGAAAAATAAATAGTATATTTGTATTATCCTTTTTTACTATCCTTTTTCTGTTTTTATCCTGAACAACTGATACAAAGTATTGTGATACATTTAATAATTTTAAACCATAATACATGATTTCTATGTGATGCTTTGATTTTTTTCCATGAATATTTTCAATGTTTTGGTGCTCAAAATATGCTGATTTTAATGAAAATGAAATATGTTTAATAATAAAATGATTATGACTGTAATTGGAATAGCTTCTCCTTTGCTGTGTCTATCAATATATTGATTGGATTTTAAGGAGGAGGTAAGAGTTATGTAACTTACTGAATTTGAACTTTCAAGAAAGCTATGATTTTACATTTAATTCTAGATTTGGGATCCAGATATTTTTAATTGTCTAAGTACATTAACTACATTACTAAGTAATGAATATTACTATCACTGAACAACTATTACATAACTTGCATTGAAACATGTTATTTTAATTGAAATATTTGATATAAGAGTTATTTGCTGCCAGGTTACTTCCTTAAGACCTTTCAGACCCCAATTATCATGATTTTAGAGAAACTACATAAAATAATTTTTCTCAGAGACATTGGTGTTTTTTTTTAAGGAAGTATAAGATCATCACAGAATTTGCCTCCTATCATTGGTTCTACTATATACTTAGTCATGAAATGTGTTCTTGTACATAAGAAAGGTAGCTTTATATTCTCTTAGGTTGGTCATTGTGAATAGGTTGGTCATTGTGAATAGCTGTTACAGTCCTGTTACTGTTGAGATGCAGCTGAGTTACACAAGATGTTTGTTTCCTCAGATAAATCTCCCCTAAAAACTGCTAGGTAGCATTCAATTGTTTTGGGAATAAGTCTGGAAGATTTTAGAAGTTTGAATTAGCTTACAATACACATTATACACATTTCCTTGTGAGCTTCACTTTTTATAGAGTTATGACTTAGTGATTTTTTAAAATTCTGTGGGAGAAACAGCATGATAGAGCATGCTATATATGGCATATGACCAAAAAAACCCACACATTATTTGACATTAACTCAGGATGGATTTGGATAATGCATCAATACTATTTTATTTACCATGTTTCCCCGAAAACAAGACCCTGTCTTATATTTTTTTGAACCCTGAAATAACCTTATTGCCATGCGCTCAAAAGCCCGATTGGGCTTATTATCAGGGGATGTCCTATTTTGGGGAAAACAAGGTACTAAATATTATATCAAATACTACCAATACTAATTTTGACCTCGAACTATTCTACAATCCTTGTAAATGTTATGAAACATCTTACTTTTGGACTATTTCATGCACTCCAGACTATACAATTCTGAACTTTTTAGTATAGTATAATCGTTCTTGTTTTTTTCTTAATGGATTCCTGGGAAACATAGTGCTAGTAGGAGTTGTGAGAGCTCAGTTAAATAGGAATAAAATCTTTAGGCTTCAGTCTACACCTCTGTGTGACCCAGTACAATTTAGGGAGTTATTTGGTTTTTTTTTTTTAAATTCCGTGCAGATGCTGCAGTGCCATAGTATCCACTTCCTTATGTGCCTGTTTGAGATCATTTGACATCATTAACTTTTAGAGTTGTACAGCACTTTACATTCAATCTCAAAAAAGTGCTTCAGAGTATATGAGAGCATGAATTTAGCACCTGTTTTATTTCCTCGGCATAGCCTAATTACATGTTGCAGTTAGGCACTAATCTGCACTCCCAAATTTCTTTTGGGAATTAAATCTGAAATGCTGCATGATCTTAGTTATCATATTGGTGCTAATGGTAACTGCTAACCAAGAAATGTAGGATTATTGATTCAGAATGGATGCTTAAATATTGTTATAGACTGCTTAAGAGTTAAGTATGAAATGATACTGTAGCTTCAGGTCTTAATCAGATCAAACTGATAATCTAAACAGACTAAACCGGTTTTCCTTTATTCTTTACCCATAAGTGTTACTTGCATTAGAAGGCCTTAACATTGTTGCATTTGATAGCATGCTTCTAGGATCCTTCTTGCAATGGGGATGTTGGATGGTGTTCTTGAGGGTTTGGTTCCTCTGTAGAGGTAGATTGTGGAAGACAGTGTTGAGACAGAGGCTTTATTTTAATATATTTGGTTTATAACTTCTATAAAATTTTATCTTGTACCTTGCCTTGGGATGGTCTTATATGCAAGCTAAGTGGTAAACTGTGAGGTTCTTAAAGAATTAGTTCAAATGCTCTTTATGGTTAGCTTTGGTTTTTATGCAAATTAAGATGATTGTGCTGCTATTTAAATTGATAGTTTTCTGAAAATTGTAACTAAACATAGCAAATTAAAATAAAACTGCATATTTATCAGTATTATGGGTTTCAGCATATGGTAGTAATTTTGAGGTAGTGCAGAATAAGTGGGCTATTGTACATTCAGAAACATGGTGGAATGTCACAATATCGTTAACAGTTCATTCTGCAGACTCTGGATGATATACAGAGGCACTCTTATTTAGGGTTGTATTAACATTTTAAATAAATAAATGAGACTATCAAATCCAGTTTAGGAAAGAAAAGTTGCCTATCTCTGATCCTTAGTGATGTGGGCACTTAAAGGGACAGAAGTTTTGACAATTTTGGGAACAAGATTCAATCCACAAATAGTCTACCCCTCCTCCTGTCTCTAGGTCCAAATATATAATTAGAAGAGTTGTGACAAATGGTGCAAACAAGTTAAGTTATGCTAAATTCACAGATCACTTACATTCAGTCTAGATCGCTTAAATAGAAGGAACAAACAGGTCTGCTGTAGTAACATTATATAGACTTCAAATTTCTTATAAGTGCCTTCGTCTGCCATTCATTATAGAGCTCTTGACTTTTTTCATGTTTCTGAGCAAGTTTGAAAAATAGTTGTGGATACATTGTAAATGGACTCCTTAAAGCTTAACATCTTTTTTGGGCTCATAAGCATTTTTTTAAAAGTGGCATGCTTTACTGAATATCAAAGAGATATGTTACTTGTAAGACAGCCAAAACTCTTCCCAGTCATTTTCAAAGTATGTACAGCTCCAAAACATACTAATACAAAACTGAAGGCTTATGAACCAAGAAGAGAGTTCTTAAAACAACATGCCCATATTATCTTCTATACATCCCGCCCTGGTATAAATACAACTACTGAAGTTTTGATCTAGGACCATAATAAAGTACTTTACTTGCTAATATCTTGTTTGGTCTTTAGTAGTAGTTATACTACTATGAGAATAAATCTCACTGAGAGAAATAAAACTTTTTTCTGAGAACAGAAGCATAAGATAATGCTGTAGGTTAATGAATACTTAATAGTTCTGTATAAACCTAGTAGCATATACAAAGTGAGTTAAATCAAGGCATTGAAAATAACTGAAATAATGATTAAACTAATTGGTGTACAAATTCTTAGTCCTGCAGGCTGCCTGTTGTGTCATCCACTGACATGAAAATATATTTGTACTATTGAACAAAATATTTTATGTTTGCAGATAACATAGTAATTTAATACTGTATCATATTTATAATGTCACCAACAATAACATTTTTGGCCTTTGTTTTATTTTAGAAAAGCAAAATTTAAATCAGTTCTTTAATTTGTGTATTTCAAATTTTGCTAGAAATTTAGTTTTTTATAATACCAAATATGAGATTTTTAAAAATAGCCTTACAATCATTTGTTTACCTGCAATTCAGAAAATAGTTTGAAGAAAACTTGCACTCATTTTGTACAGTCTTTCTTCTGCAAAACCTCTTACACATTTGGACATATTAGTGAACATCGTAATATGAACCTTGAAAGAATAGAAAACAAAAACAGGTCTAAACCTGTTGTATTTTTAGAAACTTTTAAAGATTTGGCATGATCTCAGAACTGAATCTTTGTTTGATAAATGGTTGTGGACTCTGTTCTAAGGTATTATGAGCATAGACTATAACAGGGGTCCCGAAACTTGGCAGCTTTAAGACTTGTGGACTTCAACTCCCAGAATTCTCCAGCCAGCTATGCTAGTTGGAGAATTTTGGGAGTTGAAGTCCACAAGTCTTAAAGCTGCCAAGTTTGAAGACCTCTGGATTACATAGTTGAATTATATTTAGGAATTTCAAATAAGCCCAATTCTTATAGGCCTATTCTAGTTTTCTAACTATTAAAGCTAATTGTTTATTATTCACAAATAACCTGACTAGGTGGCTCAAGTGGCTAAGACACTGAATTTTTTGATCAGAAAGTTCAGCAGTTCGAATCCCTAGTACAGGTCTCCTGTGTGAGCAAGGGGTTGGACTAGATGACCTCCAAGGTCCCTTCCATCTCTGTTAATGTTACATTAAAATTTACTGTACAAATAAGGTACAATAGAATAACATGATAGATTAGATATTAAGTAGATGACATGGGTAAAATTGGTTTCAGAAATCATATACACCTTCCTGGTCTTTGTCCATCGTTTCTTAACTGTTTTATAGTAGATTGCCTCAGGATAAAAAATAAAAAGTTATGAACTACATATTTGGCTGCACAATAACTATAATGCCATCATTTCTTATTTTTAGATTTTTATCTTGCCTTTATTACTTTATAAGTAATTCAAGGTGGCAAACATACCTAATATGCCTTCTTCCTATGTTCCCACAGCACACAGCAGCAACCCTACGAGGTGAGTTGGAGTGATAGAGTGACTGGCCCTAAGTTAGCTTTATAGAGTGAAAATTAGCTTTCATACCTAAGGTGGGACTAAAAGTCATAGTCTGTGATTCTAGACCAGCTCCTTAATCACTTACACCAAACTCTCTATTTTCAGATATATTAGCTGATAAATAATCTGCAAACCTTCAGATGGGATTGCTGATAGAAGAGCTGTAGTTAGAGGTTTTGGATAGATTGATTTAAAGTCAATCCTGAATGGATCCATCATGAACTATAGCAGTTAAAGAATCGAGTTTCCCATTGGTAGTTAAAAATATAACTATTTTCCAATTAAAAATTTTAATTTCTAACTAAAAAGAGTTTACTGTATTGATAGCTAATAGTTCAACCTGCAAATTACAACTCGTATAGAGAGTAAACAAATGGCCAAAAATTTCCAGAGAACTAATGGTTACTGAGTAAAGCAGCTTGCTTATTGGATGAAAGCAATGTTTGTTTAGAGGACATATTTCTAATTTTATAGATTTTACCTTAGAAGTCATTGAAGACCTGTGAGGAACAACAAAATGTTAAAAAAATCCCAATGTGCATTATGCTTAAATTTATTGGTGATTTATAGGATAAATTTTTGAAACAAGGCTAGATCGCAACACCTGAGATGACTTGCTATTCTCCTACTCGGATAGAAACGGCAGTCAGATGTGGGAGTGGACTCTTCTGTGCAGCAAAGGACCGAGTCTGCGGATTTAAATAGCTCCGCCCACCGCTGGTGTCTCCCAGTATTTCGACTTGGTCTTTGCTGGACAGAAGTGTCCTCCTGGTCCTAGTCGTGGCTTATTGCCTTTTTTTCCTCATTTCTACCTTTCTTCACCTCTTCGTCAATAATTCCCTGTCGACATCGGACTGAACTTGACTTCGCCTTCTGGATTGATCCCGGCGTGAAGGGTCCTTACCCGAGCCCGCCGAAGGCCGGTAAGCGGTAAGGGGGCTGCCGGCTGGCAGATCCCCTGGAGGGTCGTAGCTTGGCTATACTTTTTTTTTCATTGCAATCTCACCCATGTGTCTTTTGTACTCAGAAATAAATCTTTTGATCTATAGAATAGGAGAATGAAAATAATTTATGCAGGGAACAAATTTTCTGGGAAATCCGCTCACCTAGCATGCAATCATATACAGTTGCTTCTTTGGTTGAAACTAGGAGGTTGAAGATCTTATGGCTTGAACTGAGCTTCTGAAGCTTTTGTAGTTTCATCACTTTCAAATTCAGGCAAGAGGATAAGTTATGTTCTCATGTGTTAACAGAGAAAAGAAACAAATGGTTGAAAGCTGTTTGAAACAGTTGCCTTAAAATGCTTTCTTCTGGCTTTTTGATAGAATCTCTTGATTCACCAATTGAACATACAGGATGAACAGGCTTCTCCTGCCACATTTCATAACTTGATGATTCATGCCAAAGTGCAACGATAAAATGTCCACAGTAACCTGGAATTAAAATTAATTTAAATTAAAGTCACAAAACATATTACCCTATGATGTCACAGATCATCCCCAATCCCTCCAGAATAACTTGGTTTTAACAAATTTCTGAAAGCTATTTTTGATAGAGCCAGTCTCACCTCTCTGGGTGGATTGTATTCTTGGGGATTGAGGTCATCATGGAAAAACTGTGCCTCTGAGCCTCAGCTATCCTCCTGAAACTGGGGCACTATTAAGAGGTTCTTCCATATCTTTAATTTGAAGATGCAGTCCTGAAGGCACCCCTCCATATACAAACATATATCTGGACAAGTTAGATTAAGCTTCATAACACATTTTAAAAAGGCTGTCTATTACCCTCAACTATTTTAATCTCTATAAGAAAGCATCAGCCATCCTAAATGTGCCCGGAGCAATGTGCAGTGTAAATCACATGATATGACAAAAACTGCAAAAGTCATAAACAGTATAGTAAAGCAGCATTAAAATTATAGCTCACCTTTGTGCCTTGAAAAATAATATATATCAACTGGACTGCAAACAATAGCACCAGAAAAACATTAAAAGCTAGCATAACTGGGAATGACTGAACACTACTACAAGACCAGCTGGACTGTTCCCACTCAAAAATCATAGGAGTAGTACAGATGTACTTAAAGAAAAATTCCTGCAGGCTTGGGATGTTACAAAAGCTCTCAATTCAGCATATGTAAGATTTTTTAAATAAATCAAACTGGCAGAAATTTTTGGATAATTACGGAAAACAAAATTAACCAGTGTGGGGAAAGTTTAATTGTTGTCAACTGAAATTTTTGATAGATTTTTTTTCTCTCTGTGTGTATGAGAAGATAAAATTGGGGCCCTGCTATTGTTGGGCACAACTTTATCTCTAGTTCAGCCGATTGTAACAAAGTATCTTTAAATCTTGTAATTTGACCAAGAAACAAAATTAACCCTATTAAGAGTACTCAAAGAAATACCATTTTTCAGAACTCTGATGAAACTCATGATGCATTTTACACTAGGCAGTGAAAGAACTTTGAAGCATGCATGCTTAATACTAAAATTTTTTTTAAGCTATAGCAGCTTGCTTTCTGAGAATTAATTTGCCACTGACATTTGCAATTAGGGCAATCATTGCAAAGCTGTAATTTAAAACCATCAAAGCTAATAGCAGATTTGATAACCAGACAAATACTACTATCATGCCGTTACAATCAGAATAAGCAGTCTTTGTTTTATTTATGAATATCTTAAGTAATAGAACAATTTTTTTTGCTTATCTGTCCCTGTCAAACGATTCAATTGGATTCAGCATGTACCATTTCTTTCTCCCAGTAAGAAGGAATAATTCCTATATCTCTATAGAGCTTTGATAGACTGCATGCAAGGTAGCAGGGAGGTGTTTTTGTTAAATTGTCATCATTGAGGCACCAGTGTATTTTCTGTGCATAAAACAAAATGCTAGGTTGAGAAACTGTTGAGTTGCAGAGAAAAAGGTTGGAAATTATGTGTGTTTTTTTAAAAGCTGCATGTCTTTGTGATGAATGCAGACTCTCTGGCATCGTCTGTACATTTTGTGCATCATGGTTTGTGTAAATTATATGTATATTAGAAGGAAATTAAGAGGTTTGTGTTAATTCTCTGCCATTTATTCTTCATTGTTTGAAGTGTGATTTTTTTTCTTCCTATTTGTCTTACCCTCACCCAGGCTCAGAATCTCACTCCTTCAGCCTGCCTTTGCTTGTTATATTGATTGAAGGTCAAAGGAGCAGGAGGAGGAAGACAGAGGGGACTGCCTATATAACACAGTGCTTCCACAGGAAATTAATGGAGGCTAAAAACACCCCTGTACAGGATTGTTGTGATATGTTTACACACATCAAACTCACTTCTTTATGCTTGCACCAAGATTTCACTGAGTGTCTCTACATGGACAGAGTGCAAACCACATAAAATTGAGAGTGCCTTAGCCTAGCTACATTTTAAAAATGCATCACTTATACACAATACAGCAAAAAATGCATCTTCCAATGCATTACTTTCTTGTTAACCAGATGAATATATGGAGAGAAAAAAAATAGTGAATGAATTTTGCCTAGTGCAGATTCTGATAGAGGTGAGCCTTATGTTACATTACAAATTGAGGGAAGTCCCGATTGAGGGAAAATATTGCAAGTGTTTGCTTTTGGATAGATTGATTTAAGGTAAGGATATCCTGAATCTTATTTCTTGTTGACTAGCACCTGGGGAAAGTTGATTTTGAGTTGCAGGGATTAGGAAGGATAGAGGTAATCTTTGATTTATGACCACAACAGACTAGAATTTTGGTCATTAAATCATGCAGACATTGTATCTTCACATCACCTGACCCAATTTTATGACCATTTATACTATGGTTGTTACGCAAATCAAGATGGCTATTAAGCAAATCACTGGTCTTTAAGTAAATCACTTGGTTATTAAGCAAATCAAAGAATATATTTCAGGTTTGAAATGAAGGGCCCTTGGTACTCTCTGAGTTTGTGGGTGTTTTTAGTTTAGGGTTTGTTTTTTTTTGCAGTTGTTTCATTACCCAAACTCGACAGTGCTAGTGATCATGTTATCTTGTTTGGGCAATGAACTATAAGAAATCAACCAAGCTCAGAGAGTACCAAGGACCCCTCATTAAGCAAATCCTGATTCCTAAATTGATTTTTCTTATCAGAAGCTGGCTGGGAAAGATGCAGATCACAATCACATGACTATAACACTTCAATCCTAAATGTGAGCTAATTGCCAAGTGCCCAAATTGCAGTTATGTGACCACGAGTCACAGCTTTGAGGATAGGTTGTAATTTTTTCCAAGGCCATTGTAACTTTGAACCATTATTAAATGGTTGTAAGTCAAAGACTACCTGTAATTGAAATGGGAAGAAAATTGATTTCATGTCCAGAAAATTGTATTAAAAGAACTATTGTTAAATTGTTTTTAAAGCATGCCTTTCTTTTACCTGACAAGTTTTTTAAAAAGCCACAGTACTCTAGATAGTCTAAACGTTTTACCATCAGGCATATCTGTTAATTTCTCTGTGTAGGTTGTCAGTAGTCTTACCTTCTCAGCTTGCAGATTTTCCTCTGGGGTTGGTTCTCTACTGATTTTATGTTTTTAAAACCTTCTGATTTTGTACCTCAGAGATCCAAAAATGTACTCTTCATGGAATGGGGTCACAAGGCTTATCAGCCAAGATAGGTTTGTTTGCCTAGAGTTGGTTTCCTAGACTACATTATAGACCTGGGGGCAAAAGAATTATACATCTGGGGCAGAGTAGGTGTTATTTTCCAATTTTTACTATATTCTATTAAGCACCAGGTGAGAGCCTTACTTGAAACTCTAAATTTCTGTAAGTTTGAAGATCAGCATTTGGCAGGCTGGCTAATTTTTTTGCGACTACTAACCACTGTTCTGTGCTGCTCATGGTACAGTAGGATGTCTGAGAACTGCTATTGTCCTTGTTCAAATATAAAAGACTGGGTTAAGAGTTTTCCATTGACCATATTTTTGTTCCTCATTGGGATACAGCCATTCTCCTTAAATGTCAAACTCAAACATCAGCATTTAGCTGCTTATGAAGTAGAGCTCCAAAAGTGACTTTGAAGCAACTTTGAATCCTGTAACTCTGCTTCCTGAGATTAAAGATGAAGTTAATTAACATGATTGTTTGCAGACCATAATAATAATTATTTATTTATTTTGTATCTGTCTTTATTATTTTACAAATAACTCAAGGCAATTAACATATCCCACATACCATTCCCTTCCTATTATCCCCACAACAATACTGTGAGATGGATTGGGCTGAGAGAGATTGACTGCTGCTAAGTCACCCAGCTGACTTTCACATCTAGGACTTGAACTCAGTCTCCTGTGTTCTAGCGTGGTGCCTTTAACCCAGTAGAGAAAGCTCATTCAGATCTTACTAATGTGCCCCTACACAATCCTGACTTTTGAACTCTTTTCAGATGGGGCTTCCTTTGTGGTTAACTCTGTTTAAGAGGGACTGTTGTTTTTCATGCTTGTTATATTACGAAAGTGCTTAATAGAATATAGTAGAACTGGTGCTTAATAGAATATAGTAGAACTCTTAATATTTTCATTGACTTGCCTGTAAAATAAAATTGTTAGACTACATAGAGGTAAGGGATATCCTCTTTTTCCTATACTCTTAAGTCAGGGGTGTCAAACTCACAGCCCACGGGCCGGATGCATCACGTGCTGGCCACGCCCACCCCTGGTTTAGCAAAGGGGAAAAAAGTCCCGATCCGTTATGTGACAATGATGTGATGAAGTGAGTTTGACACTCTTGCTCTAAATACTGATTGGTTGGTATCACTATTAAGTAAGAACACTCCAATGCCCCAGTTATTTTTAGAGGATATTAATTGCTCAAATATGCAAGTGGTGTTTTTGGAATACTTAATTTAGTTAATTATGAAGCAGTTTGGGATGTTAAAATAGAGACCTACACAGGGCAAATAGCCAAACATAACAGCACTTAAAAGAATGCTGCCAAGGCCTTGACTTAAGGCACTAGATTACGTCTTGGACTGTGGTGGGCTTGCTGCATTCATGGTTTTAAAACTAATAAAGTCCTAGCAAAGAATTCGTTACAATGGTACTGAAAAAAGTGACATGATCCTTTTGCAATCTTGCAGTGCCTATGGTCACATGATCAGAATTCAGAATTACCAATTCAGATGCTTGGTAACTGGCATGTATTTATGACAGTTGCAGTGTCCCAGGGTCATGTGATCAACTTTTGCAACCTTCTGACAAGCAGAGTCAATGGGGAAGCCAGATTCACTTAACAGCTCTGTTATCTATATATATAAAAGTGAAAACCACTCACACCATAATCATGAAATCTCCAGAACCGTAAAGCCTACAAACTTGAATTTTACCACATATGTTCTTCTTGGCTTCTAAGCACTCACCCAGAAAGGATTTTTTGAAATGACCATCAGAGCATTAGTATTTCTTATATTATTATTAACATGCTCTGATGCTAAGGAGTTCTACTCCCCCTCCGCACCTGAAAAGAAATCTGTTCCAAATGCAAAACACAAGCAGAGGAGAGGAGTTTCACTTTCAGTTTAACTTTCACAGCAGGAAGCAGCTTTAATACAGAAAACTTGATCTAAACCACGGCCAGGCTGCTTCCTTGTCTCCTTACTCACACAGCAAATACTGTTTCACTTTCCAAACAGCCAATCCGAGCCGTGGATGCTCATGCTGGAAAACGGAAGACCAGCTCTTCCAGTTTCTGGCACTGCCACACGTAGAAAGGACAGCTGATCATTGCGTGCGCATGCACACCAGAAACCCAGAAGAGGAACAGGTGACACTGCACGTGTCACTTTGGGCACGCGTGCCATAGTTTTGCCATCACAGATATATACTCATTAGTGCATTCAAGGAGATTGACAATTGCAGGTAACAGAAATAAAGTAGAATAAAATTAGAAATATTTTCATATCCTTCCCTCCCTCAAAGATGTCTATTTAAAATTTGTCAGATTTATCATGTAGTATCAGTTTACTGTATACTGCATAGTTTAGAGAGCAATGACTTCTACTGTGTTTCCCCAAAATGTCTGGATAATAAGCCCAATCGGGCTTTTCAGCGCATGCGATAATATAAAGCACCCCCGCAAAATAAGCCCCCCCCCCAACTACTTGTAGGCATGCGCAGCCGGTCCCGCTATTTCCTCTGGTTGCTTGCTGCGCAACCAAAATGAGTTGAGGCGAGGCCGGAGTGGGGGGGAAAGGGGGGGACATGCCCTCCCCTCCCTGTTCTTCGCGCCAGCCGAGTGGCCCAACACGTCCCACCCCACCCCAATGGCAACAGCAGCCTGGCTGCTTCCCTTCCCCGCTGTCTCTTTATCGAGGGGGGTGGCAGGTGGGGTGGGGGAAAAGCAAGACGCAAATTCGCAATAAGGTTTTCTTTTACAGCATGTTTCCCTGGAAACAACGGCAAAGAAAGTGATGGAGCTTGAAAGGTAAGACGCGTGTCCTGCTTCTCACCTGCCCTACCTGCCACCCCCAAATTGCATCCCTAAAGGGGGCAGGAGGCTAAGCTAGGGGCAGGAGCCCTGTCATGCTCGGCGAGGGCGGGGGGAGAAGAGACAGCAAGGGGAGCAACGTCTCGCTCAATGCGTCTCGCTCAATAAAGAGGAAAGCAGCTGTTGCCATTGGGGTGGGGTGGGATGTGTTGGGCCGCTTGGACGGCACGTAGGACAGGGAGGGGAGGCGACGACAGCGACGGGACATCCAGTCCTATGCTTGCCACGTCCTGCACCCTCAAAATAAGACACCCCCCCATAATAAGGCCAAGCCCTTATTTGAGGGGGTCAAAAGAAAATAAGACCCTGTCTTATTTTCAGGGAAACACGGTATATAGCCTTAAAAGGGCCTACTCTGGTAATGCTTATAGGGAAGAACATACTTTCTATGTACTTCCACTGCATCTGCTTAATGTCAACTAGCAAAGCTCTGTTGCTGGCTAGGGGCTTACTTTGTAAAGTACTTTACATAATCAGTTATCTCTTGAAGGTTGAAGGACACAAAAGCTTTGGGTGATGATTACAATGATCATAGATGTGTTGCATTGTATTTTACAGATATGCTCAGCTTTTGTGCCACAGTTTTGACCAAATCCTAAATGGATTTTACCATAATGTAGTTTTATACTAACAGTTTGCATATTTTTCAGCTTTTACAGTTACAGAATGTTGAAAACTGCTGGAACTAAGATCTACTATATTAGTATGTTAATGTTTCTGAATGGGATTTGTTAATTTCATAAAATAGCAGTTTGCTCAAGGTTGAGGAGATAACAGTTGACAAGGAATGCAAATCCAAATAGTCTCTGAAAAAGGGAGCTTGCCTGAGTGATTTTGCTTTTAACAAGAGCACATAAAAGAATAGTTCAAATCTCCAAAAACCAGTCAGGGTTGTCAGCTAGTCAGAGTTTCACAAGCAGAATCCACACAAACTGATCATGTAAGAACTAGGCATCAGACATTGCGTCCAGCAAAGGAATTATGAGCTAGGTCTACATTTTAAATTAGGCTATCTTTAGTCAAGAAATTTACTCTCTTGTTTAGCAAACAGCCTTATAGAACATCTTTGGTCTACTCACCAGATGTGGGGACTTGGAGACCCTACATCATTATCACCTGACCATTCCAGCTGTTCTAGTGATGCCTGTGTTTGAACCTCAGGTGATTCTTAGTTTTGTGTCTCCTGAGGCTGACTTTCTGTTGGAGGAATTTTTCAGAGTCAGTATCCTGAACCATGACAACTTGTATTCCTTTTTTTTTCAGGTCTGTTTTAGATCACTTGTCCAAGTAGTTGACAGAAGTCAAGGTTGACTTGAAGTCATTATTATGGTCAGTTGCAGAGTCAACCAGATGTTTAGCCTGCTTTTGGCATTTTTATCCACCTATTTTGTTAGAATAACAACCTTTAATACAGCTTTGAAATTTCTTTTTAATAAGCTATCAATTTAATTTTAAAGTGTACTTTAATTTTAAAATAAAACCAATCACCAGGGAGGTAGTAGGCTCCCCATTATTCTAAGTGTTTCAATAGAGACTGTGTTGCTATTTGTCAGGAATCCTTTTTACTTTGGATTTCCTTCAGAGCAAGGAATTGCATCTTATGTACTAAATAGTCCATTAGAACTATGATCTGTAAATGCTAGGTTCTTCCTCATGCAATTCTTGGCACAGACTCAAAATTTCCTTTAAGGTTTTTAAGAACTTGCTGGGGCAAAATAATGACACTTGAAAGAATATTGGGGATAAATTGCTCATATTTCATTCTGATAATGGAGAGTTGTAACATTGAGCATTGTCACTATTCTCTTTTAAATTGCTGAATAGACATTCAGGGAGAAGGAAGATAGATGAGTCTTTAAAGGTCCAAATTAGTGACAGAATATTACTATTATGAATAAGCATCAAATATTTTTTTTTAAACTTTCAGTTTTATATTATTTTGTTGAAGAAAGCAATTGACAAATTTATATATCAGAGTAAAAAAAAGTATATAATGATACTAAATATTTTCTCTTTTTAAATATTAGAATAGCTCAACAAGCAAATATTTTAGCTTTTATCCAATGTAGCAGGACTTTCTTATTGTAAATCCCCAACTTTCTTTATAATTTACTTAAAGTTTTATTTAATTTTGTATGCTGGTCATGCAATATTTGCATAGTTAGAACTAAGAGACCTAAACAAAATGATTTATGAAAATGATTTAAATTTTCGTTAAGTAGAATTCAGCATGCTATATTATTTTGCCTGCTTATAAAATCCATTTTGTTTTAAATGGGCTTTAGTTTTAAAAGGTCATGAAACAGATAACCAATATTTGGGGAAATGCATATAAAAAAACTGGTTTTCTGGGAAAAAGAAGCAAACAGAAGTAACAAGAGACTGAGACTTGAAAGTAAAAAACTCAGGCAGAAAATCAATATTTGCATATATAATTTACTTATATCTATAGTTATACATGACCTACAACAATAAAATATAAACATGGAGGAAAACCATGAATAATTAAGGCGCTTAAAAAGCATTTAAAAATAACATTGACAGGTTTTTTGCTAGGGATAAAAGTCGGGGAGGACATTAGGCTATAACCTGTTAAGAATGTAAAACTACTCATTTATTATACTAAAAGTAATTTATTTGAAATACATTATGTTGTTCTTCAAGGATCTGGAATAAATATGAACTTTTTTAATTCTATAAACTACCCTTTCAATTTTTAAAATACAATTTAAATGAAGACAACTCCCATGCTTTCTTCATTAATCTATATTTGCATCCTTGGAATGACAAAACAAAGAACTACCCCCTTCCCTCTAGGTAGTAGGTAAACATGAGGCAAGATTCATGACAAATAGATGAGATAATAGTGTTCATCAAATACAAAAGTAAAAAAAGATGGGATTTAGATTCATAGATGCAGAGATTTTTAATAGTCTTGAGTGACACTACAGATACTTCTCAAGTATCTACTATCTCAAGTAACAACCATTTGTTCAAAGTTGCCTTTGCACTGAAAAAAGTGATATAGGACCTCAAAGGTCTGGCTGTCCCAGCACACCTGTGGTCACCTGATTATGATTTGGGTACTTAGCAGCAGCTCATATTTAGAACCGCTGCATCCATCTTGCAGTCATGTGATGACAATTTGCAACCTTCCCAGCCAGCTTCCAACAAAGTCAATAAATGGAAGCCAGCAGAGAAGGTCACAAATTGTGATCACATGATGTCTCGCTTAATGACTATGGTGATTCGTTTAAAGATTGTGGCAGAAAAGGTCATACAATTTGGTGCAGTCATGTGTTAGCAATAGCACTTAGACTTATATATGTCTTTATAGTGCTTTACAGTCCTCTCTAAACAGTTTACAGATTGTAAACCGCTTAGAGAGATTGCCCCCAACAATCTGGGTCCTCATTTTACCGACCTCGGAACGATGGAAGGCTGAGTCAACCTTGAGCCTGGTGAGACTTGAACTGCCAAACTGCAGTCAGCCGGCAGTCATCAGTGATGCCTCACTGAACACTCGCCTCTCTTTAACAATGAATTTTCCTGTTCTAATTTTGGTCATAAGTGAAGGGCTACCTGTATCTGCATAATAAAGAATTGAATTTCTAGGTGGTTATTACTAAAGGATAATCTAGCTACAGTAGTTCATGTTGTAGAAACTTGCTTTATATATTGCTGTAAGATATACTAAATGAAGATGTCCTAAAAGATGACTTGGAAATTGCAACTAAACAGAGTGTGGCAGCTCCTATTAGATACAAAGAATACAGGTAGTCCTCGACTGACAACCATAATTGAGCCCAACATTTTTGTTGTTAAGTGAGACACTTGTTGAGTGAATTTTGTCCTTTTTTTATGACCTTTCTTGCCACAGTTGTGAAGTGAATAACATGGTTGCTAAGTAAATCTGGTTTCCCTATTGATTTTGCTTGTCAGCAGGTCGCAAAAGGGATCACATGACCCCAGGACACTGCAACTGTCATAAATATGAGTCAGTTGGTAGGCATATGGATTTTGATCACGTGACTGTGGGGATGCTGCAGCGGTCGTAAATGTGAAAAATGGTCATGTCACTTTTTTCAGTGCCATTGTAACTTCAAACTTTCACTAAATGAACTGTTGTAAGTTGAAGACCATCTGTAGAAATAACATAACATTGGTTTTACATGAATTATGCTAGCTTCCATTGTTTCTGGATACACTACAAGATAGATAGTTGTTAATTTACTTTATTGATTAGCCCAGGTATCGGCAACATGCAGCTCTCAAACCGCATTCGGCTCTTTCATCCCCCTGCTGTGGCTCCCTGTCAGCTGGCTGGCCCCTCGCCCTCCCCTCCCAGTCACTCCTCACGTGGCTTGAGAAGGTAAGGGTGACGGCGGGGATGGAGACTCGCTCCATATTCCAGAGCAGGACGGAAGTTCCTCTGTACTTGCCTCTCTGGCAGGTCTGAAGATCCAATGAAAAAGATGGAAACCCTGACACTTCCATCTCGCGGGCACTTTTTCCGGCACTTCTTGCTGCTGCACGTATCTTGGTCGCTTGAGGAAACGCACAAATTTTTCTTCGCCCTGAGACACTGGTCTGGCCTGGCTGTGGCTGATGCTCTGCGTCATAAGAGGCTCCAGGAGAAGAAGGGGACGCCGTTTTGGAAGCGCACTAAATTTAAGTGTGCTGTGCAAGGTGCTGTGAGAGCAGCTAGCAGGCCATGGAGGACCCACCTCCCTGGAGAGGCAAGTACAGGGGCGCTTCCCTCCCGCTCTGGAATATAGAGTGAGTCTCCACCCCTGCCGTCTCCCTTACCTTCTCAGGCCACACGAGTAGTGACTGGGAGGGGTGGGCAAGGGGCTGGGCCAGCCAGTGGTGGGTTCAGCCAACAGGCAGCCACAGCAGGGGGACGAAAGAGCTTCATTTATCTGGGAACCTGACTCTTGATTTAAAGCTTATGATAAAAAGCACCCAAAGAAGAAGAAAGAACATCAGCAAAAAAAACCCTCAACTCTCGCCTGTTTTTGGAAATGGTTCAAGAGGGAACACACACAAACATAAGAGAAGGAGGGAGGGGGGAGGGAGAGAGAGGGGGAAGAGAGAGAGGGAGGGAAAGAGATAGATGAGAGAGAGAAAAGGGGAAAAAGAAAAATGAGAAAATGATGGAGGGAGAGAATGAGAAAGAGGAAAAAAACAAATGAGAGAAGAAGAGAAAGAGGGAGAGGAACACAAATGAGAGAGCTGGAGGGAGAGAATGAGAGGGAAAAGAGGGAAATGAGTGAGGAGGGGAGAGAAAAACGGAGGGAGCAAGAGGGGGAGGAAAAAAACGAGGGCGGGAGAGAGAGACCCATTTCCCACAGAAAACACTGGGAGCCACAAAACCTGGGTGGGCGTGGCTGGCGGGGAGTCATGTGAATGGGTGGGAATGACGTTGCGTCAGCCACGCTCACCCAGGTTTTGTGGCTCCCACTGTTTTCTGTGGGAAATGGGTTCAAATGACTCTTTGAATTTTAAGGTTGCAGACCCCTGGATTAGCCCTTGGGCCATATCGAAGTTCAGAGTTCCAGACACAAATTATTACTAAAATCTGATAAAAACAATTTAAAATAAAATTGGAATAAAGTACAATTTAAAATCATATTGGAATAAAATACAATAATTTAATATATAGATAAATAAAATATGATAAAATTATATTTCGGTATCACCCCTAAAATCTATCCCAATCAGTCCCACATATGCTGATCACTACAAGATAATGTACGACTACTACTGTTGAGAAATCTTGTCACTGGAATACATTTTTATTCCTATTTTAATTGGTAATTGTTTAATTACTACATTTCCATGTTTCGTTTGCTCTTCCTATTAGAAAAAGAGAGAAGGACATGTATATTTTCATGGACTTACATGTGTGTGTACATGTCATACAGTTTTGGTTTATTTTTTTGTTTTTGCCTGGGTAATCATTTTCCTTTTAAAAAAACATATACCGTATTTTTTGGACTATAAGACACACATTTTTGTCTCCCAAAAGGGGATGAAAATATCTGTGCGTCTTATAGACCGAATATTGCTGAAGCCCTGCTTACCCGCCAGCCATTTTTTGGCCTCCGCACACCCTGTTTTCGGGCCTTTTTTCGGCCTTTTTCAGACCTTTTTTTGGCCTGTTTTCGAGGCTTTGTGGCCTGTTTTGGGGGCTTTTTTGACCTGTCTTCAGGGCTTTTTTCAGCCCATTTTTTAGGCTTTTTTTGGCCCGTTTTTCCACTGAAATTGGTGCAAGTTTTCAGAAATTCAGTTTATAAAGTCCTTTTCCTTAATTGCAAAAAAAATTAAAGTATTTGAGTCTTCAAATATAAGGATTGTAATAATTTATTAAAAAATACATTTAGGATTTGAAATTAGAACCTTTACTCTTGTAGTAATTTAAATATAGATTGTATCACTTAATTCATTTTACAAATAAAATTGCATTATTCCTATTTGCAGCAGATCTACTGCATTTTGCGGGTTTTATTAAATAGAAAATAAACCACTTGCTTCTGCTTAATTTATTTCTTGTTTTTGCTTCTTCCTCTTGTCTATTCCTTCTCTTCCTTTCTCTAGCAGAATCACAGTATGCCTGCAGTAATTCTATATGGATATGAAATACACTGTGCTAATGACATTTTATGTTAGAAGTATGAAGTTTGGTCAAATATGCTTAAATGACTTTCAAATGAAAATATGAATTCAGATAACTTGACAGTTTGTATTTATAAGACATTGTCCCTACATATGTAAAGGTTGTAAGAGAGCTCTCTCTTCTGCCTGCCTGAAATGAAAAAAAAAATGATGGCTAGAAACTGAAATGGAGTATCTGAAACATGTTTTGATCCTAACATAGCCATAGGCAAATATGCTTTAATGAAAAATATAAAGACAGATAGAAGATAGAAATATAGAAAGATTTAATACAGATTATTGGACGTAATGTCATAGTTTAGATTCAGTATTAAAGAGCTGCCAACTATTTTAAGCTTATGCCTGCATTTATAGATGTTCATTGATTTTATGCTAGAATTTCAGAGGACAAGAAATATAGTGTGCATTTTGTTTTCTGTTCTACATGGCACGAGGAATTATTAGAATTCCTCAGTATCTTACAGGAAAATAGGAGGTGATATTTCTGTATTAGATTATATTCTTCCACCAAAATGAAATAACATCCTTTATAGCAAAGATTTCACTAGATTGGCAAGTCACAAGTAATTTTAGAGATAGAATTGTTTCTTAAGAGAGAAATTATTACAGATACCTTTGCTGTGAATATCAGAAAACAATGAGTTTTGACATCCAAAACAATTGCATTACTAAATTAATAATAGTAAATAAAAGCAACTATTGTTCTGCCTTAAGGGGAAAAAAGGAATGTATGCCATACTAAAATGCAGACATATTTATGTAATAAAGATTGCAAGACATTTTAAATACAGTTTTGTTCTTAGTATTTTATTATTTTTCTAAGGTTACCCGGAATTTAATTCTTTAAAACCAATTCTTTGCAGGTGCCATACTAGGCAGATCAGAAACACAGGAATGCATCTTCTACAATGCTAATTGGGAAAATGATAAGACAAATCGTAGTGGCATTGAACTGTGCTATGGTGACAAAGATAAAAGAAGACATTGCTTTGCAACATGGAAGAATATCTCTGGATCTATTGAAATTGTGAAAAAGGGTTGCTGGTTGGATGATATTAATTGTTATGACAGGCAAGCAAACATGACTATTTTCATATATTTTCTGTTTTGTAAAGTTTATTTTATGTACATTTTGTGAGGCTTTGTTGATAAATAATAGCCAAAACCACATTGGAGGATGTTTGTTTTTTTTTCCATAATAAGTAAAGATAGGGTAAAGGTCCATTTTTCCAAAGCTGCTTTTGATTAGATAATCAAATTGGAACAGACTAGTGCTGAGCTAATCTGGTGTGGAGAAAACTTCAGATCCACAGATCTGACTGATGAGACAGTCCCTGCATAACTGATCTAATTGCATGAACTGCATTGGTTGCAGCTAATGCAATACAGTATTAAATTTAGGCTGAAATGCTACCGGAAGTCATAACTTTAAATTGGGAGTGAACTGAAGCGTCAGTCATTTCTATATTTTATCTATACATTTCCTGCAGGCCTTTTGTCAAAGTGAAAAGCAAGAAGCTCAAATGTTAGATGTGTAGAAGACTTGTACTGTTATTTTAAGAGATGCTTCAGATTAGCATGATTAGCAACCACTTTATAAGAAGCAATAGGCAGTCTGCCGGTATCACTCTTTTGATGAAATGTGTGTGATTTGTGCTGCTTTTTATGTACTACCTTTTGTATTGTTCCCTTTCGTTATGGAAGCCAAATGAAAGTTTTATACACTTTTGCACAAAATTGTAATTACTCAGATATTCAAATGTAGATTCCAGAATGCCAACCTTTTAAATTCTGTATTAATTTACTCCTAGCAATTTTTGCAGGATTTTTAAAATATAATTGTACCATTTTAATATTTAACTGATTTTAATCTCTTTCAGAACTGACTGTATAGAAAAGAAAGATAGCCCTGAAGTGTTTTTCTGCTGCTGTGAGGGCAACATGTGCAATGAACATTTTTTCTACTTTCCAGAGATGGAGGTCACACAACGTATGTGATATAACTCTTCTTAAAAAGAGTCCTGCAGAGAAATTAGTTTAGAATTTAAAACCTATATTAAATATTGAACATGCTTATAGATAACATGTGTTTTTCTATTATCCTCATTGGATGATAATAATTGTAAATGAGGAAACATAGGAAAGGACCTGGAGACAGCAGCCTTGGTTAGATACAATACTAAACAATACCGGTAGTCCTTGACTTACAACCACACTTGGTATCAGAATTTCCATTGAAGGTCGGTCTGATCATAAATCAAGGCATCACATGACTGGACCCAACATCACAACTATTTTTACCATACTTGTTAAGGGAATCACCACTGTCATTAAACAAATCACATACTTGTTAAGCAAATCACACAGTTAAATGAATCTGTCTTTCACAGTTGAGTGCTTGTTGGAAGTCAGAGGTTGTGATCATATGACTGCAAGATGCTGCAACCATAATAAATTTGAGCTGGTTGCCAAGCACCCAAATAGCGATCATATAACTGCAGAGGTGGTGTGGTGGTCTTTAAGGATGGGGTGATAAGTCATTTTTTTTCTGAGCTTATCATAATTTTGAATCTGTCAGGCCCAAGCCCAAAGACCACACAGTGAAATCCAATCAAGTCCAATCTTTTATTTGCTTACACCTAGTGGACAGAAACTAAAGCTATAACTCACTTCTCTAATAGATATATCCTGAGAGATTCTAAGGTGTTGCTACTCTAAAAGTTATTCTCCTCCCCCACCCCCTACCCCATCTAGTTTGGGAATTTGCAGTCTCTTAATTTGGGCTTCTCCGGAATGTACTGCTGTGAAACCTCTGGGCTACCAAGATTCTCCTCCGTTGTCTCTCCAGATGTACATTCCATCATAGAAGTGTCATTAAATGAATGGTTGTAATACAAGGACCATATGAAATTGGATTAGATTGGAAAAAGCATTGCTGAATTACTATGATCTTAAATGCAAACCTAACATTTTAACATTTAAGCTTCGGATGTATCATAGATAACTTTAATGTATAGATAGCTTAAATATCCTCAATTTTTAAGAATTGCTTATATTTTCTGTGTTAATATTGAATTATAAGAAAACTTCTTCCCCCTGCAGCTACTTCCAATCCTGTGACAACTAAACCACCCCTGTTTAGTACATTACTTTACTCTCTTGGACCTATAATGGGAATAGCAGTGATTGTACTCTTTTCATTCTGGATGTACAGACATCACAAATTAGCATATCCTCCAGTACTTGTACCAACCCAAGTAAGTGCATTATTTTGAATGGAAGTAGATTTGTTTCTTTGTCAGATTTATATCCCATCTTTTTGTTAGGTTTCTCAAGTCAATATAGACTTGTTACTTTTGACGGTTGCTATTTGACCTTTTGAAGATTTTTGGAAAACTGTTGGCATATGATCTGAGAGTCTGTAGCTAGGGGAATAAATTAGTTGAAATTAGTTTTGTTTCTCTCTTCCACAATTCATAAAAAGATTGTCAGCATCCTACATCAGACATTTTGCAAAAGGCACAGCTTAAAGTAAATATTTTGAACTTTATGATTTGTACATGATATGTTTTAAAATTACTCATCTATGGTAACAGGATGTAAATTATACACATTAAATTTAGGAAAACTCTTGTTTTTCTCATTATTTGGAAAAATTATTTTGAAATAACAATTTTCGAGTATTCAGTTGTATTCTAGTTTTGTTCAGGTATCTAAATAATCAAAGCAATTCAGCCCTATCACCATTCAAATTATGTCAGGAAGAAAAAAGCCTTCATGCCTGTTGCTGCCCATGCATTGGTGTTATGTAAGTCAGTACCTTGCTATTGGAAGGAACTGTTTTGCATGTAGAGCTGTATGTTTCAAGGCTGTTTTTGGATGGACATTTGCACTATGAATGACTGTTTGCAGGAGATAATTGGCATTTGAATAATATTGCCAGATTCCATTGTAATTTGTTGGCTTTCTGCACTAGATCCTATTGTTTACAAAATCTAGGAATGACAGTCCTTGTTGAACTTGGCTATATTTCAAAATTATTTTAAGATTAATTTTATAAATATCCATAACTTATACAGAAGTGTATGTGCACACTTAATAAACATTCTCATACAAAATTTACTTTTAAAAAAATGTAAAGTGAAAGCCAAGAACATCAGTTGAGGAAAAGCACTAAGTTGTTAAAATATGAACTACTTGTACTGAAGTGAGATCAAAATAAGTTACTTTTATGTGGTGAAAATGTCAATACAATAATTTGAATTTGCACCACTTAATTTGTACTAGATTGGATTTTTAAATAATTATAAGAGAAGTCGTTTTACATTTTATAATTTATTTTAAATGGTCTTATGTACTTCAGTACATGAGTAAAAGTTTATAGAGCTAAATAAATTATATAAAAGATAGACTCATACTGTAGCTGTCTTAAATTCGCTTTCTTTCTCCCCCTTTCTCTGCTTGATTATTATTTTTTGATAAAGGTATATTTAAAATACAGATAAAGTACCTTTGGAAACCAGAAATATTTTGCTACATCTTTTAACATAACTAAATTATAAATTACATTTAAAACATTTAAATGTTGCATGCACTTTGAAGTAGTACTTTATCTTAGATTAATATAACAAGTAATGACAAGCAGAATGTTGGATTCCAAAGTCACAAGAGATGAAGGTCAATAAATATCTGATTTAATCCACTGCAAACCTTCCATGTCATGGTCCACACTACTTAAGGATCCCCTTGACTTTACAGAAAGGTATTTGCGTGCAACAGCAACTGCAGAGAGGTTTCAATATAATGAAAAGTGTGAAAAGTGCTACAACCAGTCATATTATATAAACCATTACAAGGAACTGTGTACAACACATGTGATCCTTTTCATAAATTCTTGTGTGTATATTCCATAATTGTAATTTTGGCATTACCATTTTTATCAGTACCATTATACATGAGTGTTTGTTAAAACTCAGTGGATTCAGAGTGCAATATAAAAGAGTTTGAGCAGAAAAATCATGATCTGACTAGACATGGAACTTCTAGTATAAACCTATGAATGTAGAGTATAAATCAGATTACCAACATATTTGCAGTAGATACAGACAGTGATACATAAATTTGATTACAAGGACATTTCTTCATGCTATAAGCAACCTGTAGCTGAAAAAATTCCCTTGAAATGCTCACTTTTATGAAGTTGAAAAAACTGATTTATTTAGAATAATCTGAATTATTTGTAAACATAGGTTTGTATAATCTCTAGAAAGAATATCCAAAATAATTTGTAATAAAAGACCAGTACAATTTAAAAAAGAAAAAGCAAAGTAAAACCGACATACCAGTAATGAAATCAAGTCTCGTGAGTGGAGCTTAATGCCTGTTGACTTCATGGACATACTTACATTATATTCTTGGCAACCTTCTAGAAACCCTTTGCCATTGGCTTATTTTGTTCTCCCCCCCCCCCCCCCGCCACATACACACACATACACATACTTTCCACTCTTTATGTTAGCCCTTAAATTTCCTTCTGATTTCCCAAGTATTAACCAGGTCTGAACTTCCTGAGTTTTTCAAGATCAAACAGGTCCTGCCACCTACCTTGGGAAATCAGTGTATTCAATATTAAAATATTTTGTAAAAATGAAGGGAGATAGGGCAGGCGAACCATTACATCTTTTTACCAAAATAATCCTATCTATATCCATAATAGTAACATCTACCCTGTTGTGAAACATAATGCAGAATCTTTGAAGTTATCTTTATATCCATGGAAGTAATTAAATAGCTGTCAGTACTAAATGCTACAAAGTGAACTGATTTGAGTCATATAGCGACTACAGTATGACCCAAGGCTGTACCCATTCAAAAAATAATAGAGAAATTGCTTATATAATTTTCATCCAAATGTTTTAGTGAGCAGCTCTAATTTAAATTGGTTCCTTATGCGCACAAAAATTGTCAAAAAGTTCTCCAACACGCTGATTGGAGAATCCAAAGCGAGGGTTATTCAACAGTCTAGCAGTCAGCACTGAGTGTATGTGTCTTTAAATTTCTTCAGGCACACCCCTTTTGCTCGTCAGGGCTCAGTTTTAATTCACTCAGTCAGCTAATCAGACGTGTTTCTATCTCTGGTGTCTAGACTATTAAATAATAATTTCACTTTGGATTCTCTTCATTTTGACTTCTTGGGCTGGAACTGACTTGGAATTGGATTTTGATTTTGTTTTGAAATATTGGCTTGGTGGAGTAAAGGGTGATTATTCACTTTCTTTCTCCAGCTTATAACATCTTAAGGGTAAGTTCTCCTGGGTTCCCAGCCTGACTACCCAGATAGATATAACTTATATCACAGAAGCTCTTCCTGGCAGAGGACACCTTCTGTTTAGTTTGGATTCTGTTGGTACAGGGGCAGCTACAGAGTCCCTGCCCTGCTCTCAGAGGCACACTCACGTTTTGGAGATTGGTGATTGCTGCTTGTGGAGTCCCTATCCTGCTCTCAGTGGCACATTTCCCCCAGAAGGTACCAGAATCGCGCCAGGGCTACTTTTGAGTATCTGCACGCAGTTTATTCCCTGTGGGGTGGCTGGACTGGGGGCTAGAGAGGCCGCCATTACCGCATGGTGCAATTTTGCTTTCAGGACCTTGTATTCTGCCCAGCAACTGTTTTGCTCACGAGCAGTTACTATTTCTGTGGTTTTTGATTGGCTGGGAGCTCTGCGAATGCACAGTTTCTTCCATTTTGCTAATCTGCCCGGTAACAAGGCCGTGGCTGTGCAGGAGGCTCCCCAGACTATTACATGCCGGTAACAGCGCTGCGGTGGCATGCTGCGCAATTAAACATGGTTTGCCAGCACAGGAACTGTGACTGAGCAGGACCACCACGCTACTGTTAAAGGGCCTGGAACAGTGGCTAGGTTTACAGGAGCTGCTCTAGCGCCCTCCAGTGCTCACAGGTGGTAATTATTTTAGTTTCTGATATTAGGTGGCTTTTTCCATTCTTTCCTTCTGAATGCAGTCCTATTCTGGGAACTGCCTGTTTGAGTTTATTGCTCTGCACAAGGTATCTCCCAGCCTGTGTTGCAAAAGAAAAAGTGGGGGGGAGACTGTTTAACGGAACCCCTATGTGATTCAGCCACTTTAAAAATTAAAATTAAAGATAAAAATATATAAATAAATAATTACCAATTTTTTTTAAAAAAAACCAAACAAAGAAGCAATCTATATGTGAAAGACATATAAGCTCATACACAGAATTAATAAATAGATACAGACCGGTATAAAGCTATGATACCTGGAAATGTTGCTTAACTCTCCCAAATATTTTTCCTCGTATCTTCAGCAATTGGAATGGCTGACAGTAAGCTCTCCTCTGTCTTGGAGCACAGCTCTGGACCTTCTGAGGCTCCAGCTTCTCCTGGGCCTACACAGAAAAAATCAAAGAAGCAGGCTAAGCACGAGGCTACCACAGTTGCAGCTTCTACAACGGGGAGTCACAAGTCCTCATCGGCTGCCTCCAAAGACGTCATAAGGCGCTGGAACGCCGATTTGAATTGGCTCAGTGACAGGCACAGTCATCTGCCACGCACAATGCCGCTCCAGATACCAGCCCTAAGACACTGCCTGTTTCACAGTCAGGGGTCATGGCGCCTGAGGACTTGGGTATCGTTTCCGTGACCGGTTCTCCTGTTCTTCTCGAGGTGGTGATTCCTCTTGCACGCCATGATGGCTCCGGTAGATTTGTCTTATCGTCGGCCTACTGCTCCACGTCCTCCTCCGGAGGCAACCTACACCCCCACGGCCGCAGGGCTCCACCCGGGGGGATCTTCACATGTCATGATTCCCTGTGATATTGAGAATCTCATTTCTCATACTATTTCTAAGACATTGGTGGCGAGCGCCCAACGACCTTTGGCATACAGGTCCAGACCAGCGGCTGCGGTCCCTACTCCGCCACCTCCAACGCCACCTCCTCTTCCACCTTCTCAAGTCTATCATTACGATGATAACACAGATCGTCACTCATCCCAGTTGGATTCGGCACAAGCTGCTGACTCCTCTCTGGAGGATGAGGAGACCCAAAGGGACATGGAGTTTTCCAATGATAAAGGCCTGCTCCCTGACAGGCCGGCCTTTACCGGCCTCTTCAGACCTTCTCTGTTTAAGTCTTTATTGCACAAGGCGAAGGCGGCTACCCACTTGGCTGTCTCGGAGGGTCTCTCGGATTCCTCAACAGCGCTGCAGCCGCACGAGTCTTTGTTCAATGTACCTAAGACTGAACATACCTACGTCCCGTGTCCTCAACTCTTCACGGAAGTAATGCAACGACCCTGGACTTTGACGTCCTCCTTGCCGGCTCCTACGGTCTTGACCGTAAGCTGTATTGTTCGGCTCCATGTCTCCAGGACGCCTTGGCGCTGCCCGTAGTTGATGCCCCGGCAGCAGTGACTTCGTCTTCATCGATTCTGACTCACAACATTGCTGATGGCCTCCGAACGGAGGACCGCAAGGCGGAGCACACCGTCCGCAAGACACACAACGCCGTGGCCTGGGCGGTCAGAGCTGCAACTTCGGCATCGTTCTTCAATAGGGTGACCCTCATTTGGTTGCACCAACTTCAGGAACGCTTGCCACCGGACAACACAAGAGTCCACCAGGATATTAATAAAATCGTTGCAGCCACGGAGTATTCGGCTGACGCTTCTCTTAACGCCGCCGAGTTCGCTTCTCATACCTTGGTCTCATTGGTGACTTCCAGGCGCCTGCTCTGGCTGAGGCACTGGAGGGGGGACATGAAATCAAAATGGCAACTCGCTTCAGCACCGTATAAGGGGACTCATCTCTTCGGGGAGGCATTGGACCCGATCCTCGTTGAGGATAAGGACAAGCGCAAGGTCATGCCTTCATCGTACCGTTGAGGCAAGCGCAAATTTACTTCATACAGCCAGCGGCAGCCCTTTCAGTCTGAGCCTGGGCCCAGCGGGTCCTTCCCCACGAGGCAGTACTCCCAAGGTTTCAACCGTACCTATGATAGATCCTCCTTTCGAGACCGTGGCAGACGCTCGTCTTCAGCTAAGCGTCCCTTCAGAAGCACGGAGGCCCGTGCCTTTCGGAGAGGGAAGTGACTATCTCTGCCATCTTCCCATTGGGGGCCGTCTTCAACACTTTGCGACCCAATGGGAATCTACGACGTCAGATGCTTGGGTCCTACAGACCGTCCGATTGGGGTTGACTTTGGAACTTCGCTTATGCCCCCACAACAGATGCGTCCAGTGCCCCGTGTCACCCAACCCATCCAAACGGCAACTGATGGAGGCGGAAATACAACATCTTATCGACATTTCTGCCATAGAGCCGGTTCCCACAGAACAACATGGGACCAGTTTCTATTCAATATTTTTCCTCGTTCCAAAACACTCCGGCGGCTCCCAGGGAATCCTGGACCTCAAGGAGCTGAACAAATACATAATCTACTATCAGTTCAAAATGCAGTCCCTGAAATCAATCTTGGGATGCGTTCGAATAGGGGATTGGATGACATCGGTAGACCTCACAGAAGCATACCTGCACATCCCGATTCGGCGGTCCCAATGTCATTTCCTCCGTTTCTTCTGCAACAACCGTCATTTCCAATACAGGGCAGTGCCTTTCGGACTCTCATCCGCTCCCAGGAAGTTTATAAAAATCCTGTCAGCAGTAGCTGCACTTCTGAGGCAGGAACCTATCAGGATACTTTGTTATCTGGACGATGTTCTCATCCTTTCATCCTCGAGTCACTGCCTCCGACGACATGACTTTTCCCTCAACCTGCAAAAAAACCATTTACGCCCCACTACCAGCATTCTGCACCTGGGCGCTGTAATAGATTCCATCAAGGGGCAAGTTTTTCTGTCTCCGGAACGCTGCCTCAGCATCCGGTCGCTGGTCTCTCAAGTTTTATCTCGTCTGCTAGGGAAGATGATCTCATGCATCTCCATTGTCCTGTGGGCCCGCTTCCATGGACGTCAGCCTCAATGGTTCATGCTCCCGTAACAGCGCTCCCACCGCGGCAACTCCACCGCTCGAGTGAGGATTCCGGCGGAGGTTCGCAGGTCCCTTCGCTGGTGGACTTCGCCGGCCCTGTCAAGGGACTGCGTCTTCCTGGAACCACATCATCTCATGGTGACGACCGATGCCAGTCTGTCAGGTTGAGGCGCTCACATGGGCTCCCTGGTCACTCAGGGCAGCTGGTCCCCAGCGGAGAGCCAGAACGAGATCAACTGGCTGGAACTCTGCGTGGTTCGCCTCGCTCTCCTTCAATTTCAATTGGTGAGAGCCACCACGTGTTGGTCAGGACGGACAATGTGACCACGATGGCACATGTAAACCGCGAAGGGGCCACACGCTCGAGACCATTGATGGACGAGGGTTCTCAACTGTTGATGTGGGCGGAGTCTCATCTACTCTCCCTCTGAGTGCAGCACATCTGGATGACGAACGTGACCGCGGATTGGCTGAGCAGGACGCAGATCGACAACTCAGAGTGGCGTCTTCACCCGGACATTTTCCGCGAGCTGGCTCGCCGCTTCAGGTCTCCTGTACTCGACCTGTTCGCACGAAGGGACAACACACAGCTTCCCCAGTTCTTTGCTCGTTACCCCTGCCCACAAGCAGAAAGGATTGATGCTCTCGCTATTCCCTGGTCTCTGGGGTTGCTATACGCGTTTCCCCTGACACCGCTCATTCCGCGTCTCGTCCACAAGATCCTGACAGAGAGTGGAAGTGTTACTCATCGCTCCACACTGGCCGAGGAGGGCTTGGTACGTGGATCTTCTGAACCTATCTATAACCCCTCCTTGGTGCATCCCGGAGAACAGGATCTCTCTCAGTCAGGGGGTCATACTGCACCCAGAGCCTCAATGGCTGCAATTGACCACCTGGCACTTGAGAGGATTCTCCTAGGACGAGACAACATCTCTGGGAAGGCCACCTTGACTATTCAGGTGTCCAGGCATCCGTCCACGTGCCTGGTCTTCCTTCTGCGCTTGATGCTCCCGGTCTCACATGGACCCTACCTCCGCTTCTGTTCCCTAGGTGTTGGACTTCCTGCAGGATGGCCTGGACAAAGGTCTTGTCCCGAACATACTCCGTCATCAAGTGGCGGCCCTATCTACAATTTTGTCGGCTAAGAACGATCTTCCTCTTTCACACAATGCGAAAATACGAGGGTTTTTGCGTGGTTTGGTGAACCTGAGACCTCCGGTAATTCACCGTTACCTGACATGGGACCTGTCTCTGGTCCTCCAGGTACTGACGCAACGGTCCCTTCGAACCGTTAGATTCCATCAGTTTGCGGTTCCTCACCTTGAAAATTGTTTTCTTGGTCGCAATTACCTCAGCCCGTCGCATTTCCGATCTGGCCGCCCTCTCAGTCTGGGAGGATCTCTGTGTTTTCTTCCCCAACAGGGTGGTTCTTTGGCTGGATCCGTCGTTCCTACCAAAAGTAATCTCCCTTTACCACCATGGACAAGAGTTGATTCTTCCGGACTTTTGTCCAAACCCAAGGCGACCGCAGGAGGCCCAATGGCACACTCTTGATGTCCGTAGGTCCTTACACTGGTACATCCGTAGGACTCAGCACTTCCGTAAGTCAGAGGCGCTGTTTGTTTCCTTTTTACTGGCAACGATGGGTCGGAAGGTTTCCTCATCCACCATTGGGAGATGGCTGAAAGCTTGTATCTCCAAGGCATACATGCTTCAGAAGAAACTGGTTCCGGGTAAGATCTTTCCTCACTCTACGCGGAGTACGGCCACCACGGTGGCCTGGGCGAATCAGGCCTCTGTCGAGGACATCTGCAAGGCAGCCACATGGTCCTCGTTGAACACCTTCATACGCCATTACAAGGTTGATTCGTACGCCTCGGCAGATGCTGCGTTCGGACGACGAGTTCTACGATCAGTGTACTCCACTTCAGACACGCGTGCGCAGCCTGCCACCCTCCCTGACTAAAACTTGCTTGGGCATATCCCTCACTTTGGATTCTCCAATCAGCGGGTTGGAGAATGGACGTTGCTTACCTGAACATCCCTTCTCGACGCGCTGATGGAGAATCCAACCCGCCTGGTCAGGCTGCTAGGACTTGGATCTTCTTCCGTCTTCTACTGTTTCTTTGTGAACAAAAACAGCCCTGACAAGCAAAAGGGGCGTGTCTGAAGAAATTTAAAGACACGTACACTCAGTGCTGATTGCTAGACTGTTGAATAACCCTCACTTTGGATTCTCCATCAGCGCGTCGAGAAGGGACGTTCAGGTAAGCAACGTCCATTTCATCATTTTCCTGGTTCCTTTTTCTTTTATAAAGTAAAAATTAGCTTATCAGTTACTATTTTTTACTACTTTGAAAATATAATTAAACTAAGCAGAAATATACCTTTGCTATATTATGTGATTATAGATATATACACACATACATACACACCTTATTAAGCTGTTTTTTATGAATCAAATAGTTTCAGAGGATGCAATTTGAAAAATAAAACTTGTCAGTTAAAATTAAACTTTTCATTTAAACAACTATAGAACACTAGGCATTTCTTGTACCTGACAGAAGAGGAATAATGAGTTCAAGCATAGGAGCCATTGCCCATCTTCTGTCCCATGTATATAAATGCAGCTTTTTGTCTTTGTCAATTACTAGTCAGTGAATAAAAAAGTTAAAAACCTAAGTGGGCTAGCAACTAGGGTTTATTTCTGAGAGTGATATGTTTCATGTTCTTTTAAATGTGACTGAGCTTGTTTCCTAGTTTGTATTTCTGGAAACAAATTATCGTAAATGGTTCATGGTTATAATTAAAATAGTAATGGTAAAATTAACTTGGTTCATTTAGTGTTAAGCAATAAGTATTTGGCCATCTTCATGTCACAAGGTATTTCTTGTTACAATGATTTGGAAAGGACACCCTTCCTATTATTTCTGTAGCAGAGAAGTTGTGAGTTGTATTGCTTTGATCAAGGAAAGAGAATAATACTGTCTATCAAGCAACTCATTTGCTATATGAAAAAAGAAGGGCACCTTAAACGTGCTCCATATTCTGATCCACCCAGTTTTATCTACCAAAATTTGATAATTTGATAATTTTTTTTCTACATGTTCTATTTGCAGTCAGTCCTATCTGAAATTAAGCTGAGGATTAAGACATTTTCAGTTTATTTAAATCTTCTAAAATCCCAATTCCTGCCCAACAATATTTTAAGTTGCCACTTTTGTCTTATTAATTTAAAGCATAATTTCCATTTATTGTTCTTAGTATGTTGCAATATGAATTTATTAGAAATACTATTTCTGTGAAACCTTCTTACAATTTTCTCATATTATGCTGTCAGATATTCCACTTTCTCATTTTTCCAAATTGTGGCATTAACTCTTCTGTCATCATCCTGCTCTCAGGCTTGTTAAATGAATTGCCATTTCTCCTGCAAGCATATCTCTTCCAACAAATACATTATTGCCAGTGCTGTGAATTCTTTTATCCAAAGAACTCCACATAAGAAAGACATTTTCATGGTAGAACTGTTTTAAGAATTATTTTTATAGTAGATTATATAGTTTTATTACAAATTTATTGTCAACCTTAATTCAGCATACTTATTTGGTTTATTTGAACTAATTTGGTTGTGATCATTGTCCTTCACAAACAATTAGCATAGGTTAATATATTACTAATATTTAGAAAGAATATATATAGACTTTAAAACCAGTGGATTGCATAGCAGTATCTGATTAGCTCCTCAAAAATGGTACCATCACACTGAAGTTTGCAAGGAATTCATTGAAAAATAGTATCTTTCAATTTAAAAGTCTAATTATTGTAGTGCTGAACAACTTTTTTATTGCCAGATTAGATGAATTCAGTATTTCTTTATCATCCTTTTGTATTTGGAGCAGTTGGCACAATTACTCGGTTTCTATTTAATTTTACACCTATATTTGGAAAGCCATATTTTATTAGACATATTCACACAAATGCAAATCCTTTACTCCACTGAATTTTTGTAATTTATGTCAGATGTTCCTGACATCAAGAAGTTGATAAGCACTGGAAATAATTTCTTTTCACTTTGAATGAAATCTTACATGCTGGGCTGCTAAGTACTACCTTATGTTTTACTGTATAATCAGGCTATGAAACTCCTTTGAAAGGGGATCAAAACTCCTCTTCAAATTATCAAAACCAGTGCATTAGAAACTGCCCCTGCCCAATATAGCCTGGTGTAACTATTTCACTTTGCAAATCGGCAGGCATATGTGAATAAAGCTTGGTGGGAATAGCTTTCAAAGCAGCCATGCAAAGCAGACAAAAGCTGTGGTCACATAAGATTCAAAGTCCTTTGAATGCAGTGCAGTGCATTGCCAACTTCTATTTCTGAAGAATTTGCACAGACTTTGCTGTCAGGACAGTTTATTATATGGTTAACATTGTTTCGGTTATTTATGTGATCCCATTACCAATATGAATCATTAGGAAAAAAATTGACTTATTTTTATCCAGATGTTTGCACATGTGAAGTAAAGGAGGATTTCTTTCTCTCATTTTGTATATTTTTCCTCATCAGAGACTCTGCCTTTATAAAGCTGAAGATTTCTGATTTTGCACAGTTAGTGTTAATATAATGGATTAAGGAAACTCCTCATTCTGAGTGACCTGCTGGCTGTCTGGTTGGACCTTTAAATATTTTTTTATTTGGGAGGAGGAGATTCAAGAGAAGAGAATATCAGGAGTTGTTTATTAGCATCTTGGAAGAATAGAAACTACAGTAGTAAGGTTGACAGGGAATGTTTATCATATGAGTGATGATTTTCCCACCCCATCCCCTTATCTTAATTTCTGCTCAGTGAGGCACACATGATTGGGAAGTAATTCTGCATCTGTTCCAGTTATCTATATTTTTGTTTGCTTTGAGTATTTGCGGATCAGTAAACACTGGATTTTAAACACAGATCTCTGCCTTATGCAACTTGCTGTATCTTTTTTTTTTTTAATTTGATTTATATGCTGCCCTTCTCCGGAGACTCAGGGTGGCTTACAATGCGCTAAGCAATAGCCTTCATACTTTTGTATATTTATACAAAGTCAGCTTATTGCCCCCACAAACTGGGTCCTCAATTTACCTACCTTAGAAAGGATGGAAGGCTGAGTCAACCTTGAGCCTTGGTGAGATTCGAACCTGCAATAATTGCAGCCAGCTGATGTTAATAACAGGGCTTTAGACCACTGTACTATCCAAGGCTCTCTAAACTCTTCTTTCAAATACTTACTGCTTTTATTAAAATAAAAATCCTTCTTTCTTGATGACTACCTTGTTGATTTAAAAGGAAAATCTGGAGGCATTTTTAAGAGGAAGGGAAGGGAGATTTTCTGTTTAGCCCATCCCAATTCCTGGTAAATGGGACAGGTCTCTATTCTAGAAAAGGTGGTGGCCGCAGCATAATTACTTGCCTGAGTACTTTTCATCTGGGAAAGAACTTAGGTAGAGGGGTTGTGAGGGTACAATCACAGACTGGTATGAATGTTGATGAAAGAAATCTCTCCTCCCAATCCTGCCTCCTTGTGTTTTCTTTTTGCTATTGGTTTTTAGTGAATTTTATATTAGTTTATAAAGCATTTCCCCCAATATATTAGTAAATAATTTTGCATATTCTAATAAGGTTTGCCTCCACTTTTAAAAAATAAAAAAATTGAGGTGTTTCATCAGTGTTAAAATAAAAGTTAAATTAAATGTTAATTTATATACTGATATTTCCAAATGAAAGCAGCTGATTAAAAGGAAGGAAGGGTGATATTTCTAGAATTAATTAGCTACCAAAAATATTACTGAAAAATGAACTATGTTTAGCAAGTTTAATGGTTAAATGAAATAAGATTAAGATGAGGGTAATGTGTTTTGTTTCACTGTTATGCTTTGTAGTTTGTAGATTAGATGATGCAACACTGCCCCCTTGTGTAATATACCAACTTATATTTTATGCACAGTTACTTTGTTTAAAACATAACCAATATCTTAATAACTAAATTACTACATTTCTCTGTGCCTTCTAACTACTTATATTATACTTATTGAAATCAGTTTTTGAAAGCTTTTGTACTGTTTTGAGCATTTGGTTACAAAACATTTAATGTTCAAATAAGACAGTTATAGGTATAATAAACACTATCGCTATCTTTTATTGTCAAAAAAGGTCAATGAAGTACACATTTGAGAATCTAATGCATGCTGAATTTTATAATTTAGTTACTGATGACACTCACTCTTCCTAAGATGCACTTGTATCTGCTTTGTATTATATGAAATAATTCCCTTTTGCCTGTGTGTATGTGTTTTTTTACAAGCATGCCTTTCATATAATGATAGAGGTAAGATGCACCGTTTTATTTATAGTCATACATTTGTGGAGTTACAAACTACCTATAAGAGTAACATTTGGAAAAGATGTTTATTTGTATCCAAAAGTATTTGATTCTTTGTTTATTGGATTTTCTACAGTACAACATGTCAGCATCAAAAACAATTTGATAGCCTATTATAGCAAACATTGTGATATTCCATTAGCTTGAGTGGAAAAATTTAATAAAAATTTAATTTAAGTGCCTAGTGTATTCATGTGATACTGGACTTCATATAAACAAATTGACATAAAAACCTCTCATAACAATCATGGGATGTCTGTTAAGATGAAGAATCGGCATATGCAAGAGAAAAATGTTTTACATTTTGTTTTGGAAATTTGAATGATAAAGGTTTTTACATCCATTTATTTTTTGTTTTTTCAAAATCAGTTCTCTCTGTCTCAAAATATAATGCCATTTGTAAGCTTCAGAGAGTTACATCATGCACAATTAAGGACTGAGGCTTCAGTTTGGTGACATTACTAACATTTGCTCTAAAAGGGGGCAGACTCACATTAAGATGACATCTGAAGAGTCATTTAACGACCTGATGGAGTTGGGTGAGGGATCTCATCCCCACAGCACTAAGGGGCGAGGCTCCAAACGCAGCCATCATAAAGCAAAGAGGGGAGCAAGGAGGCAGCGGCCAAAATAAAGGCCAAGGCCGTATCTCTTGGGAGACCATCTAAGGCTCAGGAAAAGGCTAAAAAGCAGCTGCAAAAGGCTTTAGAGAAACAGAGAAGGGAGCAAAGGCGGCCGAGAAGCGCAAACACCTCTGCCCCCAAGGGGAGGTGGAGAACAGAACAGGCCTTGCACAGCAGGTGGCAGAACCGGCTTTGGATCAGGATTTGTTGGTGGAGCCAGGCCCTTTCACTAGTATTAGGGCCTCACTTTCGTTATCCCCATTGCTGTCAGGTGCCGAGGCATACATACAGGGGAACTACAGTTTCCCCTGCAGTCTCTATTACTCCAGTGGAGGCGGTGGAACACCAATCCAGGGGCGGAGACACTTATACGCCGGATATGGTCCAGAAATGGATCTCGGAGGCAGTACTACGTGGCTTTGAAGCCGGCAGACAACAGCATAGACAGTATTACGGGCGGAGGCACCAACTCTGGGTACCTACCAGGCACTTTCAGCGCAGAGGGAGATGCTGTCTCAGCAGAGCGCTGCTTCTTCTTCCTCTTCGGGTCCTCTGGGACCAACGACACTCTATCCTTTGATGAAGGACAATTAGATCAGGAGCTGTCGGATGAGGAGGGCCTATTACCAGACCAACCTGTTTTCAAGGGGTTGTTCCGCCCCCACTTGTTCAAGGCCCTAGTATTCAAAGTGAAGGCCTCAACTAAGTTAGGCACAGCAGACACGAGGACAGTGGGGTCTATGACAGAACAGGATCCAGCTGAGCTGCTCTTTTCAGAGATGGCCACGGAGACAGACGCAATTCCAGCGCCTCCGTTATTTTTGGACATGATCCAGAGGCAGTGGGCTACCCCAGAGGCGCATCCAAACACGACTTCATATGAACAAAAGTAACTTGTAACTTGTACACTTACAACTTATAACTGAGGCCAGTTCATCATAGTTCACTTCACTCTGTTTACATCCTATAGATGCTTTAGTATTCATAAAAGTAGATGAAGTAGTGACGACCAGGAAATATCACACATAAGTACCTTTAAGGTACCAATCAGCATTGCCATAATAGATGACTTTAAACCTTTCTTGTAATGCTTATAATAAATAAATGCCAATAGTTCTTAAATACAAAAAATAAGGGATGTGGTGGCTCAGTGGCTAAGACGCTGAGCTTGTAGATCAAAAGGTCAGCAGTTCAGTGGTTCGAATCCTGAGTGCCACATAATGGGATGAGCTCCCGTTACTTGTCCCAGCTTCTGCCAACTTAGCAGTTTGAAAGCACGTAAAAATGCAAGTAGAAAAATAAGGACCACCTTTGGTGGGAAGGTTGACTTTGAAATGGAGATGAGCACCACCCCCTAGAGTCGGGAACAACTAGCACATATGTGCCAGGGGAACCTTTACCTTTACCTTTACCTTTTTAACTACAAAAACTGATTTCCCCATCTTTCAAATGATATTGGGTCAATAGCTGGGTTGATAAAGTAGGAATGGATCCTCAGGAATTCTGTATGTGCGCAAGAAATAACCACAGTTGCATGAAGCATATAGATTTCCTATATAAGAATGATAATTCCATTAAAAATTGAGTATTTTAATAACATTTGTTTACAGTTCATTTAGGTATTTTTCATAAAATTTTAGTAGATATATGTTGCAAAAACTATTCTATTGACCATATGTAGAGATTAAAGATAGTGGATTAGTTTCAAGAAATTTAATTCCTTCCATATTTTGTATGCATGCCTTTATTTGGAACCATACAATTTAAGTGTTAGTTTTATTCATTTTATTTTTGCTGAGGAAGAATTGAAAATTAATTTAAAAATTGTGAGACATTAACATTTTTGTTTGCATTCTGTTTTGTTGATATAATTTGCTTTCTAAATTGTTGTCTTTGAATTGGTGAATGAGATTATACTAAAAAAAATGAACTTTTGTTGACTGTTATTATTTTTAGGACCCTGGACCACCACCTCCATCACCATTGATGGGCCTAAAGCCATTGCAGTTACTAGAGATCAGAGCGAGAGGAAGATTTGGTTGTGTCTGGAAAGCTCAGTTGTTAAATGAATACGTTGCTGTGAAAATATTCCCAGTGCAGGTATACGAACAACCAAATATTGTACTATGAAATGTTAGAATGTTTTTAAAAATACTGTTATAACAAGGAAATCAGGTGATATCTCAAAATATGTCTAAATCTCATATGACTGCTTAATAAAACATTCCAGTGGTTTTGAGACTAAGTAAAATGTGAAAGGAAATAAAGGATATTGTTAATGATCCAGTGAGACCATCCTGATGGGTGAAGAAATAATTCCATTTGTAATAACAGGCTTGGGATTTAAATACTAATAAAAATCAGAGGGAATCATCTTATCAAAATATGTTCAAATCAGATAATTTATTTACAATCTCAGATCAATAAAGGTAGTCCTCACTTACCAACTATTCTATTTAGCGATTGTTTGAAATTATGATGGTGCTGAAAAAATAACTTTATGGCCCATTTACAACTTTTGCAACATCCCCAAGTCTCGTGATTGCCATTACAGCCATTACATTGTCCTGTGCCTGACCTGTGATTGGTTTTTTCCCCCTTTCTTTCTCCCCCTGTGGAGCAGAGAGGTCCATAATTAAAAACTATAAGAAGAAATAATTATAATCTTTATTTAAACACATTGCTATTTCTGTTTATGAATTATGTGCCAGCTATTTACCAGCAGCATGAAAAACATTCTAGAATCTGGGGGAAAATAACCAGATAAAGAAAAAGAAAATTGCTGATTTAATTCTGTCTTATTGTCAGATGAACTTAATTGAATTGTTAACCTCACTTCATTGTCTATATTTATGATGAAGCAAATCAGGAAAAATCCTTACCATTATTCCAGAGAACTTGCTTGCGAAATATTATTAGTTGTTGATCTAAGAGAATTATCTAAACTTGTCTGGCCTCAATTTAATAATCTGTTTGACAGAATTTCTGAAGATTTGTGCACAGTTCAGAAATTGCTAGAAGCAAGAGTTCTCTGTTTATGTGAATTTGCCAAACCAAACCAAGACTTGTGTATTCTACATCTTTTTTTTTTTGGCCATCACCCCATGCATTTGGGCAAATTTCATAGCATATCAGATATGATTTTGATTATTTGAAATAATTTTGAATATGTAGACAATTTAATATTTTTAAAAAATATATTAATATGATTGTTTTTGTTCCAGGATAAAGAATCATGGCAAAATGAATATGAAATATACAGCTTACCAGGAATGAAGCATGAAAATATACTACAGTTCATTGGTGCTGAGAAACGAGGCACTAGTATTGATGTTGACTTGTGGCTAATAACAGCGTTTCATGAAAAGGTGATGACTTAACTGTGATAATTCATGTGATAACTGTTAGAACTTTTCATTGTATACAAATAGAATATTTTCCAAGGGAAGTAGATTTTGAGGCAAATTTTTAAGCGTGTGAAAACGTTACTAGATTTATTTTTAAGATCAATATTAAATTTTAAAGGGGAAGAATTCAACACAAGGCAGTGATTTCAGACCATTTTTCATAGTATGGATGGGAGTAATTTGCCTTCCAGAGGTCGTCTTCTTCCATGTCCTCCTGTAAAACTTTTTTGGGTAGGGAGGGAAGAAAATCAAGAACAAGAAAAAATTGCCATTGTCTGTTATGATGGCACAGGTAACCTGTAGTCCTGTAGTCCCAAACTCCTCAAACATTGTCCTCCCATATGTTTAAAAGGATACCAACTGAATTATTTCTATCATGGTAATGAAATATTACTTTGAATTCTTTTTTTTAATTAATATTGATGTTGTGTGAAATCTATCCTTGTATTTTCATTCTTCCCCTCCAAGCTCAGATCACAGAAACATTTCAATAAAATTTGGATATCCCAGGTTCTAGAATAGCAAATGGGATATTCTCTCCACAGCACGTGTTTTCTCTATTTTGGCTGTGTAACAAAGTATATTCCTAGTTCTAAAATGTTAGTTAAATATGACATGTAACTTTACTGATACAATGTAAAGTGAAAAATATTATTTATAAATAAAAATTATTATTTATTGTTTAGGGTTCACTTACTGACTTCCTGAAGGCTAATGTAGTTTCATGGAATGAACTCTGTCATATAGCTGAAACTATGGCAAGAGGTTTGGCCTATCTGCATGAAGACATCCCTGGTTTAAAAGAAGGGCATAAACCAGCTATATCCCACAGGTACCCCCAATCACCCTCACCCCCTCTCGCCTGTGTGTGTGTGTATGTGTCTATCTGTCTGTCTATCAGTCATCTGATCTTTACAATAGTATACAATAGTAGCTCTGGTTTTAATCGTTTTCCCAAGTACAGTAGTCATCCCATGCTCTTTTGGACTCTTTTCCAGTCCTCCAGGGCAGCCTTTTAGGTACTTGCAAGGTAGAAGAGTTGGGAGCAGTCTTGTCAAAACCAGAGCTCTGTTATATTGCAACCCAGTGTGGATGCAACCCAGTTTGTAGAAGGAAGAACAAGTAATTAGTGATCAGAATGCAAATAAAATTTTCTACTCCTGTTTCCTTCTCCACAGAGCATTTTGGAGAAGGGCATTTTGCACCCTATTGTTATTTTATAAGAGGCAGCATTAGAGGTTCAAATTACATGTCTAATTAGGCAAGTCTTTTTAGTTAGTCTTTTGCATCTTTTCCTCCATTTCCTAAGCTAAGCGCTCTGATTGTGTTGTATATCTGTGTGAATGGTAATGGTCATTGGTTTAATTGTAAACAGTAGCTACTGTATGTCCAGTTACCAAGCCAAAATTTCTTCATCTCTGCAGCTATAATCAAAGAATAAATTATATTATCAGTTAAATATGACCAAATGTTATTCTGATCCCTTTTAAATATGGTAGTTTTCAATTATGTACTTCATTTTTTTCAAGGGACATCAAGAGCAAAAATGTGTTATTGAAAAATAATCTTACGGCATGTATCGCTGATTTTGGACTTGCTTTAAAATTTGAGGCTGGGAAGTCAGCTGGTGATACCCATGGTCAGGTAAGTTTAAACAAAAATAAAAATTAAGATACTTTATTTTATTATATACTTTGCAATATTTTTCCTTGTCATTATAATACTGAAAGCACTTTTGTAAATGGCTAGTAGCAGATCATCGTCTCATAGTCTCATGAGACGTTGCTAATAATTTTCACTCTTTTTAGTTCCTTGGCCATTTCAAAATAATGAAAGCTATTGAAACGATTTGTATCAAGAGATTTGTAATGCTTTTTTTAATAGGTAATGTTCCAAAGGCTACCTACTTCTTTAAGAAATATTGTTCAGTGTATTTTTGGTTTTGATAGCAAGCTGTTCCAAAATAAATTATAGGACTCCAAATTCTTAAGTACCAAGGGATTTTGACGTTGTTACTCATTATTTCTCTAGAATGTATAGTGAGATCTAATTAGTTTGAATTTGCATGTTTGTAAGCCTAATGATTATTCTTATTTTCAAGGTTGGTACCCGAAGATACATGGCTCCTGAAGTATTAGAAGGTGCTATAAACTTCCAGCGAGATGCATTTTTGAGAATAGACATGTATGCAATGGGATTAGTTCTGTGGGAATTGGCATCACGATGTACAGCATCAGATGGTAAGCAGTTGACACTGACAGTGTAAGGCCTGTAATGGCCACTATGTAGGACATATAGGCAGAAGACTAGTGGAGCACATCCAAGAACACCAACTAGCAGTCAAATGTCTTTAATTTCACAACACAGAGACATACTCAATCACGGTTTCAACTGGGAAACTGTTAGCATCTTAGACCAAGCCAAATCCAGAAACATTGGGAATTTCTAGAAGCTTGGCATTCAGATAGCTCAGCCACACCAATAGACACATAGAAAAAAACCATATTTACACACCAAAAGAGACAATGAAAAACTTAAGAAAGAAATCAGTTCACCGCATATCGCTTTGCTAGCTCTCCATACCGTGTGTCCTTCACTGCAGACTTCTTCCAGAATATCCCTTACCAGAACTATGCTGGGTAATTATATATGCACAGCCTTCCATGTTCATTCAACTTTATAGATGGCATTTTATACCCAGACAAATGCAGCTTTTGGAAGATGAGTCGTCTCTCATCACTTGCAATGATCACAATATCCTTTAAGTAAAAAGCTTCCTGGTCATCTATGTGTGAATCACAGAAAACATGATTCCTTATTTTACCTGTATTTGCAGCTATTCAAGTAATCTGTTAATTCATCCAACCAGTCTCCTCATTGTGCTTACTCTTGGATGGCCTTATCAATCCCTTTAGATCTCATGTAGTAGTCTTAGGAACTATAACGGTTCAGGAGCCAGACCTGATAGCCAGATGATATGTATGGGACAAGTGTCTGAGCAAATATTTAGGTTTGAATTTTTTTGAAAAATTCACAGCTATGAAAAATGAATTCACAGATGGCTATTTCAAGAATTGTAATTACAATTAAGTTCATTCTTCTAATACTTTGAATAACTTACTGCGCTGAATATTTATGCTAGTTTTGTCAGACTTCATCATACTTTCAAAAAGCAATTGCTTTATACAGATCTGTTATTGTACAACCATTGAAGGTTGCATTGGGCCTTGGAAACTATGCTTTAGAAGCCTAGATCTGACTTACAGGGAAAAAAATAAAATACGCTAGATGTGTCCCATTATCTGACTCTTGATCAATATAATCAATTTGGACAGTCATAAACCAGTTATCAGATTTCATTCTAATCTCTTAACCTGATCAGCATGAAACTAGAAGTTAACAGAATTTATGTAATGTATTACTATTATTTCCTACAATTCAGGACCCGTGGATGAGTATATGTTGCCTTTTGAGGAAGAAGTGGGTCAGCATCCTTCTCTGGAAGATATGCAGGAAGTTGTGGTACATAAAAAGAAGAGGCCTGTTCTGAGAGAGTGTTGGCAGAAACACGCTGTAAGTAACAAATAATGTTGCCAGTTCAGGTAGTCCTCAACTTAAAACAGTTCATTTAGTGACCATTCAAAGTTACAATGTTGTTGAAAAAAGTGACTTATGACTGTTGTTCACACTTATAATCGCTGCAGTATCCTCATAGTCACATGATCAAAATTCAGATGCTTGGCATCTGACTCATATTTATGACGGTTGCAATGTCCCAGGATCACCTTTTGTGACCTCCTTATAAGCAAAGTCAGTGGGGAAGCCAGATTCACTTAACAACCATGTTATTAATTTAACAACTGCAGTGATTCATTTAACAACTGTTGCACAAAAGGTCGTAAAATGAGGCAAAATTCACAAATATTTCACTTAGAAGCAAAAAATCTGGGCTGAATTGTTGTTCTAAGTCGAGAACTACCTCTACTGAAACTTTTCTTCAGAAGATAAAACTTTTTTAACTTATAAAAATACATTTAAAATCCAATGGAGAAATTGAACTTCAGTATCATGCTGTTTAAAAATATTATGTTTTAAAAATTTTAATATAATCCAGCAAGCCTATCTGCACTTCAGTCTTACATGGGTAGGAAGAATTGAAATTGGGGAAAGCTGCTTCCTTCTATGATATGGCAAACTACAAAAAGTGTGAAGAGGGGCCTTTTATGTATAACCCTCCCCTATTTCTCCCAGTGGTTTGTGTTACCTCTCCCCATTAATTCCTGTAGCTTTGCTACCAGTGAGAGGTACTTTGGCAGAATGGGAGGTGATTCAATCTTGTGGGTCCAAGAATACTTCCATTCTGATCCCAAAAGAGATTCTTTTTGCATTCATTCTTTGGAACAAGACCACGAAGAAGCAAAGCTATGGAATTTTCTAGAATGGTGATTCTGTTACCTTAAGGCAGGCATGTCAAACTGGTGGCCGTGAGCCAGATGTGTCACATGCAGGCCACGCCCCGCCCCCCCCCCCCCCCCCCCCCCCCCCCCCCCAGCTCCACAAAGGGAAAAAATGTTGCAATATGGCAACATGGCACCACAAGTTTGACACTCATGCTCTAAGCTAACCTTTTGAATTATGGGAAGATCTGCCTTTCAGTGCATCTTCATTAAAATAATGAATAGAATATTGCCATAGGTAACTTAAAATTCTTTTTTTACTTCAATATAATTGCTTTTTCTCAGATGCTGTTCTATAAAAGAGGAAAACTCAGCAGCTGAATTCTCTTAAGAGCAGTTGGAATTGCAGAGATCAAAGTACAAAAAAAGTCTAAACGAAGTTCCAAATATTGGAAATAATATTCTCATTTAGAATTTTATTTTACTATTTAGCAAAAAGTTAATATATATTTGCAGTCACTAAATGTAAGAGGGGCTGTTTAATATTAATATTAATCCGGTTTAATATGCTGTGTAAAAATATAGATTAATATGTTATCATGTGACACATTTCTATGTACTTCATTGTTAAGTTTGAACATAGATTCTATCAATAGCAATTACGTTCTGAAGAGAATTTTGATTCATATTATTCTCTAGTCTACACCTAGGAAAAATATCCTAATTTAACTTTCATTCTTCCAGTTTCACTTCAGATATTTGCATAACGTAATAGAATTGATATGCCCTAAAAATCACAAGACTGTTGAAAACAGAATTTTTTCATATGTAGTGAACTCTGGTTCCAAAATTAGGATATTTTTTACAACCAAATCATTTTTCTAGTCTTTTTACATTGGGTGGAAATCCAATCATTTAGGATAGACTCCTATAAGATCCTTGAGGTGATCTGTTACTGTTTCATCTTAGTTTTGCACTGCTTCTGTTTGAGGTGGTAAACATCGGATTGTCCCCCCCCAAAAAAAAGGTAAGAAAGCATTTAATGCAGATGGAGCTAGCTGCTTTTCTGAGATTTAACAGGGCTCCATATTTATACCTATTTTTTATTTGTCTTTCACCTATCAAAATAGGATAACTGATGTATTTGTCATGGTTATAGGCTATTATTTGAAGGACATGGTAATTGTCTGCAAAAGTGTTTTTTCCTCGTGTACTCAAAACAAGGAGAAGTTAATATCAGAGCATTTCAGCCTCCCAGGACATCCCATGGCAGGCATGACCTTTTTAGGAAAAGTCTATGAACACAGTTGAGAGAGATTGCTAAAATCTCATACATCAAAAGGTTTCAGGCAATTTCAGAGGCTCTCAACAACATAATGGCTTTCTAACACATCACAATTGCTAGCTGATAAAGTTCTTTTAATCTGTCTCATTTTTAACCTGTATTTGCCTCAATCTGACCCCATTTAAATCCTACATCAGTCTAGCCAGTCTGCACAACTGGAAGGAATTTTTAAAAAAGTAGCTAGATTAAAAAAAATCTCTTGGCAGAAGGAAGAGGAGAGTCAACCCTTGTTACAAAATCCTAATTTGAAATGGCATCAATTCAACTTTTGAAAAGGAGGAGAAACTAAAACGATATCATAGTAGCTTTTCAGATATACAGGAACCGGTATTAGAAAGGTAACAATCATGAACCCAAGTTATATATTTGGGCCGATAGCTAAGGCAGATACAACAATAAGTATTTATATGATCTTGAAACTTTTCTTATTGCAAATTGATTCTGGATTTCAGAATTAGGCACTTGCTGCCACTCCTCAGTGTCAAGATCGCATAGAAAGTGTTACTATCACCAGATGTTTTCTTCCTTTTGTTTTAATTTGGAAAAAAACTTAGATGCTGTTTATGTATTTCAGGACAGTGTTTTTATATTCTGTCCTATAGTATAAGACTTCCAAAACCATATCCCTTCTTGTTGTTATTTTTAGGGAATGGCAATGCTCTGTGAAACAATAGAAGAGTGTTGGGATCATGATGCAGAAGCTCGATTATCAGCAGGCTGCGTAGAGGAAAGGATTATCCAAATGCAAAGACTAACAAACATTATAACAACAGAAGACATTGTGACTGTGGTCACCATGGTGACAAATGTGGATTTTCCTCCCAAAGAATCAAGTCTATGATAGTAGCAGCGGTCACTCTTCTTGACCAATAAGACTCAGCACTGGAACTGCCAAGTCAACTGGCCTATTTCTGGTCAGTAATTTTCAGCATGAAATAATGGTAAGTCCGTCTCTGAAGTGTCAGTAGGAAGATTCCTCTTTGTTCTTCTCCAGACTTGGATCCAGAAGACTTACTGCATATGCCGGAGAAAATGGCAAGATGATCTTAAACGTACCTGAAGAACATGGACCTATCTCGGCTTGTCAAGACATTTTAAAAACTGACAATGTATTTCTTAACATGTCAGACTAATTCCTTAAAATGAACTACTGCTATTTTTTTTAAATCAGACATTTCATTTCAGATTTAAGAAAAAGGGTAACTTGTTTTTATTGCATTTGCTGTTGTGTTTATATAAATGACTATTGTAATGCCAATATGACACAGCTTGTGAATGTTTAGTGTGCTGCTGTTCTATGTAATCAAAGTGGGATCTAGCAAAAAGGCTTCCAAGCATTACTTAACCTCCCTCAACAAGGTATACCTCAGTTCCACCTATGCTAAATTGAATTGACAACACTAATAAAACTGAAATAATAAATTGATCCAGATTTTGTAAATGATGCGTTTAAAAAATCCATGGTGTATTTTTTAAAGGTTATAAGCTGTGCTTCATGCCAACAGTCCATGGCCATTCCTAAAATGGTGTGTTAGTCTTTCCTTGTTCTAGCTTACGTGTAAAAATGTATTGCCTTTTCAATGACGACTTCCCCAATTAGTTAAAAGCTTTATCTCCAGTTCCTGAAATAGTGTATACATTTATTTTACTAAATATTTAGGTTTGCTGTGTCTGATGGGAATTTGAAAATTTAAGCATGATTTTTTTATTATTATTATTATTTTATTGAGCTCTGGCACTGGAAAGCTCTTAACATTAATTCTTTCAAAGAAGCTGTTTGCTGTTTCATGTATATTTTGTCTAGTGTTATTTTCTATTTCACTAAACAGGACACAGTGGGTTGATCCAAACAGAGACACATGTAACAAGATGGTGGAAGCTACCCTTCCTTCCATTCCCCTCCCTAGCAACCCAGCCCCTGCCCAGTACAAAAGGGGTTCAGAAACTCCTTCAGCTATTTGGGGGAAGGAGGTGGCAGGGGGAATTTTTCCAACCACCCAGTGTGTGTGGGTCCAGCCCTGGACATAACTCTATTTCCACTGTGTTGTTGTTTCAGGATCACCTCAGGAAGCTTCATGACCTTGAACTCCACACACTTTATATCTGTTGCCTTTTTGTCGTTTCACATCACTTGACTTTTTTTTTTTTTTTTGGTGCCGGCTTGTCAGAGGAACATTGATCAGTGATACATAGGTTTAACTTGTGGTCACTAAATAATTAAAAATACAGACTCTCTTAAAAAAAAAACTTACCATCAAATTTGCAGTTATTTCAATGGAAATGATAATGTAGCATAGTCTAGTGAGGAAAAAAAACCCCTACAACTTTGAACTACTGAATTGAAGGAGTTATAGGGATTGATGATATGGAGCCCATCCATTAAGAAGACTCTAGCAAAAGGGGCAGAAAGTAGGCAGTGCCAAAGTACTTTTAAAAGGCAGTAATAATACACTACGATTATTTGAATAGTTTATATGTATACAAGCCAAAGGGAATTCTCAAAACAAAAGTACTGAACCAACAGTAGCCAGTATTATCAGATTCTAGGCAGTTTTATATTTAAATAATATATTAGATTTATAAAGGAAAAGGTGGTCATAGTTAAATGTTCACTGTGAATGTTATTTTCAAGATTTATGAATTCACAGTGAGTTTTTTTTTTTTAAAGTTTGTACTGGTCTCCGAAAATGTAGAAGAAATAATTATAAACAAGATTTTAGACATCATCAGGTTCTAAACAGAGACGAGTATTAGAGGATTTCTCCTCTACTCTATAGAGACATGTTTTGGTCTCATAGTTACAAAATGTGATGCCATAATTTGATTGTGGATGTTGCTGGGCATAACTTGCTACTTTTGTTAACAAAATACTTGTTCTTCAGATGTATTTTTGAATAAAAAATGATTTGCTTGATTCTACTTGTAGGGGTTGATTTGCAACAGCATCATCTAAATTGATAGGAATGATTGGCATGTATAGTTTTTTCCCTCAAAATTAAAATATTCATACTAGGAAAATGTAGAGTTTTATCAGTGTTCATCTTTAAAAGCACATGCCTACAAACATCATTCTTGATTGCAAATCTCCCACCACAGCTTCATAGAGCATTTTTTTTAAAAAAAAATCAAATAGACTTCCATCAATATGATTCAAGCCAAGTAAGACCTTTTCATGTATGTTTTTTGCAAATATCAAATATCAAAACTGACAATCAAGCCAGAACCATGTCCACATGAGAAGAGTTTTTTTTAAAAAAGTTTCCCAAAACTTCCCTTCCTTGCTTCCCCCTAACTAGTCTTTGCTTTTTAAGATGCCTTTCATCAGTAAATACTTTTTTTGTGGTAGAATCTGTCACATTATTAAAATCCACCAAACTGCCAAAAAATAAAAATCCACCAAAATAGTCTCACACAAAATCGTGACTTCTTTGTTTGGAAAGTTTAAAGGTGGACAGTTCTTTCAAAAATGCTTAAAGCCAAGATCTATCCTAGGAAATTTAACCCATTAATGTCTGAGCTAGGAAAAGTGCTCTGCTTTCTGGCAGATATTGTGGCTGTTGTTGCTTTTTGTACTTGAACCATACAGCTTGTATTGATCTGGCCAGCTCTGGTGATTTACCTTGTATCTTTGACTTGTGAAGGAAAGCCCGGGCTGAGACTCGAGCTTTCATTGTCCTTTGGTTTGCCTGTGACTACTTAGTTGGCTGCCATATAATTGCCACAGGATTTAACTGATCAGTTTTGTGAAAAACTTCAAAGTCTAAACTTTGCAATACCTTTTCAGTTTGTGTTAGATGCGAAGAACTTTATATCACATGATGCATGACTACTCTTTGTACAGTCGCTAAATATACTTAGCATTTTTGGAACAGATTGTGCCTCGTAATTGTTGGAGTTCTTTGACCTAGTGTTCTCATTCATGGTGGTATTCTGAAAATGAGTCTGGATTAAAACACACAACTTTATACTTTCTTTGATAGCAAAATCCATGTGGAGTAGCTCTTGCATAACTAAGGTGTAATCAGATGTAGTAGTAATAAATAGTGTTCATACTACTGTTCTACAGAATAAAATTGCTGATCGTAGTTTAACAAAGTGAGGTGACTGATTGGTTGACCTTTTTCCAATTCTCTTTTTAAACTTTTTAATGCATTTTTATTAGGAATATTTGGTATAAAATTTAGCAAGCTATGTACAGGATTACAAACAAGGGATAAAAATAGTATCCTTGTTGGAACACCATTTACCTCAATATATTCAACCAGCAGTACTTTTTTTTTAATGCACACTCAAGCCCATATAAGATGTTACCTCTCAAAATATTGGTAAGCAATTATTTTAGCTTTACTCGGTACTTGTCAGTGTTCTGGGCACAGGTTGTTGTACTACTGTCAAATTGCTCTTGCTATTTTTCGGCAAGTATTTAAGAATAACCCCATCTTGAATAAAAGTGATTGTGAAATATTGTATAAATGTATGCTTCTCTTTCCCTATTCCCACAGAACAATGAATAAAAAATTAAGTGACTACTATGACTTGCACACTGTTCTGATTCTTTCTTTAAAATGAAGTATTTTTTATATTGCACATAACAATGGTTACTTTCCTCAGATTTTGTTTTGCCAATTTGGAAACAGTGAATTATGATTATATTTCAGCAATCGCAAATGAAATGTCCTTTGGCAGAAATAAAGTCTTAAGAGCAGCATTTCAATTTGTTTTTTTTTTTTTTGCTACTAAGAATAATTAAAACTGAAAATATTTTGACTGGAAATGGCTTTGGCCAATATTAACAGCAAATCTTTACAATCACATTTACCCTGCAGAAGTAGACTGTACATCACCCAGAATAGGTGTTGGCAACCTGCAGCTCCAGAGCTGCTTGTGGCTCTTTGGGCCCTCTGCTGCAGCTCTCTGCCCCATCATTGGCTGGCTCCGCCCCTTGCCCTTCCCTCCCAGTCAGTCCTAGTTTGGCCTGAGAAGGTAAGGGCAACGACGGGGTGGTGGTGGTGGAGAAGCAGCCAGGGCTGATTCTCAGGTGCCTCACACTTTTGCTGGAGCTTTTCCTGGCCCTTGTTGGTGCTGGGTGTGCCTCGGTTGCTTGGGGAGATGCGCAACCTGCTCTCCACCCTGAGACATTGACCCGGCCGCGACTGACACCAACCTTGCTAATACGAGGGCTGGTGGGGTTGGAATGGGATCTGGGTTAGGGTTAGCACTCAGCTGTGGCTTTAAGCAGCTCAGGGCAGTGGGAAAAGGGGGCTGGCCCCACCGAACCTTGCACACTCACCCGGGGATCAGGAAAGCCGAGGCAGGGCCAAGCTGATGAGCTTCCTTGGGGCTCTTCGCTACTGCTTTTCTTCTTTTTGGAAATCCGGGCTGGCTGAGGAACGAGCACAAAGCGCAGAAGAGGCTTCCCTTCGGGTGACCGACCTCCTCCTCTCTCGACCCCTTGGCTGGCTGTGGTGGGGCCGGGAGTGTGCACAGGAGCGGCAAGACCCTCAAGCGAGCGGCCCCAGACCCCTTGCACACCTTTGCTGCACTTTGGCCAAGCCAGCCGGCTCGCTTGAGGATGGTCTCCCCACTTGTGTGCACACTCCTGGCCCCACCATAGCCGACCAGGGGGTCACAAGAGGAGGAGGAGGGTCGCCCAAAGGGAAGCAGTACCGAAGAGCCCCAAGGAAAGCTTGCTGAGCTTTCCGAGAGAAGAGAGACAGAAACAAAGAGAGACACACACACACACACATACAGGCACACAGAGGGAGAGGGGGAGAGAGAAACAGATACAGGGAGAGGGGGAGAGAATTATAGTGAGGGATAGAGAGAGAGAGAGAAGGGTTTTGTGGTTCCTGGTTCTCTGCCCTAATGACCCCCTGAGTTAGGTATGGCTGGGGGGGGGGAGTCATGTGACTGGGAGTGACTGATGTTGAGTTGGCCATGCCCACCCAAGTTTTGTGGCTCCCGGTATTTTTTTTCTGTGGGAAACAGGTCCAAATGTATCTTCGAGTGTTTAAGGTTGCAGACCCCTGACCAGAGCAAAACAGACAAAGTACCACTGAGGGAATTATATCTTTGGGAAATCATGTATGTAAAGAAATTCTTTCTTCTCTTTTTGTTGTTTGATATAAATGAATTTTAAAAAGCTTGATAGTTCTGATAAACTAAACCGATAATTTGACTGAATAAAAAATTGCAAACTGTAGCTCAACTGATGTGATTCTCAGTGTACCTATATGAAGTCTAAATGAAAAAAGTGCAAAAATTGTGGGAAAAAGTGCCCTAATGACTGAACACAATGCTGCAAATTATGACCCTATGATTACATATTTCATATTTTCCGATACAACATAGAAGAAGCCCGATTGTAGTTGAGTACTGCCTAAGAATGAGGTCCAAATTATCATTTATCTTCCAAATGTGGGGCTTCAAGGAAGCCCAGGACTTCTAGATACTGTTGAACAATTCCAAGTATTATTTTTCCCTATTTTACATGCTAACCTGGGCAATTGATGGCCCCAGCTTAGCAACCTTCAAAAGGGCATGGGCTATTTGTGCATTCTGTGAAAGACTTTAGATCAGGCGTATCTAGGCGTATCTGTCCAGGGTTGCATGCAGCCCTGGACAGCAAGTAATGTGGCTGCACAAGATCGTAAACTTAGCATTAATATGTGATTTATATACATTATATTGTATATTTTATATAAGTGACCCAAGACAATTCCTCTTCACTCAATGCAGCCTAGGCAAGCAAAAAGGTTGAACCCCTCCATGCTCTAGACCAGACGTGTCACACGCGGCCCGCGATAAGCCCACGGGGCCATCCTGGAGATGGGGAGGTGCCACCCTGGTCCTGGCCCACCTTGACCATGTCTACCCAGTCAGCTGTGATGACCAGGCCACACCTACCCCGCCCCCCCAAGGGCAAACAAAATCCTGATATGGCCCGTAATGGGACCAAGTTTGTCACCCTGCTCTACATAGTACTCTCTTCATTCCCTTTCTACAGTAAGAGAGGAAAAGTAGATTTCTTTAGGAGAGTAACATCTCATTTACACTTACAATTATATCCAATATGTGAAGTATGATTGGGAAAGATTTGTATTTCAAGAAACAATTTTGATGCCAGGTATAATTATGGCCCTTTTTCAGTAAGTAATAGAGCATTCATGTATATTCTGAGGTCAGACGTATGCTCACTTTTCCAAATCACCCCTATTCTATAGTACATTAACTCTGTTTTCTCTTAGAATGATTTAATTTTTACTGATTAATCTGATTGCAAGGAGACAGTGCCCACACTCTGTCAAGTTTCTATGATCACTCAATTAATTTAGTCTCTTATTCTGACAAAAAGCCTATTGTTCGAAACTTTTTATGTCACAAATGTTTTCCAAGAAAATAACATGCAAAGCAGTAACTTAAATTAGCAGCAATTAAGCATATAAGTGTGATGTAGCCTATTCAACTTTGTATCACAAAATGCAAGTGTAGACCATACACACTTGTACACTCCCCAATTCTTGAAAAGTTTTTAAGTGCAATTCTATGAATTTAAATTCTTTTCTGATAATTAACATATTCAAGATAGCAATAGCACTTTGACTTACATACTGCTTTACATACTGCTTTAAGCAGTTTACAAATGTCCGCCTATTGCCTCCAACAATCTGGATCCTCATTTTATCAACCTCAGAAGGATGGAAGGTTGAGTCAACCTTGAGCCCCATCAGAACTGAACTGCAGACTGTGGGCAGTTAGCTTGCAATACTGCGTTCAAACCACTGCACCACCACAGGATCTTTATTGACTGCACAACTATTGGCTGAATAAGCCTATTGTTAAAGGAACAAGCTAACTTGGTATTTTATAATGATAAACATGGGAAAACTTGGATGTAACAAGCACCAGGTAAACTATTCATGTGTAATTGAATTCTGATTTTTTTTTTACTTCCCTGAATTATGGACATAGTTACTTTAATTCACAAGGCCTTAAAAATTTCCAGGAGATACTTGTTAGTTAATACTAAATTAATTTGGTTAAGCAATAAACAGCAAAAAAGCAAAACAAAACATTATATACAGTAGTCATTTCATTCATGCTTGTGATATGAATTTACTAGGTAGCAGTGAATGAAATTCAAAAGGGGGCAATAAACAAGGGATAGATAAAAATAATACATGGCATCTCTGGTGCATATGGACACGCACACGCACACGCACGCACACATGGAATGACCTTCCTGCTGCAGTTTACAAATGCTGACTGTAGTATATTTGAAGTTCACTAGAGAGATGTTGCAAAAGTTCTCAGGCCATAAATTTTCATTTATAATGGAATGCTTTGCTTGCAATATTATACTTGGTAGAAACTGCGAAGCTGTTTAAAAACAAGCATCCTATAATAATCTTGGTAGTCCCATTTTTGAATTTTTCTCCCAGTCCTTCTGGAAGTTCTGTCAAGATTCTAGCAGAGTGGCAGCAATGAAATATCTTGATTTCCTTTAGCACTTTATACCTGTCAATGTTCCATGATCTATAAACTCTTTAAAAAAAAAAGGACTTAAAGCAACATTGAAAGAAATGCCACCAAGATTCCAGGCAGTGTCAATGCAATATTTTGGAGGTGTGATTATGTGTTCAGAAAAAAAAAAAGATATAAAGCATGTGTATGGAGATTCTCAGTCATCCAGGTCATGATTGTCCCAAAGATGCTTTTTCAAGAGGCAACTGGACTTTCCGGGTTTTCTTGGAAATCATGCCGCTTTTCATCGAAGAAGTTTCTTTAGCTCTGTTGATGAGAAGCAAAACGTCTTCAAAGAAAAAACGAAGTCCAATTGCCTGTTGAAAAAACATCTTTGGGACAGATGCAATAAAAAAAACCCCTTCATTTGGCTTATGTTAATTGTTATATTTGTGAGTGTCCATCACATCCATTTGGTGGCTAGAAATGCCTTCCTCCTTTTCAGGGCATCTGTTGCAAGTGTCCAATATCTTCCCAAATATGTCTGTTGGTCCCAAAATATTATCCTAGTTAGCTAATGAGAAACAGCTCCACCAATTCCTTTTAGATAGTCCCTAGGAGACTATCCTAGGGAAAAATTACTTATGACTCACCAAAAAGTTAGTAAGAGCTGAAATTCTAAAAAGGGCAAGAGATGATGGATAGATACAGAATATTTTTAACTTGGTGGTTATTTTATTAAGTGTTAGAAAAAAGAAGTAGAAAGTAGAAATTGGGAAAATAGTATTATGCATTCTGAAATATAATAGAACATATAATTACTATGCATACACAAATGTTGGAAGTTGACAGATGATTATGTATATTTAAATGGTACTATCATTATTAGAATTGTGTGCAAAGTATATTGACCCAGACAATATGCTGTTCACCAAACACTTTTGGATGTTAAAGAAAAAATTATAATTACAAAAAAAAATTACTTATGATTACTGGTCATTAAACTTATGGCTGTTGCAGCATCCCTGTGGTCGTGTGATCAAAATTTGAGCAGTTGGCAACTAGCATGTGTTTATGAGGGTTACAGCATCCCGGGGTCACGTGATGGCCACTTGCAACTGATCCTGAGTCAGCTTTCAACAGGAAATTGGATTCGTTTAACCACCATGGCAATAAGAGTTGTAAAATCAGGCAGGGTCATGTGATGACTGTCAGGCACAAATAACCAGGAACAGGAGTTTAGTTCAAAGCACTGAAAGTTTATTACCTGCAACCTAAACAAACAAACAAACAAAATCTGATCTACTAAATTCAAGTCAAATTGGCGCTAGATAAGGGTCAACGGAATTTCCAACGGGCTAGATTTAGGTCTCTTGTGGCTGCGTAAGGATTCCAAACAGATGACACATTTAACCTTGCCTTCAGGCTCCGACTGGTCATCTCCTACAACGAATTCACTTAATTTTGCAATGGAAATTCCAGTCAACTGTGATCATAAGTAGAGAACTATCTTTAATGCAACTACAAGGTTAAATTGAATTGTTGCAGTGAAGAGCCAACTGCACAAGACAGGAGTGTTGCTGAACTTGATGCTACTGAAGGGTACAAATTATTTCCAGGTTTGCTTTTTATCTTATTGTACTGATTTATCAACTAGGAGAATTGACAACAAGCTTTGCTCGTTACTGCAAGTTTTCAAAATTGATTCAGAAACTTCAAGCAATGCTCTATCGGTGTCTTGATGATTTGCAATGAGATTGCATTTAACATTTCATATTAGCAGTCTAATCCCTCCAGTATAATGTCTATATTACAATTAATGCTTCAAATGGCAGTAAAAACCAATGCAAATGATACGAACTACATAGTTCATATATGCAAATACATTTTCTTCATTAGATGAATCAGATAGTGTCTCAGTATATTTTAAATGTTGTTTTCTTGTAACGATTTATTAAACTAATTGCCCATCCTACAAAAATTTCATGCCAACAGCCTTTTTAAATCTGAAAACAGAATGTCTCTTTTAATGTGAATAATCCATAAAACCAAATTATACTTTTCAGTCTCCAGTTAGGTAGGTAACCATTTAACCTGGTAATTTACAAACAGATTGCCTTTAATATCTAATTTTACATTGCATTAATTCAATGAACAGCAGATAGGAATATGTCTCTATTATTAAAATATTTCTTCTTCTGGTCCTAAATCCCAAGTCTTCAATCTTATCATATTTTATACAGAACAACAATGTCTTCCTAGGTTGCTCCTGCTTACAATGCCACTTTGTCAGGGAATACTGTTACTACAATATTCAAATAGGGGTAATATACAATATTAGAATTTTTATTTGGATTGCATTTTAAGACTAAGAAAGTAGTTCTTGTGCCTTGAATAACTACTAATACGTACACAAAATGATGTTGAGTCTGTTCAACTCTCTGAAAAAAAATCTTACTTCCCTACCGAACTATAACAAAACACACAATATTTTAGTGACAATTTTATTTGCTTAAGTTTCTTTTCAAACATTTTGGGCAATGGATACTTTCAGAAAAAATTAAAACAAACTAAAATGAAGATTATTTTCATTTGATATATGAAAACATTTTAATATGGTAATTTCTAATCTTGGTCCAAATAATATACTTCTTGGAAAATTTTACTTTATTTAAAATGAAGAGGAACCCGTCCCTCCAATTATTTAAGCAAGTTCCGTAACAGACAAATATTTATAATTTCAATATTTTTTTTTCAAATGGTATCGCTGGTTTTGAAGACTGGTTAACTTCAATGCAACTCAAACTTATGAAATATATAATCAATGGACTGAAGTTGTAGCCCATTGTTTGACATCCGTTGGACAGTTTGGATACACCTGCAAAGCTTCCATAACTTGGCTGTTGTCCAGGAGCAGTTTCATTAGCAAATATTCTTTTTGTACAGAATTAGATGGACCTTCTACGGGTTGTATCAATTCAAGATGCTGCAAGCGTTCAAAGGCCTAAAAATGAAGTAACACAAGCAAATCATGTGTAGATTCAGTCTAAACTATATTCTGTAGTTTAAAAGATAATTCACTAGGAAAGTATAAGGAAAATTAAAATCATAATCCATCTAAGCCCCAATTGGGTGTCAAAATCAGCCCTAAATTAGTTTAAAGTGGGAAGCTACACAAATGCCTTAACTGACCACCAGAGGGCAGTACAACACCAAACATAATGGTCAAATACACAAATTCAGATAAGCGTTTTTTAAGCACCAGTTTCAGAAAAACCATGTTTAAATGTTAAAAGAATCTGGAACAGTAATGTTCTATGATAATAGAGTAGAAACCAGCTTTTTCTAGAAAAGAAACTATACATACCTTCATAACAACAGGCTTCTCAAAATTATACACAGTATGCGCTTTCCTCTGTACAAACTTCTGATACTCTGCATTAACAAACATGTATTAATTACTTTACAGCTTTAGGGGAACAATATATCTTTATTAAAAAAAACACTACTATCACCTCACCATGATAAACCATCTGAAAATTAAATGGTTCTCCTTCATAAGTATCATTTAAATGTTTCATAGCTATTATGAGGCACAATTCCAGCACAGACAGACCTAGAAGAGAAAGATGAAAAAAATTAGCACCTTCTCTTTTAAAATATCCAAAGTATAATTTTGGTGTTCAAATAGAATATGCAGACTTTGGACTTGTAATAGGTTTTTTTATACATGTCATTTGTTGTGTGCATTTGGACCTTCGAGGTTATCCTAACAGTTTTTAGTTACTCGAGATCATTTTACTGAGAAGATGAAAGTTGTCTTTATTGATGAAGATCAATGTCGTTTCTATAGACAGCTGAGAGATAATATTGAATATGGATATAAACTCAGATTGTGCCCAAAAATGCACAAGAAGCATTTTATAGAAAAGAAATAGCAGGCAAATGGATTAAAAGCAGGCAAAACAATTTGAATTATGCACAAATGATGAGCACATAATTGCCAAACTGTATAAACTTTTGTCAAAATTTAAAATGAAAGAATAACAAGTGAAAGCATATATAATAAAAAGGGCTAAAAAATGTGAACGTAATATATGGAAAATATGTGGCTAAAAAGGGCTAAAATTTATATTATGTTTTAACCTGAAATGCACATGACTGCAGAAAAATATATCTAGAACTTATAAAGTACATGCAATCTATATTGGAAATTGGAAAATATGAAGGTTTATCTGGGTTAAAATACAGTAATACAAAGATTTTTAAAGATTAATATTCAGTTGAAACCACAACTTCTCTTGCTTGGAATAATCGATGCACAATTCGAAAATGAAATATTATTTTTATATATGGTAACTGCTACGAGATTATTATATGAACAAAAATGGAAACACTGAAATACTCCCAATGGAGAATACTTAGTGAAGATGACAGAATTAGCAAAGATGGTAAAATTGATTATAGAAAGGCTAATAATCTTTATGTTTTCTTTCTTTCCCTTCTCTATTTATTTCTTTGTATTTTTTTGTTACTTTACTTTTTCTTTCAAATTTTGCATTGCTTGTATTCTCTTAAAATTCTTTAATAAAAATATATGTACATAGCTATCTATGCATGTATGTCTCTGTGTATAGACGGGGAGAGTGTGTGTTATGTTAGCAGTTCTTACATAGAGAAAAATCCTGGTTTAGTAAGCCTACTCATCAAGCTTCAAAAGCAATGGAGAAAACATGTTTCTATGGTGGATGTTTCTACGACATAATTTTATAATTGCACATAAATTACCGTATTTTTCACACTATAACACGTACTTTTCCCCTCCCAAAAAGTGGGGGAATAAGTCTGTGTGTTTTATAGAGCGAATATTGTGGCGGGGGGAGGGGGGTTGATGCGCCTGTTACTACTGCTGCTGCTGCTCGCTGCCGCTGGGGAACGCTGGAGCCTTCGCTGCCGAGCAGCTGATTGGCAGTTGAATTGGCCGCCCGGAATAATGCCCATCAGCTGTTCTAGGTGGCAGCAATCCCTGCCGCCTAGAACAGCTGATTGGTGGTATTCCAGGAGACAGATCCAACTGCCAATCAGCTGCTCGGCAGTGAAGGCTCAAGTGTTCCCTGGCAGCAACAGCAGCTCAGCTCAGTTGACCTGTGGTAGGCACAATGGAGCGGAGCACTGACGAGCCATGTCTTAAGGCTGTGATAACGTGCTAAAGCTGACCAGGCTGTCCTCTGCAAGGATGCTAGCCAGATGAATACTGGATGGATGCTGCGAGGCAGAGGCAGATTTTTTTTTTCTTCTTTTCCTCCTCCAAAGTTAATGTGCATCTTATGATCCGGTGCATCTTAGTGCAAAAATTACGTTATTTATTACTCCCTTCCTCCCTTAATGTTACACAGGTAGTCTTTGACTTATGACAACTGAGCTCAATATTTCTGTTGTTAAGTGAGATATTTGTTAAGTGAGTTTTACTCCATTTTATGACTTTTCTTGCCACAATTGTTATGTGAATTACTGCAGTTGATAAATTAGTAACCCAATTGTTAAGTGAATCTGGCTTCTCCACTGACTTGGTTGTCAGGTCACAAAAAGTGATCATGTGACCTTGGCATTCAGATGCTTGGCAACACCACATGACCTTGGAACATAACATACATGGCCTTGGACACAGATGCTTAGCAACTGGTTCATGTTTATGGCCGCAATGGTCAGTTGCCAAGTTGCCAAGCATCTGAATTTTGATCACATGATCATAGAGATGCTGCAAATGGACACTAAACGAATTGTTGTAAGCTGAGGACTACCTGTACTGAAAATGTATACATTCATTTTTTAAAAAATATTATCTTACCATGCACAATATTTGCTTTTGTGTCCATTCTGCAGAGTTTATTGGCTTCCAGGAAGTCAGAGATGCGAATATAAGGGTGGGACACAGTTATATTATTTGAAGCAAGCATCTGCAAATAGAGAACATTTTTCATTCCAAAATAAAATATCCAATTTCTCACAAAAAGTAATAATAATCTGATCATTAATGCAGGAAAGAAGTGCAGTAATTGTTGTTGCTCTGAATAAATACACTGTACATTGGACTTGCCCAAGATAGGACAGATCAGGTGGTGAAAGTACTCTCCAAGAAGGAAAATTCAAACTGGCTAACTTAAGAGAACCTGATCAGGGATCAATAGTAAGTATCTGCCTGACATAAAGCTGAGTCATGTGAAAATCTTGTGGCGCAGATTTAGATGTTGTGCTGAGGCTTATTTGGACCTGTCCTTGCAGCATGGTTACAGCACACCATCTCTTTATAGAGGTTGAGTGGTAAATAGCAAGCAACATGGGACTACCACTACAGGCGAATAAATGAGCAAATTCCCATGGTTTTCTATATTAGACTACTTAAGTTGATTTCTGTTTTGTTGCAAGAAGCCCCATTCAGAATGTTCCAAAGAAATCTTCTGAGTGGTGTCTCTTTGTTCAGAGAATGTTAAATCCGTTTTTCAATTTTGCACACAAATTGCAGGTCCTAACTAAATGACATTTTAAAAATCCACAATTTTATGCAATAGATTCATCACAAAAACCTTTATGCTCAGACTTACACAGGGTGTTAATTGGAATACATTCCATTTTTCTTAACATTCCATTGCATTAATTTAAATTATTTTTCCTTCCCTGAAAATTCCTTCTAGGTTTTTGTGTTATCTGCTAAAGCTTATGAAAATTTTAAGGAAAAGTATCTAAACCATTTATCATGTATTGATTATGAACTTTAGCATAAAATCAATTTTTTTTTCTTAGCAATACTTTTTTTCCACTTATCAGAATTGCTAGTTTATTTCTTGATTAGAAATAAGAAATTAAAATACTAACATCTTACCAGCAACATGAACAGACACCGCAGGTCTTTATTATAATAAAATTGATTTTGTAGAACATCTTGAATTTTTATGTCTTCTAGAAGAGACTAAAATTAATTTTAAAATAATTGATTACTCTATAAAGATTAACATCTTTATACAAAGTAAAGATTAAGAGTTGCTTAATTTACATTGAAACATATAAGATTACAGTATGTATCAAAACATTTAAGATTACATATTTATCAATAACACAAATATGTCTTACTAGAGAGAATGGCATATAGTAGTATTTGCTTAATGATCACTCATTCTGCAACCATTTGAATTTACAGTGGTGCTGAATGAGAGATAGTTACAACTGGTTCTTGAATTAACATCAGCTACAATATCCCCATGACTGTGAACTTGCAATTATGATGTTGCAGCATCCCACAGTCACATCATCACCATTTGCAACCTCTGTTGACTTCTTATAAGCAAAGTCAATGAGGAAGCCATCAGGAGATTGGCAACCATGCCATGTCCTCATTTAACAACCTGTAGTGATTTATTTAACAGCAGCAACCAGAAGTACCAGAATTTCTGCAAAAATAAGTGGCAGAGTCACATGTGGACATGATTCACAACTATATCACTTAGCAATAAAAATTGCGGTCTCAGTGACCATTGTTAGGTGAGGACTTTCTGTAATCAATTTTAGAAAATCTAAACCAATTTCAACCCCCTTTTAAATCTATCAGTTATAAATTATTAAAATGCAGCTACATTTTGGATTAAGGCAATTGAATGAGCAAGTTATTCTCCACAGAGGGAATAGGAAAGGGAGAAATTTGGGCAGAACTTTTTATAATACCTTGCTCTATAACAGGGGTGTCAAACTCAAGGACCGGAGGCCGGATCCGGCCCGTGGGGTGCTTAGATCTGACCAGCAGGCCCACCCTGGAAACAGCAAAGGACCAGCCCGCGGTGCTTCTGCCAGCGAAAGGGGAGCTCAGGGAAACCGTCCATGGCCTCCCCAAACTCCGTTTTTGCTGGCAGAAGGCTGCAGGTCGTTGTGACCGAAAACGGAGCCCGGGAGGGCTGATGTGGCTGAAAATAGAACCTTGATGATTGACATTGAACTGGCCACTCCCACACTGGCCATACCCCCCCCTGTAGCCCCCCCCCCCCCCCCCCGGTCAACACAACCCTGATGTGTCCCTCAATGAAACTGATTTTGACACCCCTGCTCTATAACAATAGTGCTGCTTTAACTTTTTATTTAGCTGTAAAGGATTTTGTTTTACATATGTCTTAATGATCATTATGACCATGGAACATTGTTCATTTATTTCCCATATTTATTCACTCTGCAATCCTGCCAGGCCCTGAGTGCTTAAGAATGACCCAAGGCCAAATGCACATTTAAATACAATGGTTCTAGTTTTTTTTTTTAAAGGGCACTGTGAGGAGGCAAAGAAAGAAGCATGATTCCAGCACATTTCAGACATCAACAACAAACAAACAGTGTTTTTTGACAGTTTAGGTTTATGCTGAAAGCCCAGGTAGAAAGATGTAAATGAGACTCCCTACTTTATGTATTCTGATTTGAGAGAAACATTTGCTATAGTTCCTTCTGAAAATTCAGCAATGCTTACAAAATGGTTCCTTTGCTCCAGCATCACGGGAAGATTCTGAAAACTCGTATGGCCACTGGAATATCCCTCAAAGATATGCACGGTAAAGTTGTAGCCTTCTCTATAGTAATTATTTCAGTCCAAGAAACTTGAATTAAAGGCTTAATTATGTACGTTTATCTCATAAATAGTAAGCAGCTATTTTAATGATGGACTTCTCCAATTAGTTATCATTATTACTCCTTATTTTAACTTATAAAATATGTTGCAGTTTTTGGGGAAAGATGTCGCTGAATCAAAGCAGGAGAAAAGATATCAACACTGGTCAATTCTCCTATAAATTCATACTTATTTAAGCAAAATAAATGGCACACAATAGGTTCTATTCTGTATTGGAAAAAAAGGCACACTAGTTTTATTAAAAAAGTGAAATTCAAGAACAATATGAAGGTATGGGATTGCCATAATTTATATACCCCGTTTTCCCCAAAATAAGACATCCCCTGATAATAAGCCCAATCGGGCTTTTGCACACATGGCAATAAGGCGAAGCGCTTATTTCAGGGTTCAAAAAATATAAGACAGGGTCTTATTTTCGGGGAAACACGGGTAATTTAAAACAAAGATATGCTTCCCAACATGCTGAGTCTGTTGTATTAATGTCTGCAAAACTGAGATTTCCTTGTATAACAAAGGCGTGTAAGAATGAAATCATATATATCATGTTTTAATAGTTTTAGAAATACATGAGGGAGTTACTAGTGGGAAATTAAATTAAATTTTAAGGAAATTGTTTAATAATTGCTAAATAAATTACTTAGAATTTAATCCATCCTATTAGCTGTTAAAAACTGCTTCTCAGGGTATATACTAACTATTCTAAGACTTGGCATTTTGTGTCCTATTTCAAAACTCAAAACTTTTAAGCTGTATCTGGGTCTGTAGATAAACATCTCACTTAAAATGTATGTTGTTTAGAGAATGTTATGAAGCAGATTGAAAGGGAACTGAATAAGCTTACAATGACTCATTCAATTGCTTCAACTCCACATAGCGCAGAAGCTCTCAGAACTTTAGCTGAAGAAGTAGATAGTAGTGAAACATTCATGATTATAGATGATTATAGTTCATGGTGGCTACAGTTAAGCCTACAGGATTGTGCACATTTCCCATGAAATTAGTAAAGCAGCTGTGTCTTTTTCCAGGCTCAAGGGGCTGCTTTATACTACTGATGACTACACATTGTATGTGGATGTATAACTGCTTCACAAAACAAAGAAATGAAATGCAAAGCACCTCTGTATAGCCTGGTTAGGCATGAAAGCCATCTGGATGACTTTGGCCTAGTCAGTCTCTCTCAGCTCAACCCACCTCAAAGGGTACTGTTGTAGGGAAAAGAGAAGGAGGGAGTATTGTGCGCGTTTGCCACCTTGAGTTACTTATGGAGTAATAAAGGCGGGAAATAAAGTGTGTATGTGTAGGAAGCTAAAGGAGCAAAATGTCAAGCACAACATGATTTGCACATTCACATTCTCCTCCCTTTAAAACTAATTATGCAAACAGAATTGCAGGCCACAGCAATAATGGGCAAATTGGCCTTCCTTCCTTGTTCTTTCTTTTGGTCCTCAGAAGTCTACAGCGTGTCAGCAACCCATGGCTCCGGAGCCGCATGCGGCTCTTTGGGCCCTCTGCCGCGGCTCCCTGTCCCATCACTGGTTGGCCCCACCCCTCACCCCTCTTATTTTTTTGACTCCAGCCCGAAGCGGCAGGAAGCGAAGGCTGCCTTACGCGCAAATGTGGTGTGAAGGCAGGTACAGGGCAGCTTTCCTCCTGCACTCTCTTCCCCCACTGAGCCGGGAGCCTGCGCATGTGCGGGGAGAGCCTCAAGCGAGTGCCAAAGCGCAGCAAAGATACGTGTGGGGTGGGGGGCTGCTCACTTAGGAGGGTCTTAGCAGGACGCGGCTTCTCTCCTGCACTAATCATCCGGCCATCACCGGATCTCATCCTCCCACTCTCATGATGCCCTGGCTGTGGTTGAGCCGGGAACGTGCACATGCATGGGGAGACTCTCCTCAAGGAAGCACCGAAGCTCAGGAAAGGTGCACGTGGGGCGGGCAGCAGCTCGCTTAAGGAGGGTCTCCCCACATATGTGCACGCTCCCGGATCAGCCACAGCCAGCCAGGGCATCTCAAGAGTGGGAGGAGGAGAAGAGTGCAGGAGCGAAGCTTCTCTGTACCTGTCTTTGTGCCACATTTGCACATAAGCAGCCTTCGCTTCCTGCCGCTTCGGGCTGGAGTTCGCAGCCTCCACACTTGGCTGAAGAGCTGCCGGGGATGGGGGATGAAACGGCAACGCGATGGCCGGCAGCAGAGAAGCCACGTCGTGTTAAGACCCTCCTAAGTGAGCGGCCGCCTCCCTGTGTGCGCCTTTGCTGCACTTTGGAGCTCGCTTGGGGAAGGTCTCCCTGTGTGTGCACACACTCCCGGCTCAGCCATGGCATCACAAGAGAAGGAAGGAGGAAGGGGGGAGACACACACACATATACAGAGAGAGAGGGAGAGAGACAGAGGGAGAGAGAC